>CM062818.1:1462235885-1462752463 GCA_031772625.1 Pinus tabuliformis
AGGATCACCAAAACTTTCGCCAAGGTTGTTGTCACCCCCATTTAGTTCACCTCCATGAAGTCCAGTGCACAATCCAGGTGTTGATCCTGTTAAATAGGAAATTTATGACTACATAAAGTCATTAGAAAGGAAGGAGGCAACAACTAAAGAATCAATCCAAAGTCCAGGAGAAGGAAGCAATAAATTCAATGAGCCACAAGAACCTTCATCATCTAATGTTTTAAAGCAAGAGATATTTGAGATGGAGACATTGAACAAATATCCCAAAAATGAAAACCAGACATTGAAAGCACAAAATAGAATTCAAATTCAAAGAGTGACAACCTTATTATTCACTTCAGTTTATGGTACAAAAAGAACAAGAGGTTGAAGGAATAAAATAGGGCAATGCAAAGAGAAATCATCAACCTAAAATATAAAATCCTCATGAGGAAACCAAGAATGAGAGTGGTTTCCAGAAAGAAGAAGAAAGTGAATCCTGAATGTGATAACCAAAAGGCACAAGAGAATGAAAATGATGAATTGTATGAGGATATACAAAACCTCCAGTGTGGGGGAATGTAGAGTCCAAGGACTGCTTTACCTTGATACCCTTTTTGCCTATACTTCTTCCTTTCTCCAATTCCTATCACCTAAATAAATGAAATAGACATAAGATTTTGTTAAGGTAAGCACTTACATGTCCTATTTTTCATATTTTGTCTATATACCTTATTGTTTTATTAAATTTTTCATTCAGCTACGGAATTGGCCTAATTTTGCAGCTAATCTGCATTTCTGCATCTACCTCCATTCTTGACAGGGCTCGAGTGCACAAACTCAGCAAAATAAGATATGGATGGATGAGGAATGATCCCATCATGGATTCTTTCCTATTCTTTCAAGCCAATCCTTCAAGAAGATCGCACTATAATACAGTCAACCTCAAAGTCAACTACAAGATTATATGCCGGAACAGAGTCCGAATTTCCCGAAATCTTATCGATTTGCTTTTCCAAATAGAAAATCGATTATTTAGCAATATAGTTTGGTTTAATAGGGATCGTAATAAAGACATGTAGGCTTAAAACTGTCATGTTGTTATTTGGAGAAATGTTATAAGAGCAATGGCCGCTTTGTGTTTTGGGGCATGCCGCTGTATGTAAATTTTGAAGAATGTTCGTTGAAACTATTTATGAGTAATAGACTTTGGTTCATATTTCCCATGATGCATTGATTAAATATTATCGACTGTCTCGTGGAGGGCCCCTACGTCTAGTACCGGTCTTTGATCGATTTCTAATAGATTTCCTTTGATTTCTTAAAGTTAAATTATGGATGCTCTATTTTGTGTTTTAAAATGTAGTATAATGGAATTTGCGATTAAAATGTTGTCTACATCAGTAATTTTCTTTTCTTTCTACCTCGAATTATTCTGTTGTTTCATTTTCTTTCTACCTGGTACAGTTTGATCATCTCATTTTCTTTCTACATAGTATAATTCAACTGCCTCATTTCATAGTTTGGTTGTTTCTTATCTTATCAATTTTAGTTCTTGTTTGAGTGAAGATGCAATAGTAAAGAGTGACAGTATTTTTCTTGGCAACTGAATTCAAGCATTATTCATTTCCAATTCAATACAATAGATCTCTTTTGTACATGCTTTCATAGTTAGTCTAGTCTGGTTGCAACACAAAATTCAAGATAAAAACAAAAACAATGTAATAGAGAAGAGTTTAGGATCACTCTCCAACCATCCACAAAACATGATTAATTTTAGAATAACCAGCTAACATATTTTAGGGAAACACTCTAATATAGATAGTAAAACCATCTCCATATTAATTCTAAATTTAGACCTTAACAATAACATAGATATCATAACAACATAAGGTAACTTCTAGCACATATAGTGCACTTGTGCTTCATCAAAATACTTTCCCTAGTCAGTAATTTATGTTGAAAATTTATGAACATTAAATTGACTAAACATTTTGGCGCTGTTGCTAGGGAAGAACAAATATAAGTTAAAAAAGAAAAAGAAAAATTATCAATTCAAAACATGATATGCATAGGTATAGAGACTCTACAGGTATATTTGTAGGACGAGGAAGAAGCTTAATTCCCACAAATCCACTCACTTCACAACGACTTTGAAATTCCACATCACCTACTCAAACCTGAATTCCATTCGTAGGTCGACAAAGACTTCGTGAAGTCTCAAGATCATAAATCCAATCTAGAACTTCACCTGCTTCATCTACTGAAGTTGTAATTGAAGAAAATCCTACATCCCCAACTACACGAGTAGTTTTTCTATCCTCTACTGGTGAAAAATTTAGGAGAAGAATTAGAAGTTCATAATGAAGAAGAGGAACAAGAAACTTATTTTGGCCACCCATTGATAGAGGGACCAGAAGAATTAGAAGAACCTTACATTAGTTCCAAGGAATCTGTCATGTATGAAGAAGGGGACGAAAGGGTACACATTTCCAATGGTGAGGAAAATAGGATTGGAGGAGGTAGAGGTAGAGGAGGAAGTGGAGATATGTTAATTTTAGGTATGTTCTATGCTTAGAGCAATTTATTTCAATTTTCACAGATAGCTCAATATCTTTTCCATATTAGCAATCACATCAACATTAAAGTAAACTGCAGATAGAACATAAACATAAATCGTAGAAGACAAACCAAGACAAGAGGACACAAGATGTGGCGCTAGCCAGGGACAAACCCCAATGTGGGGGAACCCTTGATAAAATCTTCTTATATGTTCTTCAATATTTTAACAGAGAGAGAGAGCACATTTACAACAAAAGTCAACACTTTGACTTATCTAGATAAGAGCATAGATCATCTCTATGAATATGATACATGAGATCAGTTTAAGACATGCTGCTTCAATCGATTCTCCAAGGTGACTCCTTCACCTATCGTTGTGCTGCATTTCGTCATCATGCTTCACCTCACCATGCTGCACCATGCTGCACCCATCATCACTATGATGCATCTCATCATGCTTCATTAATGATGATTGTACTATGTGAAATTGTTGCACCATGTTCCCATACTGCCCTATGTGTTGGCTGAACCTTGCTTGATTGTTCTCTGTTGCTTGCTTGTTGTCCTTAGCATGCTTGTTGTTGCATGCTATCTGTCCCTTGCATGCTAGTTGTACCAATACATGCTTGCTGCATTAAGTATCATGTTGTTGTCCCAATGTTAGTTAGTTGTCCCTTGCATGCAAATCTTCTTTAGAGACAGATGTCCGGCTGAAACCCCAGATAAACACTCCAGCAACTCCTCAGCGCCAATCTTCCCCACAAAAAACCCCACCGTCATCCTCTAATGACTGCGTCAGCCTTTTCTTCCCTCTGCATCAACTTTCCTGGCAGTTTCGGTTATTCCTGGCAGTTCCAACTTCTGCCCTCAGCTTTCTCGGCAGTTCTAGCAGTTCCCGGAAGTTCCGGTTGTTCCGGCTGTTTTGACAATTCCTGGCAGTTCTAGCAGTTCTCAGCAAGTCCGCCAGTTCCCAACAGTTTCAGAAATTTCAACTTCTGGCAATTTCAGCAGTTCCTGGCAGTTTTGGAAGTTTCGGCAGTTCCCAATAGTTCTGGGCAATTCCTGACAGTTCCGGGAAATTCCCGGTAGTTCCCGGAAATTCCCAGCAATTCTGGGCAGTTCCAGCAGTTCTAGTAGTTTCGGCAGTTCTGGTAGTTTCGATAGTTTCGATAGTTCCAGCAGTTCCGACAGTTTTGATAGTTCCGACTTTTGTCCTCTAGATTAGGGAAACATTATCCCTTAGGATCTCTCCTCCTACTAAAACCCAATGACAAGTAGACAGGACTAGATCCCAAGTGTGTTGAAATGAATTGAAGGCCACCTCTATTTATACTAAAACATTGAGCACAAGTGGGGTTTATTTGGTTGTTGGCTGACCTTGACGAATTGTCCCATAACACAAATAAATTCATATCTTCATGAATACTTATCGGAATTGGATGATCTTTAGATCAATCCTATAGCTCTCGATGAGAGGGATCCAATAAAAATATTATCTTCCATTAATAAGATGACCCAAATGGATTTTTTTCCTAGTTGCCAATTCTAACACTCCCTCTCAACTAGGAAGAACTCCATCCACTGATCCATATGTCCGACTGTACTATCTCTACCATCAGTGCCCTGCACTACTCTACTCTGTTCTCCTGGGCTCTGCTTTGCCTTTCTCTACTCTGCTTTGCTCTGCTCTACTGAACCATGAAGAAGAAGAATGATCGAGAATGTCTCATACCATTCTCTACTGACCCAAAGTCAGTTTCATATGAAGACTGTGTCACATCACTGTTACTGACCCAAAATCAGTTTTATTGATTCCAGATCAATATCACAAGAGAGTGTCTCAAACCACTCATACTCATCCCATATCAGTTTCATTGATCCCAGATCAATGGAGGTCATCCTAGCCTAGGGAGTACGGTAGATACAATGATGCGTCCATCGATAGTACTACTATGGTCCCTAACCCCATTTCCCTACTCATTGATCAAATGATAGGTACTTCCCATGAGTCCCAAACTGCATGGATAGGATGCCTCGACAGGAGAACTAATCATCCTGTCCACAGGAGAACGAATCATCATGCTCCACAGTTGCTACGGGAGAACTAATCATCCTGGCCCACAGGAGAACTAATCATCATGTTTGACAGTTGCCACGGGAGAACTAATCATCATGTTCCATAGTTTCCACGGGAGAACTAATCACCCCAGCCCATAGGAGAACTAATCATCATGTTCCACAGTTTCCACAGGAGAACTAATAATCTCGGCTCACAGGAGAACTAATCATCCTGTTCCACAGTTGCCACGGGAGAACTAAACATCCTATTCCACAGTTGCCACGGGAGAACTAATCATCCCGACCCAGATGAGAACTAATCTTCCTGTTCCACAGTTTCCATGGGAGAACTAATCATCCCGGCCCACAGGAGAACTAATCATCCTATTCCACAATTGCCATGGGGTATCACAGGGGAAGGTTGAACCTGTCATCTTGTGGACAGCGCACCACCAGGGGAGGATGAGTCATCGTGTGGTCTTGTGTTGCTCTAGTAAGTACCCCAAGCCCCTCAGAGCTCCCAGAGCTCAATGCATGCAACATGGAGGACCCGTATAAGAAGGTCTCTCAACGACTCTAAGTCATTTGGGAATGTCACAGATTTGAACTTTCCCCGGGAATTTAATAAAATGTATGTGACCTGTACATCAGTCTCAATGTGATGGAGCCTCCTCGCTCATCGACTTACCATATCCCAGATAAGGTAGTATCTGATGTCTATCTACTGGAGCAATCATTGAATACAGGATTCCTTAATAATCGAATCCCCCCTCTGGTTGTCACAGAGAATCACAGTGGTATTCATCATGTGTACAAATAGCTCACTTAAGAGCTTCTACAACCATGCAGCTTCACACGAGATCATACTCGTAGCTATGTATTTGGTCTTGGCAGTGCTTATAGCAACCGACTTCTGCTTCTTGCTCATCCATGATATCAAAGCAAAATCCAAAGAGAACCGGCACTGAGAAGTGCTCTAGTGATCTTCCACACTGCCTGCCCAGTCAGCATTCGAATAATCATGCAGTTTCATATTTTTGGCAGTGTATCTCAATCCATGAGAGATTGTGCCCTGAAGATATCTCAGAATATTCTTGCCACCAATCCAGTGAGGCTCAACTAAATATGAGCTCACCATGCTAACTACAAAACATATGTTCGGACGAAAGTTCACCAAGAACATCAATGTGAATGAGTTTATGAAACTCAGAGGCATTTCCCAAATCTGCTCCGACATCACTACCATATAACTTCTGAAAGTTAAGATCCTCGAGGTAGTCATAGGCTTGCAGTTTATCATTCCACATCCAGAACCCAAATCCCTCTTACTTCTGCAAATTAGAGGGTCTACAGCTATCAAAAATAGGTCATCCTCATAAGGTGTTGGTATGAGAGGTCTATCATCCACAACCTTCAAACAATGGTTTGGATCAGCTTCACTCTTAGTGAATCTTAGCTTCATTTGACAAGTATCAATCCTCTCATACTACGCCTTAGGAGTTTTGCTTCAAGCCATAGAGGGATTTCTTCCACCTGCATACGTGAGATTCCTGATCATAAATCTCAAACCCCTCAGGTTGTTCCAAACCTGTGGACCTGCTACATGAGGGAAATGGTCCCCTTGTAAGATTTTCCTTCGATACATCTCAGACATGTACTTTCATGTTCTTTTTGAATTCAGGCATCCTGTCACCATCTAAATCACAGACCTTTGGTGTTATATGTTAATGGACATGGTCCCTAGTGGACTTCCTGCAACTTGATACAACCCTGAACTCAAAAACTTCTTTGAAAATTCTATTTTAAAACACATAACTTTCCATCGATGAGTGCCACCTGGTAACCTTTGACTTCCATTGCTAAAATTGACACCAGGTTCTTCTTGTCATTAGGTACATAAAATAGATTCTTATAAATGAATAGATTTACCATCATTCAATTGAGGGGTACAATTCCCTACACCCTTTCCGGGATAGGTGGCATCAACTCCAAGTATAATCCCACGATCATTTCCATCTCTACCAAATTATAGAGTGCACCCTACTATTCGATGAAGTGCCTTGAAGCACTACAATAAATAAGCCAGATTCCCAAAGAATCTGAAGTAGAGGGCCAATACAAGATAACGCTTCTTTATCTTATCAAAAACAACATTTAATTCTTCATAGCTGGGGTTCCTTGCTTTCTTTGAAGATTCGGTCATTTCCTTGATGACCTACATTACCTGTCATTCCTTTGATCATTGAAGATGTCCCTTGAATGATTGTTATCTTCATCAAGAGATGTGTCTCTATCATTCAGACACTCCTTTGCATAATGGCCAAACTTATTACAACCAAGGCATCTGCCTTTCCTTCCACCCTTAGATACGGACTTCCTGTTGAAGTGATCTTTAGGTAGGCCATCAAAAACTTCTGCTACGCCATTCTGATAATATTCTGTTCTTTGACCTCACCCTTGGTGCATTTGAAGAGGGATGAGGAATCCAATGTGTTAGAGTCGGTCTAGTTATCCCTTCGTCAGAGATCAAAGCTCTTTTGCATTTCATGATTAGGTGTCCCATCAGTTTTTGATCAGTTTCATTTCGTTAGGCATGCCATAACTCTGATGGAGCGGTTTGTGTCATTCATTCCCCTTGTGCTTGGCACTGCTGGTTCAGGCCTGTTTATTAAAATAAGTCTTGAAAGGTCATTTACAATCATGTTTAAAATTTTGAGGTCTTAGGTCTAGGGTTGAGTCAATTGTGTCTTGAAAAGTCTTAGAAGACCAGCAGGCCATAGGGATGTTTTTGATAGATCATCACTTCAATAATTTTCATCATTGTACAGCTGAATTAGGACTTCTCTTCAAAACTCTGTTTTGAAGATAAATTGCCATCTCATTTTTGTAAAAATTGTCAAAATTTTTAGTTCTTCAATCGTCCAAGTGCAGCCTTGGTATCCTTTGCCAGAACATATCAGAGCTATCCCTACAAAAAATTATCAGAGAAAATCATTATTTCAACCAATTTTAAAGGGGAAACCAAAAAGGTCAAAGCCTATTAATTTTGAAAAAGTGTCAACAACCAAACATAAGAAAATGGGTTTTGGGTTAAGCAAAAATCAACAAGGAGTCTATATGAAGATATTTCTCCTCATTTGCAACCCATTCCACATTCCAAGAGTGAAGAGCATTGTTCTAAGGCGATTTTGTGAGTTTTTGAGCAAATTGGGCTGTTTCCACGGCGCACTATGCATCAGGTTGGGCGCGCGACGCACCAGGGGCGCGCAGCGCATCAGGAGGAAAAACACAGTGTAAATTTGCAAAGGTGAGGCGCATCAGGAGCGCGCGGCGCGTTGGGTGAGGCGCGCGGCGCATTGAAGTTTATGCCCAGACTTTGCCCGAAACACACTCAAACACCTCTTCTCACACATCAAATCACAGGTAGGCTTTTATCCACGGCTCATTCTTGGTTTTGAAAGGTTTATGTAAAGAAATTATGCTATATTTGCCATGAAAAACCAAGTGTAAAAACCCTCCTTGTCCATTAGTTTGCTGTAAGGATTTAAATGCCAAGATTGTTGTAGGGTTTTCAAAAATAAATGTTGCCAAGGTTTTCCTATTTCCTTTGTTTCCCACCCCCTATATTCACCAATATTTTCCCCAATAATTCCTCATAAAACCCTACACTATCCTCCCTCAAATCCTAACCCCTCCCTTCTACTACAAACATATTTTCCCTACCCTACCTCATCCCAAACCCTAAAACTTCAAGATTTCCATGCCCCTTCCCTTCCCTAAATTCCTTGTTTTATTTCCATTATCCCCATTTCCCTAATGTTTCCCCTTTCCTAACAATTCCCTTGTATATTTGTGTCCCCTTGGTCACAGCATTTTGAGAAAAAGAAAAAGTCTACAATCAATTTTGCACACAGTTGTATATCAGCATATATATATTCGAGCTACCTTGTTTTTAAAGAACATGTCAGAGACTGAGTCAGCTTATGAGAAGGATTATGATAGTGATTCTACACCAGAGGTAAATGTGCCAAGGAGGTATCACAAAGGTGGAAAAGGTGGTCGGCATGTCAGGGAGGAGCCTACTTCTTTGGCTCAATTGCAAGCTTGTCCACTTGCAATGGACTATTTTCGGTATCAATCATGTTTTGAATACTGTGAGCGGATTTCACAAATCCAGCATCATCGGGAACTAGTTCGTTTATTTGCTCTACATTTGCAGGATGGTCATGTAAACCTTGCCGGAGTGAATTTCAACTTGTCACCCGAGATTATTGCTCAGGCCACTGGGATACCAAATGTAGGGGAGGAATGGAGTAAACGCCAGCAGTTAGATAGATTTCACTATGAGCCATATATCAAGCCCGGATATATAAGACACTTGACTGCAGTTTTTCCTTTCAGATTCCTAAGGGATGAGTATGCACCATTGATGAAACTCATCATTCGATATTTCAGTTGTGAGGGTAGATTCTCACGTCTCTATGTGTACCATGTCCGTTTGTTGATGCATTTTACAAGGGTACGTATGATGAACATTCCATTTTTCATGTGTCGCAACATAGAGAGGATGGTGCCTTTAGTACAAAGGAAGAGCCTAGCACATCAGCGTAAGAGCATCTATCATTATGCATTGATTAAAATTGTAGTGATGCATCAGTTGGCACAGCAGGGCATTACTTGGGAAGATTTCATCTCCCGTGATTACTTTGCACCATTACAGCCACCTCCTGAGATAGTTCATGATGAGGGAGGACCTTCACACCAGCCAGACATTCCCGAGACTGAGCATATAAGTGCTCCTCCATATGTGACATACCAGCGAGGTCACAGGGAATTATTTGCATCTACACGACGAGTACTATCTCCACCCGGGGTGGAAGGGGTCTCGTTGACTTCATCAACACAACGAGTGTTATCTCCACCTCGTGTGGAAGGGGCCTCGCTTTCGACAGCAGCACCGCAGGTACAGGATAAGGGCAAGAAGCCCAAGCATGAGGAGGGACCTTCAGGTGAGCCATCCGGGTTTGTTACTATTCTTGATGAGACAGCTTCAGAATCATAGAAGACCCAATATATCAGGTATCTAGAGCAGCGGAATAAACAGCTTGAGGACCAGCTCATGATCATAGAGCTACAGAACATCCGTGAGAATCGTCAAGCTATCCAACATAGAGAAATTGAGTTCACCTCTCTAGAGAAACAGGTAAATGAGGATCGAGAGGCTAATCTCAAGAGGGTCAACATCTACTTGGAGGAATGGCTGAAAAGGGCCGATAGAGACCATGCATTATTGAAACACATGGTTATGCATTACAAGGTCCGGAACCTGGTTTGCAAGGCGCGAATTAGGAGTCTTAAGGCAAAATTGAGGAAAATGGTCAAGAAGAAAAAAAGACAAAAGGAGCTTGATCGTCTTCGGATTTTGGCCGAAGCCTCTTTGACTAAGCATAGTACTTGATTAGGGACCCCCAGCCCAAATTTCAACAAGTTTGGGGAAAATTTTGTCAATTTTGAAATTTTTGTGTAAAAAACAGGTTTTTTGGCTCAACGCGTAGCGCGCCGCGCGCTACCCATAAGATTGGGAGGTCCAAATCACAAATGGTTTGCATTTTTGGATTTTTCATGATGAAATACACCTGCTCAGCTATTTCCAAGGCATTTCATCAAGGTTTGGGTCCCCAAAAGGTCAAAAGACATGCAAAAAATGACCTCACTGCCCCTTTTTGGACACACAGGAAGCAGCCTTGGGAGAATGCACTTTTGGAGGGGTAAATGGACATCAAATTGGAAAATTCCACTTGGGTTGAAAAGTAGACATCTAGGGCTTTCCAACAAGCCAACCTAAGCTCAATTTTGATGCTGAGAAGTGCCCCAAAAGCAGGTGGAAAGGCGCGCGGCGCATAGGGCTCAGGCGCGCTACGCATCATGATTTTTTGCAAAGTTTTCATCTTCAGCTCAGGAAACGAAGCCAGTTTGATCAGTTTTGACTTGTGATGGGATTTTTCACCCTCCTTGATGTAATTAATGGAACTTTATGTTGACTTGACACTTATTTACCTATTCTAGATGATTCATTCATAAAATAGCAAAAATTTAATGAATGAATTGGTTTCCTAGCTTATAGAGGCAAGTTGTTTTGACTGCCTAGATTGTAGTGCTTTGCTTAGAATTGGTTGAAACAGCTCCTAGGATGATGAGCTCGACCCCTAGAGGCAAGGGAATGTGTTAGCTTGCCTATATTATGTATTTTCTTAGTCATTTTCAGGGTTGGACTCTTGGGAATAGCTTGAAACACTATTGTACATATTTTATCTGCAATTTTGGCAAAGGATAGACCAGGGTTTTGCAGCACTATTTGGGATTCATGTGGCCTTATGTGTTGATGGTTTATTTCTCTCAGTACTTGTAAGTTGTGTATGTGTACCACTTTCCTTATTTAATCTTCTGCAATTAAACAAATGAAGTGTTAAGGTAGAATCCATAAATTTTCTATGCTCTGCCTTTAAGTTTGTTTAATTTTCCATGTTTTCTTCAATTTAAGGAGAATCCTTGAGACTTCCTTGCTCTCCTTAGCTCCTCACCTGTCAAGTATATTCATTCAATCACTTTAAAGGCATCAAAATAATCGCCTATCTTGCCCCAAGTAGACCTCTGCAAAAGCTGTGCCTCATCCCCGCACCCAAAATTGCCTTTCCCTTGAATTCAACAAAACTTCAAAAAAAAAATTCCATAATCCTTGTACTTCATACCTAGACTAAAATTAGTCATCAATTCAGTCATCGGGAGCCTCTTTTATTACCTTTTTCCGAGATTGACCGGAGAGAGCCCTCTCCTGTCCTCGTAGGGCTAGCTACGAGGCTGAGCTTGGTTTGATGTTGCCTCGAGTTTTGCCTTCCTCAGCCTGAGGCAAATTCGAACGCTAACACAATGATTCTTTTGTCCTTTCCCAACTGTCTTTGGTGATTGCTCTTTCACTCTTTCTTGGGCGTTGTCTTCACCTCAGCTCTGATACCATGTTAATTTTAGGTATGTTCTATTCTTAGAGCAATTTATTTCAATTTTCATAGTTAGCTCAATAACTTTTCCAGATTAGAAATCACATCAGCATTAAAGTAAACTGTAGATAGAACATAAACATAAATCATAGAAGACAAGCCAAGACAAGAGGACACAAGATGTGGCGCTAGCTAGGGACAAATCCCAATGTGGGGAAACCCTTGATCAATTCTTCTTATATGTTCTTCAATAGTTCAACAAAGAGAGAGAGAGAGAATATTTACAACAGAAGTCAACACTTTCACTTATCTAGATAAGGGCATAGATCATCTCTAAGAAGATGATACATGGGATCAGTTGAAGGCATGTTGCTTCAACCGGTTCTCCAAGGTGACTCCTTCACCTATCGTTGTGTTGCATTTCGTCATCATGCTGCACCTCACCGTGTTGCACCATGATTCACCCATCATCACTATGCTACATCTCATCATGCTTCCTTAATCATGATTGTACTATGTGCCATTGTTGCACCATGTTGCCATAATGACCTATGTGATGGCTGAACCTTGCTTGCTTGTTGTCCTTAGCATGCTTATTGTTGCATGCTATTTGTCCCTTGCATGCTATTTGTACCAATAGATTCTTGTTGCACTAAGTGTCATGTTTTTTTCCCAATGTTATTTAGTTGTCCCTTGCATGCAACTCTCCTTCGAAGACAAATGCTCCAGTTGAAACCCTAGATAAACACTTCGACAGCTCCTCAGCTCCAAGCTACCCCATGAAAAACCCCAACGTCAGCCTCTAGAGACTGCGTTAGCCTTTCTTGCTCTTTGCATCAGCTTTCCCAGCTATTCCTGGTAGTTCCGGCTTCTGCCCTCAGCTTTCTTGGTAGTTCCAGTAGTTCCCGGCAGTTCCGGCTATTTCGACAGTTCCCGGTAGTTTCGATAGTTCTGATAGTTCCGATAGTTTCGAATTTTGGTAGTTTCGGCAGTTCCTAGCATTTCTCGGTATTTCCAATAGTTCCTGATAGTTCTCGGCAATTCCTGG
The DNA here is from genome assembly GCA_031772625.1 of Pinus tabuliformis. Lineage (NCBI taxonomy): Eukaryota > Viridiplantae > Streptophyta > Pinopsida > Pinales > Pinaceae > Pinus > Pinus tabuliformis. The sequence goes on from CM062818.1 coordinate 1,462,248,528, forward strand.
CAATTCCCAGCAATTCCCAACAGTTCCCGACAATTCTAGCAGTTCCGGCTTCTCGCAGTTCTAGATTCTATCCTCTAGATTAGGGCAGTGTTATCCCTTAGGATCTCTCCTCCTACTAAAACCTAAAGACAAGTAGAGAGGAATAGATCCCAAGTGTGTTGAAATGACTTGAAGGCCACCTCTATTTATACTAAAATGTTGAGCACAAGTGGGGTTTATTTGGTTGTTGGCCGACCTTGATGAATTGTCCCATAACACAAATAAATTCATATCTCCATGAATACTTATCGGAATCGGACAATGTTTAGATCAATATTACACCTCTCGATGAGAGGGATCCAAGAGAAATATTAGCTTCCATTAATAATATGACCCAAATGGAGTTTGGCCCTAGTTTCCAATTTTAACAAGATAGGAATCGAGGAGGGGGTAGAGGTAGAGGAAATCGAGACCCTTTTGGATTTCCTATTTTCGATTAAGATACAACCCTCACAATGAAAAATATTTCGCCTTCTATTCTTGCTAATTTCCAAGGAAAAATAAATGAAGACCCGGAGACATTTCTCTTCAAACTTGAAGTATTATGTAGATCATATGACTATCTGCATGATGCTCACAAACTAAAATTCTTCCCTGCTACCTTAAAGGATTCAGCATTAAAATGGTTCATGAGTTTAGGAATGAATTCTATAAGAACATGGGCACAAATGAAAGAGGCTTTCTTAGGAAAATATAGAGATTATTGTATGCTTAGTAACCTTAAAGATGGAGTCTTCAAAATGACACAAAAGGGAGATGAAAATCTTGAAGACTTAGTAGAGAGATTTGTCTATGATATTAAAAGAGCAAAAATGGATGAATTGGATGAGGAAACTTTGAAAACCCTCCTACTCAAAGCTATCAAAGATGAATGGATTTATCTCCTTAACTTAACAGGAAAAGGATATATTTGTGATCTATGTGTACATATCTCAAGGGGTAAAGCAAGAGATGGAAAGAGTCCTGAAGACCCCGTCTTATCAAAAACTAATAAATCTACAGGTGGGACAGTGAGAAGGGTTGAATTAGGAAGCTTAATTGATACCTTCAAGACATATATTTTAGGGAGTCTAAGTGAACAGATAGACACGCTTAAAATGAATTATAAGAAAAAAACTAAAAAAGCTTCATTATCTATTTTCTATCCTAGATGTCGAAAGAAGAATGCCCTAAGAGAGTGTCCCTTGGATTCAAAAGCTATATAAACTTGTTCCATATGTGCAGATAATCATGATACTAAGGAATGTCCTTCTTTACCAGGTCTCAAGGCTGTGTTTAATGATGAAGGAATACCAAAACAAGTAGACCCTCTTTACTTTATAGTCAAGAGACCATGGCAAAACTCCCAACCAAATCAACCACAAGGTTTCAGACCACAACAATTTTAAAAACGTTATGTCTACCTTACCCATGATTATCAACTCCAATGGTATGGAAAGGCTTCTTGAAAATGAGCATTCCATAATTGTGGGTCAATTCCACATCATTCAAACCTAGTGAGCACCTCCTAAACCCATTCATCGTGATATGTAGTTAATGATGGACAAATAATTAATCTCTGAACCTCCCTAAGGCTTATCAATGTCTCGAGGCTAGTGCGGTCATTCTATTTCACTCATACTAATTAACATCTCTCCCTATGTACATCAATATGATCATTCATTTTCTGAAAAAAAATTAAAATAAAAACAGAGTCCAAGAATTTCTCTCTATTAGGTGCATTCACCCAAGTAATAATGTTATTTTTCACTAGTCATCATGGTCCTCAAAATGTAAGGCACTCAACTCCTTTCTTGTTTTTTGAGCATTGGTCAATTTGAAAATCGAGGATAAAATTCCCATTCTAATCATTTATGACCTTTTGGATGAAGTTAAGGATACATTTGGTAGTGTAATATCCCTAGTATGGAAAAAGTAGTTTGTGCTTATTTTTACTACTGCTATTAGTGTGTTCAATTATGGACTATGATGTAATGATTTTCTTCCGAAAACATAAACGAATAAATAAAGAACTTTTGTTGTTGGATGGAAATTGTGGGGATGCGAGAGTAAATTAATGTTTGCCTAAATCTGAGAAGAATCAGATTTGAAATTTAAATTCCCAAATTAAAAATATATAGATATATATTGCAACCTCGGTGGAGATAAAAACCGAGGGAAAAAGAGCAGTTCCAAGAAGAAAGGGGGTTTTTTATTTTTAGGAAAAAGGAAAAAAAATGAAAGACTAGGTTTAGGGGATATAGATTCCCCAAAGGCAGGATGTTTCCTAGGAAAAATATGTGAGGATGATAATGTTAAAAATACATTGACAAGGCTCAATAGAGGTTACTGAATCCAAGCAAGATTTCATAGCTCGGGGGGGAATCTAAGGTGATTCACGGTTGGGTGGATTGGTGTCTTGAAACACATAATTTTAAGACAAACCTATTGGTGGAGGTTGTTTTCTATAGCCTCGTAAATTGTATCCAGGGATTGCTATGTATTCTTTACCATGAATCTGTCAATTTTAATTGTTCATTGTATATTAAATTGTTGTCCTTAATTTTAGAATGGGAATAAAAAATAGGAGAGGTATGCAGCTGAGAAGTTCTGCTAAGAAATATATAATATTCAGTCTTGATAATGGTATGGGAATTTTGGTAGGAATTTCTTGAATAAACGAAAGGAAATTTAGTTGATTATGAATCATCTATTTCAAATCTGTTATTAAAAAACTTTTGTCCTCATGTGAATCGTGAACAAGGAATTAAAGTATAAGATATTTTTAAGTATATCTCATGCATGCATAGTACTGAACCCGGAATTAAAGTATAATATATTTTTAAGTATATCTCGTGCATGCCTAGTAATAGTCTATCTATTACGCCTAACTTAAAGTAAGAGGTTCTGGTATTTTTTAATGTAGCAAGAGCCATTTGTACAAAAACTAGTAGGAGCCAGGAAGTGGTTGCAAACCACACAAGCATAGTTATGCTTGTCGCATTCTGGAACCCAAGATGAAAGGAAAACCCAGAGAGGCTAGATTTGTATTCACTGCATGCTATTAAAAAAATAAAAATAAAAATAATGATATGTCCTACAGAAAACTTGTGTATGCAAGGAATCATAGAATGACCATATCATTTCAACTGGTAAATTAATAAATTGACCACAAAGTGAACAAACTATAGTTTTCAGCATCATTTGAGAATTTGAGAATTGGAAAGGAAAACAACAAAAAAGGACACTTAGCACTGTATAGGTTAACGAAAATATGAAAATCATAATGGCTTGAAAAAATCATCTTAACAGCATATCATTGGTCAAATAACAATATTAAAACAAAATCAATTAACAACCCAACTACCCCATGGAGAAACAGGGAAGCGAGACCCAAAATGAACACTTGATCCCTCTTTCAGAGCTACAGAGCATGCCTACTGAACATCACCATTCTCTTAGACAAAGACACCAGTCTCCCAAATATACGCAAAAGGAACAAGAGAAGGAAAACAAATATATACAACATGAAATTTGTTAACAATACATTCTTTCATGGTAATCAGAGAGTTGAACAATACAACAATAGCTACCTTTTTCGTAATAGGCTACAACCTGCTGAATAAGAAGACTATTCATAATGAATTACAGGAGTAGCCCCGAAAACTTCCATAAAATTCTGGAAGTGGGCTTGTAGAATTATAAGAGGAAAAACCAAGTAAGTTATCAAAAAAATTTGGTAACATCTTCAATGAGGACCAAGAAATATTCAGGCATGAGGACCAACCTACACAAATGACAAAGTGTGAGAAGGGGTAGAGAAAAACTCAGATTTTCTCTTCTGAAATTTCATACCCAAAAAATATTGAACATACATGTGCATGTACAGATAGACTTGGAGACATCAAAGTAAGAAAAAGGATTCAAAACCTAACTCGAAAGAAAAAAAAAAACCTAGCAAACATGAAATTACCCATAAAATCAAGGAGGTTCGTCCTTCGTTACCTACACATGGAGGTTGTAACCCGTTCATGGCGAATAAGCCTGTGTTCTAGCATAAGAATGAAGTTAACCCTTCAACAGGAGGTGTTGTTCATTTCTCAATTTAAATATTTGAAAAAAAACACAAATCAAATCCTTACATGCGGTGAAACCCTAGCATCACAAAGCTCCACAAATTTAGTGGAATGTGGAATAAAGCTGTCCCTAAGTGCCTTTAATATGCTAGCGCAGAGTCATACCTAGAAATACAAAACCCAAAATAGTGAATAAGCTCATGCAGCAATATAAATTTTGATATGCCGAGCAAAATCATAGAACAAGAGTTTTGAACGGGGTTTAGATGAGAACAGAGTGTGAGATGGCTCTTGGTGGCCAATAAAAAGAGGAAAGGCCCTCCACCTCTGAAAATTCACATCCATGGCATGGAAACCCATCCACAATCACTAGAGTTAACCTCCACAATGTCGTGTGGAATAGTGGATTCATGGTGAAGTGGTTTTACAGGCTCTCCGAGAAACCCGAAACCATCAAAGGCCATATGCAAAATACTAGCAGGTGGAGTAGTGTTAGGCTAGGTGAGGGTTAGGGTTTGTGAACTCACTCCACCACCATCAATCTATGAATACTTAATTTGAACTATCATTGTCCCTTCACCTAACTATGCCTAGGGTGGTCCGCCCATCACATAGGCGGGGGTTGTGTGGCAAGAAATGAAACCAGACATTGAAGGGGGGGACCTGTTGGCGCCATACATAGAAAAATTGATGAAGGATTCAAAAGTAAGAAGATAAAAGGTGGAGGGTGTGTAGTTGAATACACATATCCTAAGTGGTCCTAATAAATGAATGCGAGGGTAGAGATAGGATGTAAGTGATTATTAGGTAGAAATTTTATAAGGGTCATATGATGGTAAGTTAAAATAGTTGGTGTTAGTGTCAGTGTCTTCACACTTCCATCAGTGATCAAATTGCTCTTTTGCACGCATATTAGGTGTCTCATTCGATCAGTTGCATTCCATTAGGTCATGGATCAACTGATGGTAGTGGTTTCATTTCAGTTTCCCTCATGTCATATACCTACTGGCTTGTTCAAAATCTCTTTTCAGTCATTTATAGTCAATTCAGTTCATTTCATTCAGTTTAGGGTTTAGTTTCACTAGGTCTTAGGGTTTGTCATCATGGTCATCCAAAATTGAATAAGAAGGTCATAGGCACATGAGGAGGATAAAGAGGTTCATAAAATCATAAATTTACTTCTTTTATGCTTAATAAAACTTTTTTACCTCACATCAGGAGGATAAAGAGGTTCATAAAATCATAAATTTACTTCTATTATGCTCAATAAAACTTTTTTACCTCAAAACTCTGTTTTGAGGTGAAAACAGAGTTTTTTCCATTATTGTAAAAATTTCATGTAATCTAATTGTTTCTATATGCAATCAATGATCACATGTTGCTCCTGGTCACCTGATGACATTGCCAAGCACCTACCACTGCAAAAATCAAGTCATCATGAGCACCAATCTGCCTGCAAAAGCAAAAGAGAACAAACCCTAATTTTCTCTCCCACTGAGCTAGGGTTGGCTATGGGATAAGAGATATCTAAGAAGAGGAGGCATAAGGGATATCAGAAGGTATGAGGCCATTTCATATCATCGAACATCAGATCTCCACCATTTGTCGAGAATCCATTCCAAGGAACAAGCCATTCATCAAACATAAGGGATGGTTTTTCTTCAAATTGTGTTTCTGAGCAAGAAAATATGAATTTGGAAAAAGTGAGAGGGGTTTTTGTCCCTTAGTGACCCGAGAAGAAAATCCTATTTAAGTTTTTACACAGCTATCATGGTTTTAGAGAAATGTCAAAAACAAAGTTGCCTCAGGAGGATTGTTGCACCTCTGGAGTGGCCTTTGGAAAATCAAGATTTCTCCTAGCCCAGTTGACCAAATGACTTTCTTGATGATTTAAATCTATCTAGACAGAGAGAGCTTTCTAATTAGCTATCATGAGCTAAATTCAGAGTTGAGTAAGACCTTCAAAAGTTGACTGCAACAGCACTCTACATTTAGGCAACCTCATTTTGTACATTTTGACCAGTCTTCGGAGATTGGACTTTTGAAATGGAAAATGACCTACAAATTGGAAAATTAAAGATGGTTTGGAAAGTAGACTCGACAATATTTCCAACGAGCTATCCCGTGCCCAATTTGGACACCGGGAAGGCCTCCAAAAGTGGTCTGTAAAAGGGCATTGCGCACCTAGCAGCCAGCGTTGCGCATAGAAAAGGTGTTGCGCACCTTGGAGCTTCTTGCAATGTAAAATCACACTGGCGATGTGCATACAAAAGGCATTGTGCACCTGTCAAACTCTTCCAAATCAATCCAATTTACCTCAATTCTCCAAATTTTCCTCTTGACAAGTAACACAATTATTCTTGTTGAAAAAGGTTTTTTTGCATCAGTCTATGGTAACTGTGTTTATCAAAAACCAAACCCTAGTTTTCATCAAACCCTCTCATATACTTTAAAGCTCATTGATAAATTGTTGTCATATCTCATCCATTGGTTGTCCCCCTAAAACCCTATTCCCTCATATAAATTTCCCTAGATCTCATCCCTTCATACACTATTCCCAAACCCTAACTCCCAAATCCTACATCTTCACTACTCCTACTTCCCTATCAAACCCTTATCCTACATTCTAAAACCCTATTCACTCCCCTCATTCCCCTCATTCCCTAAAACCTCAAAACCTCCACTCGCTCAAACACTCACCATCCCCATACACCTCACTCATCTTATCTTTTAAGATCTCTTCATACTCATCTTTTCCCCACCTCATCCCTTCATTCCTCACTAGTAGCTACAGTCACAAAAACCCATGGAAAGTGACACTGATTATGAAAGGGAGGAAGAAGCCCTTAGTGACAGTTCTATGGAAAAACATGTGCAGTAGAAGACCTCATAAGGGGAAAAACTAATCAGGAATAAGCCTATCAATTTGAGACAATTGCTTGCTTGCCCACTTGCCATATCATGCTTCAGACAGCACTCTCGCTTTGATTTATGTGAAATGGTGGAGAGGGTCAAGTTTCACCATCAGCTAACCAGGTTATTTGTGACTCATCTAGAAAACGGTCAGGTAAACCTTACTGGTTTCTCATTCATGTTGTCACCTGCTATTATTTCAGAAGCAACAGGCATTCCAAATGTAGGTCAACAGTGCAACAAGATATGTAACTCAAGGATGGAGAGGCTTAAGGCTAAGTTGAAAAAGGGCCTTAAGAAAGAAAAAAGAGCATGATAAACTCAGAGATCTTGGCTGAAGCATCATTGGCTCATCAAAGAACTTAACAAGGATCATTCATGCCAAATTTCAAGAAATTTGGAGAAATTTTTTACATTTTTGAATTTTTGAAATTAAAAAATAGGATTGTTCAATAGGTGCACAGCGCCATTGGCACTGCACTTTTGTTGGGGAAACTTTCTTGCAAAAAAGTTTATATTTTTGGAATCAGCATGGAAAAATATGGAAGCTCAGAAATGGCTAAGAATTTTGGACAAGTTTTAGGTCTCCAAAAGGGCAAAAAACACCCAAAAAGTGCCCTCTCTGCCACTTTTTTGCCACACAGGAAGCAGCCTTGGGAGAATCAATTTTTGGAGTGGCAAATGGACTCCAAATTCAGAAATTCAAGTTGTTACAGAAATTAGACTCATCAAGCTTTCCAACGAGCTATCCTGAACCTGATTTGGACTCCGGGAAGCCTTCCAAAATTGGCCTAGAAAAATTACTGTGCATAGGGTCAATGGCATTGTGCATAGGATGAATTTTGCCATTTTTGCCTGATTTTCTAGATTTCGCCTAGTTTTCTCTAAAGTTGACTTTTTCTTGCTCTCTTGGTGAAATTAGCATGGTAAATGATGTAACTTGATGTAATTATGGATGTAAAACACTTAATAGGGTAGATACATCAAGTCAAAGGTGGTTTTGAGCTGAATGAATTGGTTTCCTTGGTTTTAGAGGCAAGTTGTTCCACTGCCTATATTCCTGTTCTTAGTTTAGATATAGTTGAAACCACTAGTCTTCTCATGGATTCAAACCCTAATATCTAGCATGAGTTGTTTGGTGCCTATATTATGTACTTTCTTAGTCATTTGTAAAGGTTGGACTTTGGCAGAAGTGTTGGACTCACTGAACATTTTGTATCAGCAGTTGGCAAGGAATAAAACCATGTTTCACAGCTATTTTTGTGGGATTCTTGTGACAGTGAGTTTATGTATTGTTTCTTCTTTGTAATGAGTTTTTCTGATGTTTTATATGTATCCACATCTCTCTCTTTCTTCTAAACTAAATGAATCAAGGTGAATAGACAAAATACACTAGATTTACAGTGCTTTGTCTTGGGATTGCATTTAGTTTTCAATGTTTTCACTATTTGAAGAGGATTCATAGTTTCTTGTGCCCTCCTCAACTCCTCAGCAGTCTTACTCTACCATCTCAATCCTTTGCTAGTACATAAGCTCTTGTCTACCCTACCCCACAGGACATGACTGTATCCCTGAGTTGATTTCCCGAATCCAATCTGCCTTCTCCAATTGATCCAGCAACCAAAACCTAAAATCAAACCAAAAACCCTAATCTACTATACCTATTCTAAAATCAGCATTCATTTCAGTCATCTCAAGCCCTAGTTGCCAATATTCCAATTGAGATTGATAGGAAGAGAGCCCTCTCCCGACCTAGTATGGCTAGCTACTAGGTTAAGCATGGTTTGATGTTACCCTAGACCTGCCTTCCCTCAGCCTAAGGTAGATTTAGGCACTAACAGTTGGCATAGTTGCAGAATGGTAGTATATAAAAGGATGTGAAAAGTATAGGTGAGGAAATACACATAATAGCATAGTTGTGCTAGATATATGGGTTGTGGAAAGTTTAGATAAGGAAATGCAATGAACCACAACTTCAAACCCTCATTAAGCGAGACCGAGGAAGCCAATAGTGATCATATGAATGTCAAAGGTAAGAACTAAGTGATAGTAATGATCGACATTGATAAGAAGAACAATGAATAAATCACCTCAACATAATTGAAATAATAAAAAGCAAGCATATATAATACAAAAGAAAATTTCACACTATGGTCCTAAATTCATAGTTCCAACTATAAATGACTAAAAAAAAGTCATTGTGAAATTGGGTTCATTTCAAATGGTATCAGAGCCAAAGTTCTACTCTGGAGCTTGAACAAAGACCTCATATTTAGTAACTGTATGTGCAAGACTAGAAGTGTGGTTTTGTTCTGATGCATGCTAGTTGTTTTGTAGGAATCTGAGATCCTAAACAAAGATGGAAAAATATCCTCGACATAATGCAGGTGGAGAAGAATTGTACTTAGAACTGGGGGAAGAAGGTAGTACCACTCTACCCTCCCAACGTGTAGATATGGTGAAGACTCTGTAGCAGGAGATAGTACAGCTCTGCAATAGTAATGAGAGGCTTTTGAAAGCTAGTGAGGAACATGAAAATCTAATTAGGGATTGGACTGAGAAGTCTAGCCACAAAAGTGTGGACATAGAAGGAATGAAGAAGATAGAATCTGACAAGTTGGAAAGTGGAGAAGATTTTGATCGTGAGTCACCAAAAGTAAGTAAGAAAAGGAGGAAAGCGGAGTTACAAGGAGAATTTAGGAAGATCAAACCCCCTGTGTTTGATGGAGAAAAAGAGGAAGATGTAGAAGCATGGTTGTTGAACATGATTAAGTACTTTCAAGTATATGAATACGAAAGTAACTTAAAGGCACATTTGGAAATCTATCAGTTGCAGGGAAAATCTACCCTATGGTGGGAAGAGAGGAAAAATGTTCAGATTTTAGAAGAAAACATGATTTCGTGGGAAGAATTCTAGAAGAAATTCAATTCGTGTTACCTTAGTGAACGCTACTACAATGATCAAGCTAAGTAATTCCACGAATTGAAATTGGGACAGCTGACCATGGACAAATTGGTGAATAAATTCATGAAATTATTGAGATATGTGCCCTAAATTAAGGAGGAGAAAACCAAAATTCAGTGGGTTTTAAAATGTTTACCAGTCTCCTATAAGGATAGAATTGAGTTTGATAACCCAAAGACCATGGATGAGGTGGTAAGGAAGTCGAGGTTATGCTATCAACAATTTAAAATTAAGAATGAAAGTAGTAAGTCATGGAGGAGTAAAGATGACACTAGAGTGGGAGGGAGCATAAAAGACATAAACCACTTTACCTCAAGAACTTTGGCAAGGATCACCAAAGGAAGAAAGTGATCAGAGGGGAGGTACCCCTACCAACACAATCTTATACTGACTCGAGAATCACTGAGCAAAATAACAAAAGAAAAACAAGAATGCTAAGGAAAAAGAACTGTTGAAATCCTGGGGTTAGAGGGAGCCACATCTACTGAGGGATTTCCCACACAATCCCAGGTCTCTCTAGAATATACAAGTGGTTCATGAGGCAACAACTATCAATGATAATGCGAGGAACATCCCTAGGATCAACGCAACATTGGAGAACTGAAAAAATGAGCATCAGGCTACCATGCTGGAAATTGAAGGTAATATCCTAAACCAATCTTTGTCCATTTTAATAGGTCTCGTGGCTAGTTTAAGTTATATCAGCCCCCAAATTGTAGAAAAGTGTATTTTGAAAAAATAAAATCTCAAAAAATGCATGGTTGGTTCAGCTAACAACAGGAACCAAATGGATAGTGACCAGACAAGTGAAGTAGTGTCTAGTTCATTTAGATGGGTATTCCTCAATGGTAGATTTAAACATTCTTCCACTCAAATCATACGATTTTTTGATAGGCATGGATTTATTAGAAAAGCAAGTCGTTGTTATAAATTGTTTACAAAAAATAGTGGCATGTGTCAGTCTTGATGGATACACTAAAATAATAAAAGGAAAATAAAAACCAGTGTTAGTTCGACGGATTTCACCGTTACAGCTAAAAATAAGTGGCAGAAAAGGCTGCGAACTTTATTTGGCACAAGGGGAAACCAGTGGACAATTGACTGAAAAAGAAAGTCTAGAAACAATACTAGTGATTAAGAGATTTTTGGATTACCCCCATCGCGGGATAGATATTTTACTATTGACTTAGTACCTGGAGTTGTTCCCATGTCCAGAGCTCCATATCATATGAGAACCCCAGAATTACTGGAGTTGAAGATGAAATTGCAAGAGCTATTGAATAAGGGGTATCAACTCTAGTGTTTCTCCTTGGGAGGCACCGGTGCTATTTGTAAAAAAGAAGGATGGTACATTTCTGAATGTGTATTGACTACCGCCAACTAAATAGATTAACAGTTAAAAACAGATACCCTCTACCAAGGATAGATGATTTATTTGATCAAGTGAGGGGAGAAACTGTGTTATCAAAGATTGATTTGAGAACATGTTACCCTCAAATGCGCAGAAAATAGCCTTTAGAACACGGTATGGGCATTACGAGTTTGTCGTGCTATCATTTGGCCTCACAAATGCACCTACGAATTTCATGTGTCTTATGAACAATGTACTTGACAAGTATTTAATTCTTCTTTGTATTAGTTTTCATTTATAACATCCTTGTATATTCCAAGAGCAAGGAAGATCATCAGGAGCATCTTAGGCTAGCATTGCAGACATTAAGGGAGCATAAAGTGTACGCAAAAGGCAGTAAGTGTGAGTCTTTTAAACCCATAATTCAATAATTCGGTTATATCATCTCCAAAGAGGGGTTGGCAGTGGATCTAACGAAAGTTAAAGCCATCCTAAACTAGCCAGTACCAAAGGATGTATCTGTAATTCGCTCCTTTATGGTAATTGCTCAATATTATCGATGGTTTGTGGAGGGATTTTGTAAGATGGATTATCCCATTACCTCCTCGCAGAAAAAGGAAGTAAAGTTGGAATGGAAAGAAAAATGTCAAGAGATCTTCAATAAGATGAATAAAATGTTGACAACAGCTCCTGTGTTACAGATAGTAGACCCATATATAAAATTTATTGTGTGCATGGATGATTTTTTAGAGGGATTGGGTGGTGTACTTCTGGAGGACAACTCTATTATAGAATACGAGTCTAAGAAATTGAAGAAACATGAGAAAAATTATGTTGTTTATGACTTAGAACTAGTTATTATGATTCATGCCTTAAAAATGTGGAGGCATTATCTGCTAGGAAAGATGTTCATTTTGGTGACAAATCACATCAGTGTTAAATATTTTTTTAGTCAACCTGATCTAAATGCAAGGTAGGCTAGATGGTGAGCCTTCATTAGCGAATTTGAATTTTAAATTAAAGATATTAAACAGAAAGAGAATAATATAGTTGATTCCTTAAGCAGCATGCTCATTTTTTGGTAGCATATACAGGAATAAGAATAAGGACAGATTTTGAGGAGCGGGTGAGGTTGGTAGGGCAACAAGACCCGCAATATGAGGATTTGCAAAATTAGATATAGCAAGAAGAGAAACCAGGGTATTGTATTAACCAGCAAGGACTAGTTACCTATCAGGATAGATGGTTTATTCCTGATGTGGCGACACTAAAACAAATGATTTTGGATGAACAACATAAGAAACCATATGCTGGTCACCCAGGGTACAAAAAAATGATAACCACTGGCGACACTTAAACAAATGATTTTGGATGAACAACATAAGAAACCATATGTTGGTCATCGAGGGTACCAAAAAATGATAACCACTTTGTGAAAACAATTTTTTTGGCCACAAATGAAAAAAGAGGTAGGTTATTTAGAAAACTTCCTAGAATGTCAATAGGTGAAAGAGGAACACCGAAATCTGGTAGGTTACTAAATTCATTACCCAAAATCCATTACCCAGTTCGGAATGGAAATGGGAAGTGATTTCCATTGAATTCCTAATAGGATTTCCAGGAGCTAGGTACCAGCATGATTCAATTATGGTAGTAGTAGATGAACCGACCAAGGAATCACACTTTATTCTAGTGCAGTGTACTTTTGTGACCACACCAATTACAAACATTATCATAAAGGAAATTTTCAGATTACATTGTATACAAAAAATGATTATATGAGATAGGGATGCAAAATTTACCTCCAATTTCTAGAAGGCACTATTAAAATATTTTGGTACTAAATTGAACTTTAGTACGGCATATCATCCACAGACAAATGGGAAAACTAAAAGAACAAATCAGATTTTGGAGGATCCGCTTCGAATGTATGTGATAAATAGACTCACAAAATGGGAAGACTTTCTACATCTAGCTAAGTTCGCTTATAACAACAGCTACCAAACATCGATTAAAATGAGTCCTTTTGAAGCTCAGTACAGTAGAAAATTTCATACCCCATTTAGTTGGAGTCAACTGAGGATAAGTTGATTCTAGGACTCGATGTTTTGCAGGAAATGGAGCCAACAATACGAAAAGTTCAATAGAACATGAAGACAGCCCAAGATTGTAAAAAGAGTTATGCAGAAAAAAAGAAAACTTACAAATATTTCAAGGTTTGCGAACATGTATATCTAAGGGTTAAGCCTCGAAAGAGCACCCTCGGGACTAGAAATTGTGCAAAATTAGCACCACGATTTTGTGGGCCATTTGAAATTTTGGACTGGATAGGTCCTGCAGCATTTCGATTAGGACTACCCGCTCATGTTAAAGTATATAATGCATTTCATGTTTCCTTATTGAAAAGCTATGTACATTACAATTCTCACGTAATTGATTCAAAACTGTTACAGGTGGAGCCTGAAGAACATTTCCTCTACGAACCACTCTGCATTCTCGAGCGGAAGGAAATTGTGCTTCAGAATCAAGTCATTGCTCAGGTGAGGGTATAGTTGATCTAGATTTAAATAGGCACACAAAAAATTACAAATATAACCATAAATACAAATATGCAACATAAATAACACTTCATTTCATTAATAGAAAAATATTGAAGTATGCTTACAAATAGAATGGAAATAAGACTAGCTCAGGTGATGGTAGCTTATCTTCGGGAATCGATGTGGTGGCTACATGCCTCTGAACTGAGTTATAATGAGGCTCAAGGGCCTTTTTATTATTGAACAATAAGATAAAACCCTAAACAACCAATACCCTAACCCAAAGAGACGTAACACCAACAATTTATGGGCCTCCTTAGGGTTAGTTGGGTAGCCAACTTCCCGGGGTCGTAACTTGGTCATATTATCTTCATTTGATGCGTATAATACCTCATTGGAAAGATCTCTCCGAGGAATATAGTTTTTGACATGATTTCCATGGAAATAACTAAATGAATTTTTCCAAAAAGAAAAAAAAAATTAGGGCTTCAAAAAGGCTCTGTAAGTTTAGGGCCCGAAAAACTACTAAAAATAGTAAATTGTGCTACAATTAAGGAAACTGAAAAACTAAAAGAGGCAGTGGTGGGGGTCCAAGTGGAATAGGTGGTTGGCCACAAAAATCCACTCGAATCATTCCTCCCCCCTTCGGAAGAAATTGTCCCCATTTTGTTGAGTTCCTCCATGAGATGGGGAAACTTCTGTTGAACTTGGTCCCTAGCGAGTTGTTTTGCAATCTTTAACATATCCAGTAATAGTGGGAAGCATGGTGGAAGGTAGTCCACATTGAACACTGGGTGCAAGCCAAGGAATGGGGGAACGTTGTGCTCCAAAACATTGTTTCCCATAGCCTTGTTAATGGTGTAAGGACCATATCGAAGTGGTTTGAGCTTCCGGTGGGCTCTTCTATGGAATTATTTCTACAAATGCAACCGGACTTTGTTGCCCACCTGAAACTTGTGTGGCACCCAATGTTAATCATGTCACTGCTTGTAGTTGGAATTTTCCACAATGGAGTGATGAGATATCAGCTCATTGGGTAGAGGTGCTCCGGGATTCCGATCGAACGAATCCTTGACCTGACAGTTAAATGGTACCCTTGTGGGTGAGGAGATGATGTCCCTATATTCTCTCATGGCTATATCCACTTGCTTCTGCTGCATAGAGGAACCCTTCCTGGGGGCCATGGATGTGGCTACGATCTTCCCCTTACTTTGAGAGAAAACCAGAAAGAAAATAAATTTCCTAGTCTTAGAGATGATCTTACTGCATTTCTTGGCACAAATCAAAGAGGTGACAATAGGTGGGGCTACCTCTAGTATCCTGTATAACATATTACCTAAAGAAATAATCATAGATAAATATCTAGACTCATATACAGCATGTCTCTTCTAGAAGTATGGTTGTCCTAAAAATAAATCACAAAGGTTGAGAGGAAAAACATCACACAATACCTCATTTGTGAAGGGCTTGACGCTGCACGGAAGGCAGCACTACTAGCTGAATCGGAGATCTCATCCTTGGTGAAGCCACCCAATGTTGTACAGTTGTGGGTGTGGTATGGTCAGTAGGCCTAGCCGCTCCACGACCTCTGCAATGAGGTTCTTTTGGCTGCCACTGTCGACAATGAATTGCAACGGTGAACCCTTCACCCACATTTGTGAGTTAAAAAGACGCTCCCCCTCCTCTGGATCTTCGGGATCATTCTTCTAGATCTTGTCGATGGAAACAATGGTGTTGGGCTTCACATAAATAATTTGCTTCCCTTTTTCATTCCTCTTGTCAAGTTCTGACTCAGGGTCGAAACATGCATCTCGTTATGGAGCCTTCAACTCAGCCAGTAATGACTGCTTAATCTGACACTCATTTCTATTGTGAGTGGAGCTCTTATGGAACTCACACCACTTTCCTGGATCCTTCTTTGACTTCGTTGTGGCATTCTTTTCTTGCAGCTTCAATGAGTTTTCTTGGGTCACATCACCTTGGCTTTGGCCTTTTTTCTTCAGATTCGCAGATCCAAAGTATCACTTCTTTTATTTAAACATCTGCTCGATCTTGATAACGTATTGGTATGTTGTGCCAAGCGAGGAGATGTCCAAGAACTCCATCTCATCCTAGATATACATGTGTAGGCAGTCGCATTATTTGAGTACCAAATGCCACTCAGAATCATTGATACCCAACTTTGTGCCAAGGGTATGAAAAATATTGGTAAACTAAGACATGTCTTGGTCCCTTTCATACCGCAACATGGTCCATTTTATGTATTTATCCTCATAGCTTCTGACAGGGTAGTACTACTCCTTGATGGCATCCCAGAATGGATTCCAGGTGGGTGCAACTAAAAACAGTGAGGCCATACTTTCTTCTTTCTACTCGCAGTGGGTTTCCCACCAGTCTTTGACATGGGAAGAGGCTTTGAGAAGTGAAAAAGTGATATTTTCCCGGCTGGAAAAATTATGAACAAAAAAATATTCTTCAAGCATATTTAACCATTTATCTATAGCATTCGCATCTATCTAACCCTCAAATATGGGAATGTCAAAATTAACTTGTAGCTTAAAGGGTGTGTCGCTTCTAGAGTAGCTACTAGAATTAGATGTGTCACCCCTAGGTAACCGCTGAAGGATCTAGGAAAAGTTGTCCATCATCGCATTCCTTTGTCGCTTGAGGGCTTCTTCGAGCAAGATTTTGATAGGATCTTGTACCCCCTTGTCTTTCTTTTCATCCACCATTGCAGGTCATCGAGATTTGTGTTGCTGATCTTGCAAAGGTTTAACTAGATCGATCCCTAACTCCTTACATCCCGACCTCGTTAGGGACATGCAAAGAAAAACAGAGAAAGAGCAGACTGTTCTGACACCACTAATCCGGATTTATACAGGAACACAAAAACTTACAGATATAACCATAAATACAAAGATGTAGTAGAAATAACACTTCATTTCATTAATAGAAAAATATCAAAGTATGCTTACAAACAAAATGGAAATAAGACTAGGTTCGGTGATGGTAGCTTATCTCTGAGAAGAGATGTGGTGGCTACATGCCTTTGAACTAAGCTACAATGAGGCTCAAGGGCCTTTTTATTATTAAACATAAGAGAAAACCATAAATAACCAAAACCCTAACCCGAGGATATGTAACACCAAGAGTTTATAGGCCCCGTTAGGGTTAATTTGGCTGCCAACCTCCCAAGGTCATAACTTGGTCATATTATCTCAGTTTGACGTGTATGATACCTCATTGGAAATATATCTTTGATGACTAAATTTTTTTTTGTGATTTCCTTGGAAATCACCACAAGAATTTTTCCAAAAAAAAGTCGTTTAGGACTTCAAAATGGCTCGAAAGTTCAGGGCTCGAAAAACTGCTAAAAATAGTAAATTGTGCTACAATTAAGGAAACTGAAAAAATGAAAGAGGTAGTGGTGGGGGTCCAAGTGGAATAGGCAGGTGACCACCAAAATCCATCTAAAACAACAGTGGATCAATTTTACACTTTAGGAGGAAACCTCTGAAAGAGAAGACACTATGAAGGAAGCATACCCATCACTATTTCAGTGATGTAGGTAAATATATATAAATTTATGTATGTCAAAAAAATAACAGTAATAAAACACCAAGGATGGTGGTAGTTAAAGGGGGGAAGATGTAAAATCTCTGGTATGGAAAAAGTAGTTTGTGCTTGTTTCTACTACTTCTATTAGTGTGTTCGATTATGGACAATGATGTACTGATTTTCTTCTGAAAACAAAAATGAATAAATAAATAAGTTTTGTTGTTGCATGAAAATTGTGGGGACACAAGAGTCAATTAATGCTTGCCTAAATTTGATAAGAATCATATTTGAAATTTAATTTCCTAAATTAAAAACATATAGATATATATGGCAACCTCGGTGGGAGATACAGACCAAGGAGAAAAGAGCACCACAAAGAAGAAAGGATGCTTTTCTTATTAGGAAAAACAAAAAGAAAACTAAAAGCCTAGGTTTAGGGGATGCAAATTCCCCAAAGGAAGGACGCTTCCCAGGAAAAATCGATGAGGGTGATAATGTTAAAAAGACATTGTCAAGGCTCAATAGAGGTTATTGAAGCTAGGCAAGATTGCATAGCTTGGAGGTGATTCATGGTTGGGTGAATTGGTGTCTTACACCCCGTAATTTCCAGAAAAACCTATTGTCGGAGGTTGTTTTATATAGCCTGGTAAATTATATCCAAGGATCGATATGTATTCTTTACCATGAATCTATAAGTTATAATTGTTGATTGTATATTAAATTGTTGTCATTAATTTCTAAATGGGAAAAACAATAGGAGAGGTATGTAGTTGAGAACATCTGCTTAGAAATTTATAATATTCAGTTTTGATAATGGGATGAGGATTCTGTTAGGAATTTCATGAATAAAAAGAAGGAAATTTAGTTGATCATGAATCATCTATTTCAAATATGTTATTAAAATATTTATTTCCTAATGTGAATCGTGAACAAGTAATTAAAGAATAACATATTTTTAAGTATATCTCGTGCATGCATAGTCGTGAACTTGGAATTAAAGTATAACATATTGGTTTGCTAGTTTTACTTTACATTTCAGTCCTATTCCTTTCTGCAAGTAGAGTAGCCTCTGTAGAGTAAGATTCCCTTTCTTTCATCACATATAAAGCTTCTTCTGAAACTCATAGAAGTTGGCTTGAGCTCCTAGTGATCTTGCGCCAACTGACCAGGTGACAGCCTGCAGTAAGAACTAGTACTTGTGCATACAACACCGTCACTTCCAATTTTGTTATGAACTACCGAGTTGATAAAAGTAAAGTAGGAAGCCCGGGAGTTGCAACATTATCGCTGCAATACTAGTGCTCACCAGCACCCGAATTGATAAATTAAATTTGGAAAGGGGTTGAATAGGTATTCACATTTAAGTATATCTTATGCATGCCCAGTAACAGCCTATCTATTATGCCTAAGTTGAAATAAGAGGTTCTAGTATTCTTTTAATGCACCAAGAGCCATCTGTACAAACACTAGTAGGAGCTAGGAAGTGTTTGAAAACCACGCAAGCGTAGTTATTCTTGGCACATCCTAGAACCCAAGATGAAAGGAAAAACCAGAGAGGCTAGATATGTATTCACTGCATATTCTTAAAAATAAAACAAAAAAATAAGGATATTTCCTACAAAAAAAACATGTGCATGCGAGGAATCATAGAATGACCATATCATTTCTACCAGTAAATTAATAAATTGACTACAAAGCGAACAGGCTATAGTGTTCAACATCATTTGAGAATTGGAAAGGAAAACAAAGAAAAAGGAAACTTAGCATTGTATTGTCTAACAAAAATATGAAACTCGTAGTGACTTGAACAAATCATGTTAGCAACATATCGTTGGTCAAATAACAATATTAAAACAAAAATAAATAACAACCCGAGCACCCCATGGAGAAACAGTGAAGCGAGACCCAAAAGGAATTCTTAACCCATCTCTGGGAGCTAAGAAGCATGCCTACTAAACATCATCATTTTTTTAGACAAAGATATTAGTCTCCCAAATAGATGCAAAAGGAGCAAGAGCAGGAAAACAAATATATACAACATGAAATTCATTAACAGTTCATTCTTTCACGGTAATCAGAGAGTCGAATAGTACAACAACAGCTTGGTTTTTCCCAATAGGCTACATCAAGTAGAATAACAAGACTATGCATAATTAATTACATGAGTAACCCCCAAAACTTCCATAAAATGTTGGAAGTGGGATTGTAGAATTCTAAGTCGAAAAACCTAGTAAGTTATCAAAAACATTTAGTAACATCTTTAATCAAGACCAAGAAATCTTCAGGCAAAGTGTAAGAAGGGGTAGAGAAAAACCCAGATTCACTATTCCCAACTTCTGACCCCCAAAAACCTTGAACATACCTATGCCTGCACAGATAGACCAAGAGACATGAGAGTAAGAAAAAGGATTTGAAAACTTGTAGGATTTTACAAGGTAAGTTCCTCAGACATAACACCAAAGGAAACCGCTCACAAATAGATCACATATTAATACACCAATATTGTTGATGTGGTTAAAACCCTCTAAGAGGGAATTGGTCCACGGCCTGAGCCAACACGACCACTTCAGGCAATTTATTAATAAAAGAATGAAAATTTACATAAGCTTCTCTCATGAACGGTTACCCTACAAATGACCCTCCATGCTCTTTAAATAGATATCATGGACCAATCGGGTGTTAAGCCACAGATCAAGTGTCGGTAATACCGAGGAGAGAATGAACCTTTAGATCACTACATATCGTGATCGTCAGATTGTAAGTTACAAAAGTACATAGTAAAAAAACACACTTTACCTAACTTTACACTAGACCAAGTTATACTTAACTATTTCCCATGCGTCGAAATATCCTAAAATCCCCCCTTAAGAACAACTTGGGATAGGATTGAAGGATGTACAAATATGACACAATAGGAGAAGGAAGGAGGCACTAGAGCCTATCCCACCTTAGTGACAACTTCCTTAACTCCAACCATAAATCGAAGTTTAGTAAACTTCGCCTCTGTGAGAGCCTTTGTAAAGATGTCTGCAACTTGATCATTTGTTGAACAATATTGCACTTCAAGAACATGGCCGTGAATGAACTTTCTGATGAAGTGCATGTGCAGTTCAATGTGTTTGTTGCGCTGATGTTGGACTGGATCTTTGCATAGTTGAATGGCCCTTAGATTATCGCACCAAAGTGTAGTCGGATGCTGTTGTTGAAAGCGAAACTTTGACAGGATTTGATGAAGCCAAAAGGCTTCCTTACTAGCTTCTATGGCACCATGATACTCTGCTTCTGCTGAAGAAAGAGAAATGGTACTTTGTTTCTTGCAATCCCATGTAATAGGTCCTGAACCAAGAGTGAACACATAACTTGCAGTAGACTTCTGATCATCAGGGTCACTGGCCCAATTAGAATCAGTGAAACCAACCAATAGAGGATATGTTTTTGCACTGTAATGAATCCCAAACTGAACTGTACCTTGAACATAATGAAGTATTCTTTTAGCTAATTTCCAATGACCTTCATGTGGGTTTTGCATAAAACCGAGCAATAAGGCCAACATCAAAGGAAAGGTCAAGATGAGTATGGGTCAGATACAAACGTTTTCCTACAAGTTGATGGTATAAGGTAGCATCAACTTCAGGGGAAGTACAAGTGACTGAAAGTTTGGCTCCAAACTGAAAGGGAGAAGGGGTTGGCTTACAGTCTTCCATGTGAAAATGGCGTAGAAGATCACAAGCATACTTGGATTGGGAAAGGGAAATACCTTCCTTGGATTACAAGACTTGAAGACCAAGAAAATAATGCAAGTGTCCTAAGTTTGTCATTTCAAACTTCCTTTTAAGGTTGGACTTCACATGGTTTATAAGGTTGGGATCACTACCAGTAAGGATAAGATCAACAACATAAAGAACAAGAGTGATAAGAGACTTGCCCACTTTCTTGGTGTAGACAGTACTGTCAGAATGACACCTAGAAAAGCCAGTTTCTAAAAGAAAGCTATCCATTTTGGCATACCAAGCCCGAGGAGCTTGCTTGAGACCATAAAGGGATTTCTTAAGCCAACATATAAGGTTGGAGTTTGTTTGTATAAAGCAAGTAGGTTGTTCCATCTAGATTTCTTCATGCAAGTCCCCATGCAAGAAGGCAGATTTAACATCCATCTGATTGACTTCCCATTTGAAGGAGGAAGCAAGGGAAAGAACAAGGCAGTTAGAGTTCATTTTGGCAATAGGGGAGAAGGTTTCAGTATAGTCAATGCCTTCAACTTGTGAAAAACCCTTAGCAACAAGACGAGCTTTATGTTTATCAACTTTTCCATCTGGTCCATACTTGGTTCTGTAAACCCATTTGCATCTAACAAGTTTTTGTCCCTTTGGTAGAGGAACAAGATCCCATGTACCATTTGCCAATAATGAATGATATTCTTCATTCATAGTTGCATCCCAGTCTAGAGTAATATTCTTTAAAACCTTAGTAGGAGTACGATTTATTATGTAATTTGCACAGTTAATTGCTTCTGCCCAAAAATTAAGACTAAGTCCTTTAGATTGAAGCATACAATTAGCCATTTCCTTTAAGGTGTGATTCTTCCTTTGGAGTATATGGAACAGTATGTTGCATTTGAATTCCATTCTCAGTGCAAAAGTTGATGAATTTGTTGTTAACATATTCTCCGTCATTATCATATCTTAGCTTAAGAATTTGATGTCCAGATTGTTTTTCAACAAAGGCCTTAAAGGCCAAGAACATGTTAAATACTTCACTCTTGAGTTTTAAGAAGTATACCCAAATGCGTATGGAGAAATCATCAATGAAAGTTAAGAAATACTTGTAGCCAGAGAATGAAACAACTCAAAGTGTACCACATAAATCACTATGCACAATCTGTAAAGGGGCTGAGGTGTGCCAAGAGGCACGTTTTTCAAAACTATCCCGATGATGTTTTCTGAGTACACATCCGGAACAAACACCATCTCTGCAAGATACCATTAGAAGACCTGTCACCATATTTCCTTTAAATAGATTTTGAAGGGAGCGATAGTTTAAGGGACCAAATCTCTCATGCCAAAGTTTGCTCACTTCATCATTATGAGCAACAAATACCGAGGGAATATTTGATGACCCAAAGTTGTTAAACTTATACAACCTTGTAGAATCATCAGCAATGCCATTAGCTAAAATCTGTTTAGGATCTCTTAGGTCCTTAATTACAACATCGTGAGGTGAAAATTCAACGATTTTACCTTCACTTGAATGAGTTATCTGATATACAGATAGAAGGTTGTAGGATAAGCTTGGAACACATAATACATCATTAAATTAACCATTGTCTATATGAACAATTCCAGTCCCTACAACACTAAGATATCTATCATCACTAACATATATATTTTTGGTGTTACAATCATTTAAAGAAGAAAAAATGGCTTTGTTTTTGGCCATGTGATAAGAAGCTCCAGAATCAATGAGCCACTTATGAGAATTAGAAGAGGAAGATACATTTAGTGCATATGAAGACCGAGATGTTTGACAACCACATGCAGAAAATGCTATTCCTGAAGATAAAGTTGAAGTTGAAGAGTGCTCCAAATGGATGTTGTGCTTCTTCATTGTCGCTTCCAAGGCTTCCATCTTCTTAAAGCATTTGGATTCTAAGTGGCCATCTCGATTACAAAAGTGGCATTGTCGATCAGTCTTCTTCCATTTATTTTTATTGGCCTTATCATTTTGTTGAAATGATTTTTCATTTTGAGGCTAAAATTTCTTAGGACCCTTGTTTGGTTTAGGACCATTCCTTTTAGGATACGGTTTCTTAGGATTCTTTGAATTTGGTTGCTACTGAGCAGCTAAGGCTTTCTTAGAAGAGTTTCAAAGATTAAGAAGACCAAGGTGTAAGAGTTTTTCTTGTTCTCTTATTAAAGAATCACAAAAGGAACCAAAGGAAGGGGACTTGTAGTCTTGTCCTTGAGAAATGAAGGCTTCTCTTGTAGAATGGAAGGTGGAAACAAACATAGAGTAGGTTGGTCCCAACTTAGTGGAAACAAACATAGAGTAGGCTGGTCCCAACTTAGTAAGAATGGAATAGATAAGGCTGCCATTTTCTTTCATAACCTTAACACCTTCCAAGAGAAGTCTAAGGGTCTTGAACTTGGACAGAAAATCTTCAATGGAAGAAAAATTATTGGGGTCCAATGTAAGCAACTCATTTTCGAGTTAATGGGCTCTAAGTTCATTTATAATTCCAAAAACTTTAGTGATCTGTTTCATTTCTCCATCAGGAGTATCAAGTTCTGCGATATGGAATCTAAGGTCTAGAGAAATAGACATCCCTATCAACCCACGTGCTTGATCTTGCCTATTTTCCCATTTAGCCACCTTATCTTCATCTTTCAATTTGGTTTCTTGGCCTGAGGCTATTTTGTAAAGACCTTTACTTCTAAGTAAATCCACAATGTAGGACCACCATTTCAAGTAGTTGGTGTTGTCAAGAATAACTTGGCATCAACTTTCAATTTTCACAGAAACTAAAGCTGTATATGCTAAAAATAAGTGCTCCAATGGAAAGATCTAGAAAAAATAGGTTGATTAAAAAAAAATGGCTCTGTAAATGGCTTCTGGATGAAAAAGTTATGGCTTTTTGAAGAAAAGTTGTTGAAGATGTCGGCGAAGTGCGGGAATGTGTGGAAATGAATGATAATGCTATATTTAAAAAAAATCTACCCCCTTTACAAACTTAATCTAATTAGCTCAACAAAGAGAAAGACTTGAACTCAAGACCTTTACTCTCATAAAATAGATTTGGACCAAGTGAGCTAGATTAAAAGGTTAGTAATTTTTGGAAAAGAGGAAGGGGTTTTTTTTTTTTTTTGGTCACTGAAGGTTGGGGTGTGTGCTTACTTGAGAAAGCTCTTTTTTTGCCTACAAAACAAAAAACACAAAACCCAACATGAACATAAAAAAAAAAAAACAAAAAACAAACCTTATGGCTTGAAGTTAGCTTTAGCTGGAAACTAAATATTTTCCTCAATGTTTCTGATTTTCTAAGATCACACTAAGGTGCGGCGGAAAAGAGCATACGCATGAGAAAAATCCATCCTTTCCATTTCTGATTTGCCCAGATCACACAAAGTTGCGGGGCAAAGAGCATATGCAGAAATGAAAGGTATAGGTCTTGTAATAAAAAAACAAAGAGCTAAATAAACCGAAATAAACATAGAGAAAATAACTAAAAACTACAAAAAAACACTGTATACCTCCAGATCTTAAAAATGACGTAGCTAGGGTTATCGGAAACCTTTTCGCGTGAAACAAAAGGGGTTCATCACTAGAACAGATGCTCCTAACACAATAGAGTAGTCCTCTCGGCCTGAAAGCAGTCAGAAACAGTAGATCTAGGAAACAAAAAACAGATGCAGTTCTATCGGCTTTAGATTTGGATCACCAATGGATGCGGCCCTCAAATAGCTCTGATACCATGTATGAATTTACAGGGTAAGTTCCTTAGATAGAACACTAAAGGACACCGCTCACAAACAGATCACAGATCAATACACCAGTATTGTTGACGTGGTTAAAACCCTCTAAGAGGGAAATAGTCCACAGCCTGAGCCAACACGCCCACTTCATGCAATTTATTAATAAAAGAATGAAAATTTACATAAGATTCTCTCATGAACGGTTACCCTACAAATGACCATCCATGCTATTTAAATAGAGATCATGGACCAATCGGGTGTTAAGCCATGAATCAAGTGTCGATAATACCGAGGAGAGAATGAACCGTCGGATCACTACATATCGTGACCATCGGATTGTAAGTTACAAAAGTACATAGTAAAGAAACACACTTTAACTAACTCTACACTAGACCAAGTTATACTTAAATATTCCCTATGTGTCGGAATATCCTAACAAACCTTACTCGAAAGAAAATAAAACAACCTAGAAAACACGAGCTTAACCATAAAATCGAGGGTCGACCTCTATTACCTGCACATGGAGGTTGTAATTCATTCGCCACAAATAAGCTTGTCTTCCAGTGTAAGAACAATATTAACTCTTCAATAGGAGGTATTGTTTTCTTCTCAGTTAGAATATTTGAAAAAAAACACAAATAAAATGCTTACCTATGGTGAAACCCTAGTACCACAAAGCTCCACAAATTTGGTGGAATGTGGAAGAAATTTGTCCCTCAGTGCCTATAAGACATTGGTTTAGAGTCATACATAGTAATACTTTCATATGCTGAGCGAAATCATAGAACAAGGGTTTCGAATGGGGTGTACATGAAACCAGAGTGTGAGATGGCTCTCGTAAGCCATTAAAAAGAGGAAAGGTCCTTGACATATAAACATTCACAATTGTGGCACGGAAACCCATCCACGGTTACTAGAGTTAAACTCCATAGCACCTGGCAGAATAACAGATTCACAGTGAAGTGGTTTTACAAGCTCTCCGAGAAACCTGAAACCATCAAAGACCAAATGCGAAATACTGGCAAGTGGAGTAGTTTTACGCTAGGTGAGGGTTAGGGTTTGTAAACTCACTCCATCACCATCAATCCAAGAATACTCAATTTGAACCGTCGTTGTCACTTCACCTAACTATGCCTCGGGTGGTCGTCTCATCACATGGGTTGAGGTTACGTGGCAAGCAATGGGACCAGACATTGAAGGAGGGGATCCGTTGGCACCATACATTGACAAATTCATGAAGGATTCATAAATAATAAGATAAAAGGTGGAGGGTATATAGTTTAATACATATATTAACTTATACATATCCTAAGTGGTCCTAAGAGATGAATTTCGGGGGAGGGTAGAGATAGGAAGTAAGTGATTATTAGGTAGAAATTTTATAAGGGTCGTATGATGGTAAGTTAAAATAGTTAGCATAGTAGCATAGTAATAGTGTATAAAAGGATGTGAAAAGTATAGGTGAGAAAATACACATAATAACATAGTTGTGCTAGATAGATGAGTTGTGGAAAGTTTAGATAAGGAAATGTAATGAACCACATCTTCAAACCCTCCTTAAGCAAGATCGAGGAAACCAGTAGTGATCATATGAATGTCAAAGGTAAGAACTGAGTGATAGTAATGACCAACATTGATAAGAATAAGAATGAATAAATCACCTTAGCATAATTGAAGTAATAAAAGGAAAGCATATATAATACAAGCAAAATGTTCACACTATGGTCTTGTATTCATAGTTTTAGCTATAAATGACTAAAAAAAAATTGTTGTGAAATTGGGTTCAATATAGGTAAGCTCAATTTATCCTTGGGATATCACCAAATTCACATGAAAGAAGTGGATATTCATACAATTACTTTTCACAAGTCCATGAAGTCCATTATGATTTCTTTGTGATTCCCTTTGAACTTCCAATGCACCTTCCACCTTGCATATCTCGATAAACAAAATATTTAAACCTTGCCTATAGCCCTTTAGTCCCCCTAACAACATTACTAAAATATTATTTTAGTTGAAATGACACTACATAATAGACTTTTGAGGAATTGAATAATTCCATGTGTACAAGCATAGTACTCACATTTCCCAACTTCACTAGAATCTTTCCTTCTTTATTTTTTTTTCCTTTTTTAATTTTTTTATTTCTATGTGGTTCACGAATCTCAAATATCAGTGATTTCTACATCCATGGAATATTTGTACCACAAAGATCGAATAGAAGGGATAACTTCATTCCAACTCAACCACTAAGATTGAGCTCGAGAGTGTCGAGAGAATTAAATCTGCAACCTATTAATATTAAAGGCACTTTAATGACCAAGACTCAACCAATTGAGCTAACCCTTGAGGATTAAAATTTTGGGTATTGGGTATTGCCAGAGGAAGCAAGTGTTGAAAATAGCAACAAGAAATGCTAAAAATAGCACTGTTATAAATAACAGTTCGGCCGGTGTTGATCTTAGCAACAATGGATGGAAAAATGGAAGTGCTAAAAATAGCATTCTATAAATAGCATTTCGGGATACCTTCCTATTTTAGTCAGTCCCTAAACTAAAATAGTGAAGTAAAATTCGAATTTGATCTTAGCAGCAGTTTGTAAAATAATTAATTAATTCATCTTGAGTTAATTAGTTAAGGAAAATCAAACTTGAAGTCTATGTGGGGACATGCAATAGTTTCTCTATTAATTGAGGAATTTATCCAACAATTAAAGAGATAAGAGTGAGTTGTAATTTGAGTTGTAATTAGTTGACTTAGTTAACTGAGTCAAGTCCAGTTAGATTAATTCAAACAATTTGTTGAATTAATGTAAGTTCAGTTAGTTAATGCTTGCATGCATGTAACTACTGCACTTCAGATAACTGAGTATTCTCTCATAAATAACTCATGCATGTCAATTCAGATGGAGACCTAGTTGAGATAAGATGGAGGGGCAGTGTACTATTAGTTTTTAGAATATTCCATTATGAATATTCCTTGCATGTAGAAGGAATTCTTTCCTTGAGGACTGCGCAGTTACTTCTTTAGGTTTAGTGAGTGCGATGAGGCCAATTCACACATGTGACATCATTGGACCCCAAGAAAAACTGCGCAAGGAAATAGGAGGCTTGGAGGGCTTGAGGAGGACATATACAATGTCTATTCAGTCTGTGAGTTGTATTGTTTGATTGCAGAGAGAGCAGGATAGCTTGAGAGCTGGTTTTTTTTGTAACTTGAACAAGATTTCCACTTGTATGATAATACGAAGTTGGGGTTGTAGGTTGAGGCTTTCCCCAGGTTATTTCTTTTGTGTTATGTGTGATTGATTTCTCATTCTCAGTTATATTTGTTCTCTTGATCTTGCTCAATTCGATTAAGGTTCTGCAAAGTGTTGTAGAAGTAGATCTTGTATTGTGTTTTAGTATATTGCATAATCTGTTGATCTACAGTGGGAATTTCTGCATGGTATCGAAGCAAAGGTGATCAAGGCAAAGAACAGTATACAAGAAGGAGAAGTTCGAAGTTTGGTTCTTGAATATAGAAATTGAGTTCTTATCACATCACTATTTCACCTATGGCATTCAGTGGTTTAAGACTCGAGTATGCCCTTGATGGCAGCTCGAATTATATAGCCTGGAAGGATCACATGGAGGCAGTGTTAGAGGATAATGGCCTAAAGGACTTCATTGATCAAGAAGTCGTCAAGCCAATTGATGTTGCTCAACTAGTGGAATGGAAGAAACGTGTGGCTAGAGCAAGGAGAATCCGCCTAGAGGGAGTTTGAGATCACATTGTCTCGAGCCTCCATGGGAAGGAGACACCATTTTCGATGTGGAAAACATTGAAAGATTTATATTAGAACAACAACGATCAGAGGAAGTTGGCACTGAAAGACAAGCTTCGTAACATCAAGTGTGAAAAGGGCGACACGATCTCTACATATATGAACAAGCTCACCACCTGCAGGGATGAGCTTGGAAGTGTAGGGATCACGACTGTTGATGATGACATGGTGAGTCTTGTTCTCCTTGGTCTCCCTAAGAGCTGGCATAGCTACCAAGACTCGGTTAATGGGAGAGAAAAACTGCCAGATTGGGAACGACTTTGGTCAGATCTAATGCAGGAGGAAATAAGAAGAAGCACCAGAGATGGATCCTCATCGAAGCAAGATGATGAGGAAAATCTAGCCTTAGTGAGTAATGCGAGGAAATGGAAAGGGAAGGTGTCCCATCCCAAATCCGGTTATTTCCATGGTGGGAAGAAGATTGACAAATCGAAAGTGCGATGCTTTCATTGTCATGAAGTGGGCCATTATGCTACAAATTGTCCACAGAAGAAATCCAAGAAGGGTTTCTTGAAGGGATCTGATGGTAAGGCACTGGCCTCACAGTTTGAGCTGTATTTCTCGCTTATCGCATGCATGGTTTCATCCATGGTGGGATGTGTGTGGTACCTGGACAATGGAACTTCATTCCACATGTCAGGTGACAAGAATCTTTTCAGTACCTTGGAGGAGAAGGATTTCCAAATGCGAAACGAGATGGGTGATGATGGAAAGTATCGTGTTTCAGGTGAAGGTACAGTTGTGTTTCAGAGGGAGCATGGAGCTCCCCTCACCCTGACTGATGTAAAGTATGTACCAAGTCTGAAGAATAATCTTGTGGTTGTTGCTATGCTAGAAGATAAAGGCTATGATGTAGTCTTTAGTCAAGGAAAGGTATTCCTGAGGCATATCGGTACTGGACAGACAAAGTGAATAGGGATTCGAGTCAAGAATCTCTACAAGATGGAGGTAAACGACGGTGCTACTTTGAGTTCCAAAGTTGAGATGGTGCAGAGACAAGATGTTGGTGAGCTATGGAATAGAAGACTGGGCCACTTGCACCATGGAACCCTAAAGATCATGTAGAAGATTTCTACCAGATTACCCAAGGGAAAACTTGAGCAGATGACTACATGCAAAGGTTGTACGTTGGGTAAGTATGCAAAATCTTCCTTTCCGGATCAAGACAGTAGAGCTGGAGTAATCCTGGAGCGAGTTCACTCAGATGTTTACGGGCCCTTCTCTACAGCCTCCACCGCTAAACAAAGGTACTATGTTATTTTTATTGATGATTTTTCTCGTAGATGCTGGATCTACTTTATGCAAAAGAAGGATTAGACCTTCTTGAGGTATTGTGAGTTAAAAGCCTTGGCAGAGAAAGAATCTAGAAAGAAAATAAAAGCCTTGCGTAGCGATAATGGTGGAGAGTATGTCTCCCAACAGTTTAAAGACTTCGACGTTGCAGAAAGTATTAAACGGGAACTGACAACACCCCATAACCCACAGCAGAATGGGGTGGCCGAAAGGAAGAACAAATTGATTGTGGGAGCAGCTCAAGCGATGTTACATGACCAAAGCCCTGTATTTGTGGGCTGAGGCATGCAATACAACAGTATGCTTACAGAACAAAAGCCTGCACCGTATACTGGGAATGAAGACACCTATGGAGGCCTACTCCGGGAAGCGGCCTAATGTAAGTCACTTCCGAATCTTTGGATCATCATTTTACTGTCATGTGACCAAAGATGCTAGGAAGAATCTAGACCCAACAGCTGAGTTGGGAATCCTTGTGGGGTACACAGATACACCCCACAACTATCGGGTGTACCTGCCTTCTACTCAGAGGACCATGGTATGCAGGGATCTGAAGCTTGACGAGCAAAAATCCATGTGCTTATCACTTGAGAGGGAGATCAAGTTGCATGCAAATGAGGAACTTTCAGTTCCTAAGGATGAGGAGCCTCAAATTGATGCAGAGTAGCCGCATGCAGAGGATCCAGGAGTGGAGACATCCACTCATGTTGATACTTCCAAAGATGGGTGAAAATGCTTAAGCGAAGCTAACAGGTTGATGCTGGATGTGCGGGAGAATGTGGGATAGCCATCTTCTCAATGCATACAGAGGAGGTCACCCAAGCGGTACACTGGGTACATGGCCCTGGTTGGGGAGTGTGTAGATACGGAACCTTCTTCATTTCAGGAGGAAATGTAGCAACCAGTCTGGGTTGATGCAATGGTAGAGGAGTACGACTCTATCATTTGGAACAGTGTGTGGGATGTTGTCCCAAGGCCTCAGGGCATGTCAGTGGTGATTTCCAGATGGCTTTACAAGGTAAAGTAGGCAGCTCATGGCAATGTTGAGAAACATAAGGCAAGGATTGTTGCCCGGGGTTTCTCACAGGTCGAGGGGATCGACTAAGATGATACTTTTTCTCCTGTAGCAAGGTACTCATCTATTATATCGATGTTGGCACTATCAGCTCAGATGAGGTGGAAGATCCACTAGATGGATGTGAAGACAACATTCCTCAATGGGAATATCGAGGAGGAGGTATACATTGAGTAACCAGAGGGTTTCGAGACCTTCGATCATGAGTTGCATGTGTGCAAACTCAATAGGGCTCTGTATGGGCTGAAACAAGCACCCCGTGCTTAGTACAGTAGGATCAACAACTATTTCACCTATTTGGGCTTCACCAAGAGTGAAGCAGATGCAAACCTTTACCACATCATGGTAGAAGGTAAACCATTGATCATTGTTCTTTATGTCGATGATCTGATTTTGATAGGTGATGATCAACTGATATAGTCATGCAAGGAGGACCTTGCAAGAGAGTTTAAGATGAAGGACATGGGCCTTATGCACTACTTTGTAGGCATGGAGGTGTGGCAGAAAGATGGGGAAGTATTTTTGTCTCAGGGCATGTATGCCAATGAGATACTCAGGCACTTTCACATGGAGAAGTGCAAGCCCATGCAGACTCCTCTAGCTTGGAACTGGAGGAAGGAGGATGCTACTTTAGGTGAGGCAGTAGCTACTATTGTTTATCAGTAGCTGGTGGGTTCACTTATGTATCTAGTGAACACATGACCCAACTTATGCTTTGCGTGAACCCGCTGAGTCAAATTATGGTTCAACCTACCAAGCTGTTTTGGAAGGTAGCGAAGCATGTGTTGAGATACCTCAAAGGCACATCTCAGTTCGAATTGTGGTACAAACGAAGAGAGGGAGAGAAGCTTTATGGCTTCACAGATGCGGATTGGGCAAGGAATCCATCAGACCGGAAGAGCACTTCTAGAGGAATCTTCAACCTTGGTTCAGCTGCAGTTTCCCGGTACAATAGGAAATAAAGATCAGTTGCACTTAGCTGAGCAGAGGTTGAATACATGACTGTTAGTCAAGCTACATGTGAGGCCATTTGGATGCAGAAGATTCTAGTGGGATTGTTTGGTCAGATGATGGATCCTACAATCATCTACTGTGATAACTAGAGTTGCATCAAACTCTTTGAGAATCCATTTTTTCATGACAGGTCCAAGCACATAGATATCCGATATCACCATCTTCGAGACTGTGTGGTCAAGAGGATCATGTTGTTGCTGTATGTTTCGACCGAGGAATAGGATGCAGATATCTTGACTAAGGCATTGTCAAGATGCAAGTTCGAGTTCCATAGAGACAGGATTGGGGTTACTGATAATCCCTTTCTTGTTGAGAGGGAGTGTTGAAAATAGCAACAAGAAATGCTAAAAATAGAATTGCTAAAAATAGCACTGCTATAAATAGTAGTTCAGCCAGTGTTGATCTTAGCAACAATGGATGGAAAAATGGAAGTGCTAAAAATAGCATTCTATAAATAACATTTCGAGATACCTTCCTATTTTAGTTAGTCCCTAAACTAAAATAGTGAAGTAAAATTCGAATTTGATCTTAGCAGCAGTTTGTAAGATAATTAATTAAATCATCTTGAGTTAATTAATTAAGGAAAATCAAACTTGAAGTCTATGTGGGGACATGCAACAGTTTCTCCATTAATTGAGGAATTTATCCATCAGTTAAAGAGATAAGAGTGAGTTGTAATTTGAGTTGTAATTAGTTGACTTAGTTAACTAAGTCAAGTCCAGTTAGATTAATTCACACAATTTGTTGAATTAATGTAAGTTCAGTTAGTTAATGCTTGCATGCATGTAACTACTCCACTTCAGATAACTGAGTATTCTCTCATAAATAACTCATGCATTTCAGTTCAGGCAGAGACCCAGTTGAGATCATATGGAGGGGCAGTGTACTATCAGTTGCTAGAATATTCCATTGTGAATATTCCTTGCATGCAGAAGGAATTCTTTCCTTGAGGATTGCATAGTTACTTCTTCAGGTTTAGTGAGTGTGATGAGGCCAATTCACATATGTGACATCATTGGACCCCAAGAAAAATTTCACAAGGAAATAGGAGGCTTGGAGGGCTTGAGGAGGACATATATAGTGTCTATTCAGTCTGTGGGCAAGATAGAGCAAGATAGCTTGAGAGTTGATTGTAGATAGAGCAAGATAGCTTGAGAGTTGATTCTTTTTGTAACTTGAACAAGATTTCCACTTGTATGATAATATAGAGTTGGGGTTTTTGGCTGAGGTTTTCCTCGGGTTATTTGTTCTATGTTATGTGTGATTGATTTCTCATTCTCAGTTATATGTGTTCTCTTAATCTTGCTCAATTCGATTAAGCTTCCACAAAGTGTTGTAGAAGTAGATCTTGTATCGTGTTTTAGTATATTGCATAATCTGTTGATCTACAGTGGGAATTTCTGTAGCAAGTCTGCCTCCCTCTCAACTCGAAGGTAAGAGAGAGGTTGTTGGTACTAGGCCAGCCCTCCATATAGACGCACTTAAGAGAGAAATGAATTTACTCTATTCCAAGGCTTCAACATGTTGAATTACAAGAATTGAACCTTTATGGGGAGGGAAACAACTATTCCACCCAATCACCCATGCTAAACTCAATTGACAACTTCACTAGAATCATTTTTTTGGAATGTAATTCCTTAGGTAATTGCATCAAAGTAGTAATCATGCAAGAGAGATGAACAATGGATTTTACCAACAAACAACTCTATGAGAGGCTCTTGTAAAAATCCACTTATGAAAAATAGATGATTTCTATAGTGCACACTATGGATATATGGCTTCCATACCTACTTGGGAAATGTTTAAAAATTAAAATCAAACATTGCTTCCTTAAATACTTCCCAAAGAAAATGATTTATTTTAGCAAGAAACAAAAATGGGTCACCAAAATGTTGGCATATGAATATGATATAATTTATAAGAAGGCAATGAGAATCTGGTAGTATATGCTCTCTCTTGGAAGTATATATGAAGAAAAATGGTCATTCTTTTCATTATGTTTCATAATAGTACACTATTTATATGATGTCCTTAAAGAATGCCTCACCAATCCCAATATTACTTACGCAATCCAACAACTTCTAATGCAACCCTATGCATATAAGTGATACACTTGAAAAAATAAAAACCTTCACTACAAAGGATGTATTTATTTAATGAAGTAGTCAATAATTAAACCATACGTGTTATGTGAACTACATTACCTTCCCATAGTAGGTCATTATAGGTCCGTAAAGCATACAAAAGGATCAAATATTCATTTTTTTATGAATATGTGGAGAAGGACATATTCACCTTTGTGTTAGAGTACGGCATTTTCCAATGACAGAAGGGAAATAGAATGAAACCTCTAGGTGAGTCCAAACTTTATCCATTTTTTCCAGTTTTATGGACTAGTATTTCCAAGGACTCCAAGGTGAAGTTATCAAAATCTAGAAATTAATATCTATTCTTGGTTATGGTTAATTTCCTTTCAAAATATTCTATTTTTTTCCTCTCCAACACCCTTTCAAGGGCCCTATTAATTCTCAAGTATTC
The DNA here is from genome assembly GCA_031772625.1 of Pinus tabuliformis. Taxonomy (NCBI): domain Eukaryota; kingdom Viridiplantae; phylum Streptophyta; class Pinopsida; order Pinales; family Pinaceae; genus Pinus; species Pinus tabuliformis. The sequence goes on from CM062818.1 coordinate 1,462,283,164, forward strand.
ATGGATAATATATTGAAACTCCATTGTAAGACATACTCATTTGTGATTGATTGTAACACCACCTTGACAAGGGATTTTTGGAAAGAGTTATTTCAACTCCAAGGAAAGAAATTGATTCTCAATTTGACATATCATAACCAAATTGAAGGTCATATTGAAGTTTTCATTAAGTGTTTGGAAGCCTACTTGAGGTGCTTTACTATAGAGAGACATTTCCGATGGTTTCAATGTCTACCTCTAGCCTAATGTGGTATGACACAACTTATTACCATTCCACTAAAATGAATATATTTGAGGTTTTCTATGGCCAAAATCCCCTTTTAGTGGTATTTTACTTATTAGGAGTCTCTAAGATGCAAGGTGTTAATAAAAACCTAACTACATGAGCTAACATTTTCCACACTCTTCATGATAATAAGGTCGTGGATCAAATCTAGATGAAGCAACATGCTAATAAAGAGCCCTCAAAGAAAACCACCACTAGAAAGTTTCTGCCAAGATTTATGGCTCTTATAAGGTACACTAATATATTGGGTCAATGGATTATAAATCAGAGCTCAATAGACAATCCAAAATTATCCAATCTTTCATATAACCTACTAAAATAGCGTGTTGCCTCTAATTCTTGTTTTCAAACTTGCCTTCTAAAAATAGATGAAGAAGGGTTCATTTGCTTGTGACCATATGTTGTCCTCAACAAAAGAGAATAGATACTCTACTAATACACTACACAAAAGTACTAATACACTATACAAAAAGTATTAGTAAAATAGAAATATACACAACCTAATGATAGCACATAAAAACCAACATAAATCCTTCAACATTCCCTCATTTCTAACTTTGAAAATAAGGTTTTTTCGATAAAAAAATAAGGCATATTAAAATCTGCTATGTATTGAGGCTATCTTTAAAAACCAAAAATGCACATGCCACATACTAAAGAGAAATAAAAACATAAATTAAATAAAAAATATATAATGAAATAAAACTTGTTAATAGAATATATTTCAAAACCTATAGTAATATTGGGAAATCACCCCCCCCCCCCCCCAAAAAATTATAAAAATATTACTATTTATAATATCGTTATTATTTTATAATTATCATAATCTTTTTTTTTACTCTAAATCATATTATATTCTTTCTTCTTAGAATTTCCTATTTCACGAATATTACTATTTATAATATAGTTATTATTTTATAATTATCATATTCTATCTGTTTTACTGTAGATCATATCATATTATTAGTCGTTATTATTTTATAATTATCGTAATCTATTTTTTTACTCTAAATCATATTATATTCTTTCTTTTTAGAATTTCCTATTTCACAAATATTACTATTTATAATATTGTTATTATTTTATAATTATCATATTCTATCTGTTTTACTGTAGATCATATCATATTATTAGTCCCTGCCATCTGGCAATGGCCAGGGACTATAGTAATCCATATGCGATGCTATAGCATTAATTCGAGGCATTGTGTTGTTAATTTGAGCGGATTATGGCAGGGTGACCAAAGTTTTCGAATGTCGCTGTGTTTACCATTGTCGGGATAACCAAAGTTTTCAAAAGTGACCGTGTTTGCCCTCTTATTTGGCCTCTTCCCGAGGTGGAAGAGGCTGGACCATAAGTTTATTTAGCTTTACCGTGTTCATTATCTGTGGCGGTCGAAGTATTCATATTAATGTTACAGGTATGTTAGCATTAGTTTGCTAACATTAGTTCGCGTTTGTTTGCAGGTTTGTTTGCAAGTTGGCTATAGCAGGTTTGTTTGCAGGTTGGCAGCTGTTGTGCATGAGGTGGTGTACGTGTCGATGCAAGGTGGTACAGGTGTCGATATGCCACCGCCTGTTTGCTAAGATCTTCATAGATTATCAATTCATGCATTCCATTATCGCGGAAATATTCTCCCATAAACCAGAGATAACAGGAAGGCAAAGTAATTCATTTTATTACAGAAGCAATCTTGGAGTTGTTACTAATGACTCAAGTACAGAATATGTAACACTCGCCCTATTCTTTGTAGGAACTGCTATATGACTTTGCCTTGCTTCTAGGCAGGGCCGAGTCTTTGTAGGAACTGCTATATGACTTTGCCTTGCTTCTAGGCAGGGCCGAGACGCTTTACGCCGGGCACCGAACTGGACGAAACTCTTTAAGGCAAATGATACAGTATAAGCATCTCCACAGATACCGCCCGCTGCCGCCCTGCCTTCCCTAAACCTTCAGGTATATCTCCCACATTATTATTCTTTTATCTCCTTTCATATCCTCTCAGCAAGCCTGTATCTCATCCACTAGACAGCTTAGTAGAAGCAGTAAGCAGTTGCGAAAGAAAGAAGTTTTAAATTTTAATATTTAATAAAATTGGGATCTACATTTAATTCCTATAGCATTTAAATGAGTTTCTTTTAGATTTACTTACCTATAGTTTCGCTTTCATAAGGCGTTTCCTTTCAAGAAGCTCTGCCCGCCTGAAGGAAACAAAACAAAAAGTTGAGGTTTACAGATTCAAATATTGAAACAAATATTGAAAATATATCTTACCAATGTATGTAAGCATGTTTGGCATATTACTTTCTCTCAGCAGCTTCCTCTTCCTCAACAAGCATTTTTTGGCAGCGAAGAGCCTCTGCATCCTTTTCAACAAGCCAGGTATTTACCTGCCCAGTATGGCAGCATTCAAGAGAGTGAATAGATTTCTAGTAGACAGCATTAATATCAGGATTTATTTGACTTTCAGAAACCCATGGAAGCAACCAGGTTCCAGAACTCAAGAATAACCTTCTTTGTTTCTGCACCAAATACGAATTTCTGCACAGATGAAGCTGTACCTGCACATAGAAATGTTTTTTTGCTTGCATCATCCAGTATGGTAAATAGATCTGCGGCTGGTAGTGGAAATCTGGAAGGTTTAGTTTGAACCACATCCTGTCAAATAAACACATCAATGAGCATTGACTTCAATATATATTGTGACCATGAAAACTCAAGCAAACATAGTTCAATAATTACCAGAAGAGCAGCAGTAAGCAGCTGTGAAAGAAAGAAGTTTCAATGCCATGATGCCCATGTTATACCATACCGCAGGGGCAGAGGCAGTTTAAGGTAAAGATAAAGATCCACAACTAGCCCATAATTTCCTAACTTTCTAACAACCCTCCCTCTCGCCCGGCTCATTCTCAATCACTCGACCAACTTACTCTGTCGTTGTGATTTTTGATAGCATGGAAATCCCCAGCGATCATCAATGGATTTCCCCTCACCACAGAGGCCTGAGATACAATGTCATTCCATAGTGATTCCCTCTGAACCCTCTGTTGCAGATCTTGCTCTCTTCTAGGTTGAGGAAGCAGGGAAGAAGGCTTTTAAGAAGGGATTTGCAATTAACGCAAGAGAAGGGGGATTAGTGACTAAAAAATCAAAGGATTCGTGCTCTCTGGCATAGCACACAGCGGTCAGATCTCTCAACTGAGCCATTGGAACCAAAGAAACCCCTAACTTAGCACTCATAAATTTTAATATTTTTCCTGTGCAATTCAACCTCATGGACTAGTGAATTTGGCCTCACGGTGGGTCACTTCAATGCTTCAGATTCTGTGATCTTATGGAGAAATTTCTACCACTACTCTGTATCTATTATTTTTTCTCTTGTAAAACACCTCATAACCATATGCTTGCGAAGGACAAAGGCGATGGCATTATTGAATAGCATAAATGTCTGCTAATAGATCGTTCTGAGATGCGATTGAACCAGTGGAGCTGCGGTTTGTTTGAAGGCAACATGACATTAAGAAAATTGTATAACCAACATTGAAAGTATCTCCTAGAATGTGAATAAGGAAAGGAAAAGCCACAAGTGGCAACCATGCAATGCAACCGTTATCATGGTGTTTGTCTTACTTTTCAGGGAAAAAACGTGTCAATGAATGTCATCTTCCCCGAAATTTAAGAAACTTTATTAACTTTTTAATAAATTAAAAAAAAGTCTATCATAAATTAAATTGAACTTATCGCAACAACCCAATGTTATGATTGCACTACTCCTCTCGTAGTTTTGCAAAATGAATGAACATTGCTCTTACGAGGCTGAGGAGGAGTTGTCCCTCCATTAAACTAAGTTTGGCCCTTTTCTGATGGTGGTTTTTCAGCGTACAGATAGATACAACCTACTGGAAAATATAAAATATTTCAGCTCCCTCTGCGTAGAATAAAGACGGCCTCAAAGAATCAACATAATTATGAAGAAACCATTCTCCTTTCTCTGTGCAAGGAAATTCTGGCATAGCACACAGCGGTCAAATCTCCCAACTTAGCGCTCATAAATTTTAATATTTTTCCTGTGCAATTCAACCTCCTGGACTAGTGAATTTGGGCTCACTGTGGGTCACTTCAATGCTTCAGATTTTGTGATCTTATGGAGAAATTTCTACCACTGCTCTGTATCTATTATTTTTTCTCTTGTAAAACACCTCATAACCATATGCTTGCGAAGGACAAAGGCAATGGTGTTAATGAATAGCATAAATGTCTGCTAACAGATCGTTCTAAGATGCGATTGAACCAGTGGGAGCTGCGGTTTGTCTAAAAGCAACCTGACATTAAGAAAATTGTATAACCAACATTGAAAGTATCTTTTAGAATGTAAGGGAAGGAAAAGCCACAAGTGGCAACCATGCAATGCAACCGTTATCGTGGTATTTGTCTTACTTTTCCGGAAAAAAACGTGTCAATCAATGTCATCTTCCCCAAAATTTAAAAAACTGTATTAACTTTTTAATAAACTAAAAAAAAGTCTATCATAAATTAAATTGAACTTATCGCAACAACCCAATGTTATGATTGCACTACTCCTCTCGTGCACTCCAGCTTAAATCAATTAAGCATATTGATGTGTTAACTACCTTAACTAAGATACAAGGAAATGGGTAACATTTGTCAAATATTTTAAATTGTTCACACTCCTCTCATCCAAAATTCGTTTCAAATTTTAAACCACAAGTTAATAAAAACTGAACTTCATACGAAGTTAATAATTTATACCGGATACATTAAAACTGTAAATATACATATTTGGGAGAATTTTCAAGTTAAAAATGAGAGCCAAGACGCTTTTGGCATGTAAATTAAAGTTGGGTGGGTCATGAGATATAAATTCAAAGTTGGTTGGTTTCGCTGGCTTCGCAGGCAATTTGTGGGAAATAGTCGTTCCGTAGCTTCGGGTCATATTATCAGTCCGTGCATTATTGTATTGACAATCTATCGCACCGGTCCGGTTTGCTCAGTATTTGAAAGATGCATCAGTCTCGGTCCGGTTTGCTCAGTATTGGAAAGATGCATCAGTCTTCGAGTTTCCCACTTATGACGCTGCCGTCTCCAGTTTCGGGATATATCAGGAGCAGCTGGACTCTCTGGGTTTGTCACCGGACCTGGTGCCAAAGTGCTTCAAGAATAAGACGTCCGAGTTTGTTTCGAGCCCAGAGCTTTGCGCGGGCATACAGACCAAGCAGGACTGGATTCACAAAGTGGGGATTACCCAGTTGGACTCGGCCTGCAAAAGCTGAAATATTGTTATAAAAGGACACAAGCAATGCAAGAACAAATTAGTTACCCGAAATTGCACATTGATCACATATGATTCAACATACTACAATGACGGCTTGATTCAAAGTCGTGGAGAAAGCTTAATAATAGAGTATTCACTCATACCAAAATCTTCCCCATACATGAGCTAGACTCATGTCCTTCGATCTGTGAATAGCCTCGCCACAATTTCTGAGAGATTCCCGACCAGAGCGAAATGGCAAAAATAGTTCTTAATTGGATTCCACCGTCGCCACCTATGATGAGACCATATTTTCTTTAATCGCTGCAACCCCTCACCTTTTGATTCTCATATCTGATCTTGTATTCTGAGATCTGGATGAAGTCATTCAGATCTTAGTCACATGGAATATCCACACGTAACTTTTACACGATCTCAGCCACCACAATGGTCCAACACCGAAGCAGGTAAGTCTATAATTCCAAATTTAAATCCTTTGCCCACTCTGGGGAAATACAAACACCAACTCATATCTACCAACTCATATCTACGGATGTCAGTGATAGAAACACTCATATCAGCAACATGAAAATCACTTCAACAGCTCAGATCTTTGTCTTTTGGCTCTGCAGAATGGATTAAATGCTTAGTAGCAGAAAATCACAGATCACTACTCCACATGCAGAACACACGATCTCAGCCACCACAATGGTCCAACACCGAAGCAGGTAAGTCTATAGTCCCAAATTTAATTCCTTCACCCACTCTGGGTAAATACAAACACCAACTCATATCTACGGATGTCAGTGATAGAAACACTCATATCAGTAACATGAAAATCACTTTAACAGCTCAGATCTTTGTCTTTTGGCTCTGCAGAATGGATCAAATGCTTCGCAGCAGAAAATCACAGATCACTACTCCACATGCAGAACACTATTCTTGTAAAATCTTTTCTGATTCACTACTCCACATGCAGAACACTATTCTTGTAAAATCTTTTCTGATTCACTGCTCCACATGTAAAATCTTTGCAAACAGTTTTCACGTGTTCTGTGTAAAAATGTTCAACGCAGGTGCAGATGCATTCTCAGGCTGAACTTCAACCTTAATGCAGAGACTTGCTACCTCACAACCTCCCTTGTTTCTTCTTAGAATTTCCTATTTCACGAATAGAGAATGCCCCAAAATTTTCACAAACTAGTGAATAGACTACTCTTAATTGCATACCCTTAACCTAACAAAAATTAAAAATACATCGACAAATTACTTAAACACGAGTGGAGAACGAGGGTAGAAAGAAATGTAATGTAATGATACCGATATAAGAGAACCCTGTGTCTACTTTTTGCCAAGGGTGATGGTTACACGTCCTTGAAAATATTATGTGTAATTAAATTACGTGTATTATATTGCTCTGGTTAAATTAATTATATTCGCAAGTTTAAAAAAGCAAAAGAGCATGATACATTAGGCATTTTTGTCCTTCCTGTAGCGATTTCATCTAGGCTATTAGGATAGTTTTCCATAAATAGCAATGCTTCATTCAGACTATCATGGTTTTCCATAAATAACAATGTTAAATCAACTTGCTGTAAATAACAATTAAAATATATTTTAAAAATTAAATTATGATAAATTTTCTAAAAAAACACTCTTACATGATTTCACTCCCCCACTACCCATTGATACATGATTTCACTCCCCCACTACCCATCGATACATACCCATTGATACGTCTTCCGATCCCACTCTGTGATCGTCTGCTTTCTCTAACGCTGCCACTGGAGATTGTTTTCATATTTGGAGGGGAATGAACGGACGCCGACGTGCTGGGAAAGAACCCGACAATGAACGCCGCGCAGTGAATAGGCGACGGCAGCGGAGGAAGGCACGTCGACGAGGTGTCGAAATGGAAAAATGTGCGCGAGAACCTTCCTCTACCCCGTTTCGATGGTCCTGCCACGGCAAAGCTCGTCCCACATCACAGCTTGGCGTTCCACATTTCCCCATCACCATGCGCCACGGGCACAATTGACGCCCCCTCTTCATTTCCTCATAGCGGGCTGTCAGCTTGTCTGTCATGTATTCTTTAATGGCTTCGACGCCGTGAGCTACTACTTGTGGAGGCGGTATAACCAGCGGATTCCCTTCCAGCTTAAGAAGCCGCAATTTTTCCAGCCGCCCAATAGACTCGGGCAAGGCACTTATTTGATTGTAGCTGATATTTAACTCGACAAGAGATGTCAGCCCTCCGATCGATTCGGGCAGTGACATAAGATATTTAAAATTGCTGCTGAGATCTAGGTACTCCAGATTCATCAGGTCGTCAAGGTCTTCTGGAAGGGCTCCAAGCTTGTTCATGTGGACATCCAGAAAGCGGAGACACATCATGTGGCAGATGGAGTACGGAAGACGCAACAACCTGTTCGAGTGAACACTCAGCTTCCGGAGATTTAGCACTTCGAATCCGAGGGTCTCAGGGAGCCAGGTGAGTTGGTTAAAATCGGCCATGAGCTCTTCTAGTGCACTGAATCAAAAAATATTGTCATCGTCACAATTAGGAATAAGGGTTGGTAGGTTTTCTGTGGGGTACTAATATGAATCTTACCTGCAGCTTCCAATGCTATCAGGGAGCTCAACAAGGGCATTTCCGGAAACATTCAAAGCCTTGATCTTTACAAGGCGACTGATGGAATGCGGCAGCGATGTAAGCTGATTCGAATGAAGATCCAGATGAGTAAGGTTCACCAGATTCGTCACAGATTCCGGCAAGCTCTGCAAAAGCCAATTCAGTCTCCGTCATTCTCCGAAGATATATAGAGATTCTTTTTTAAAAGAGTTGCCCAGAACTAAAGAATGAAAACAAACTTTGATATTTGCTCCTACTTAGAATTTATTCAAATTTGTTAAATTGTTTGAAGTTACATGATACCATGGGTAAGTTTGTCATGTCTTAAAAAATATATATATATTAAAAATAGTTTTTATTAATGTCTATCAAAATATTAGTTTAAATTTTAAATTATATATAAATTGAATCTTTAAATTTTTTAATTATTAATTACTAAAATATTCTTATGTATTATTATATATAATTAAAATTATATATGTGTTTAATACTTTTTTAATCAGATATATATTTTACTTTGAAGGGATCATAGATTTATTTTTAAGGAAAAAAAAAGTTACCACATTAGAATTCCAAATTAGGTAAAACATTAAACATCTTTACTCAGATTTATTAAAGCCAATAGGATCCTTAAATCAAAGGAACAAGATTAATTCAACACAAAGAATTTAAAATCCAGCTCCAAAATTTTTTAATATTTTTTTAATTAAATATTTCTAAAATGAATCTTTAAAGGGAAAAACCACATCCTATGGGTATATTAAAGTCTTTAAAGACATAAATATTTCCACATCAAATTTCTAATATTTGAAAATATTAATTTCATGTAGTTTTATTATAAATTTTGTTGCCATGCCATAAAAAATATTATTAAATCTAATATTAATATTTTTAAATTTAATAACTTTGGATTAATATGATATTCAATTTGTTATATCATAATATATATTAATATATCATGATATATATTAACTCTAGATGTATATATGAAACCAGGAACAAAGGTATAAAGTGATAGAGGTGGAGAGATAGAGGGAGTGACAAGGGAGAGATGGAGATAAAATGAAGGAGAGGGGAGAGGACGAATGAAGAGCGAGAGAAGGAAAGGAGGGAGCGAGAGAGAGAGAAGGGTAAGAGAGAGGGAGGCACAAATATGGAGGGTGGAAAGAGGGGGAGAGGGGGACATGGTTGGAGTGAAGAGAGAGAGATGGGGGAGAGAGAGGGAGGTAGGAGAGAAAAGTAAAGAGGGGAAGGACTAGAGAAAGGACTTGAGAGAGAGGGGGAGAGAGGTAAGGACAGAGAGGGAGGAAAAAAGAGATGGAGTTGGAGGGGGAGAGAGGGAGTGAAGAAGAAAGACATGGAGAGAAAAACGGTGGAGAGAGAGAGGGAGTGACAAGGGAGGGATAGAGAGAGAGTGTGTATTTTTTGGGATGAGAAAGAGAGACAATGAAGGAGAGATAGAAGGAAGGGGGAAGAGAAGGAGAGAGAATGAGAGAGGGAGGGATATAGTGACAGAGATGGAGGGTGAAGAGAGAGAGAGAGGGCAAAGAGAGACAAACGGAGGTGAGAGAGAAAATGAGAGAGGAAGGAAGAGAGAGAGAACATGTGAAAGAGAGGGAGGGAGGTAAGAAGAAATACATATAGAGAGAAAGGCAGAGAGAGAGAGAGAGGGAGTGATAAGGGAGATAGAGAGAGAGAAAGAGAGAGAAAAGCAGGAGGGAAGAGAGATAGAAGGGAGAGAGAGTGTGTGTGAAGGGGAAGAGAGAGGGAGAGAAAGAGGGAGGGAGAGATATATAGATATGTAGAAATAGTGTTTATGTTTTGGGGGTGATATAGAGACAAAGGAGAGGCAAAGGGAGATAGAGATATAGATGGGATGTGAAGAGAGGGAAGAAGAGAATGATAGAGAAAGGGAGGGAGAGATATATAGATATGGAGAGAGTGTGTGTGTGTTGGTGGGGGGCATGAGATATAGAGAAAAGGAATGAGAGATGGATGGAGATATAGATATAGATGGAGGGGGGATGGAAGGAAGAATATTTCTTGCACTAGATGCATTGATTTCAATGTAGATTTTAATTTCTAATTATATTTGACTGCTTTCACTAGATGCATTGGTTCGAGTTTAGATGTTGATTTCTAATTCTATTTGATTGCTTACTCTAGATACATTGGTTTCAGCGTAGATGGTGATTTCTAATCTTATTTGATTTCTTGCATTAGATGCATTGATTTTAATGTAGATGTTAATTTCAAATTATATTTGATTGTTCACACTATATGCATTGATTTCAACGTAGATGTTGGTTTCTAATCTTATTTGATTGCTTGAATTATAAACATTGATTTCGGTGTATATGTTTTTTCTAATCCTATTTGATTACTTGCATTAGATGGATAAGATTTTGTTAATCTTGAGACAATAAATTATTAAAAATATATGCATTGATTTGAGTGTAGATGTTGGTTTCTTTATAAACATTGATTTTAGTGTATATATTGTTTTCTAATCCTATTTGATTACTTGCATTAAATGGATAAGATTTTGTTAATCTTGAGACTGTAAATTATTAAAAATATTTTTCAAGATTAGATGGATGGGGAGAGAGGGAAGAAGATTTCCTTTACTAGATTCATTGATTTCAGTGTAGATGGTGATTTCTAATCCTATTTGATTGTGTTGCACTAGATGCATTGATTTTAGTGTAGATGTTGATTTCTAATTATATTTGATTGCTTGCAATAGATGCATTGATTTCAGTGTAGATGATGATTTCTAATCCTATTTGATTTCTTGCACTACAGGCATGGATCTTAGTATAGATGTGGATTTCTAATCATATTTAACTGTTTGCACTAGATGCATGGATTTCAGTGTAGATGTGGATTTATAATCCTATTTGATTGCTTGCACTAGATGGGTTGATTTTAGTGTAGATGTTGATCTCTAATCTTATTTGGTTGCTTGCATTCGATTCATTTATTTCAGTGTATATATTGGTTTCTAATCCCATTTGATTGTTTGCATTATATTAATTTACACTTGAGGAAATGTTTGCACCTGGAAGAATTTGATCCATCTCCACGCATGATAGATATGATATTAGATGGATATACAATAGTTAATAGATGTTAAATCTAACTTACACATATATGGTTAATAAGTGTTAAGTCCAACTTTTAAAAAATAATTAAATAAACTAAACTTAATTCAAACATGTATATCAATGAGGTGCTAAATCTAACCTTCTTAAAACTAGTACACTACGAAGACCAAGAATGAAAAAAACAAATAGAATTTGTACTCAATGATATTCTATATTATATGATTGGAAAAGATTATTTTAACAATTTTTTCAAAGAGGGAGGTTCATTTTACAACACAGTATGAAAACATGTGTAAGTTTATACATTTGTCAATAAAAATAAGAAATAAAAATAATGTTCTAAATAGAAAAATAATGTCCACTATAATTAGAAAAGAATTAATATGTTGTAAAGTAATTAGAAGTAAAAAGAAAGTGAATGTTTAAATCTTATATTTTTCAAAAATATTTCAACAAGAAATTTAAATAAAGTATTTGAAGATTTATGTTAACTAGCTTATGTTGGTATCAACTTCATTTATATCTATATATAAAAGAAAAGAAAAAATTATAGTTAAATTTTTATTTAGTTCTATATATACTTTATTTAGTATTCAAAAATACAATTTAAATAATGAAAAATAACTTATTGTATTTTGCACTCTAAAAATATTTGCACTTGAATAAATGTGATCTCTCTACACTCATATTAAATTAAATTTATACTTAAAATAACTCTATATTAGGGTAATAGGATTTCAATCCGTCAAAATCGGAGGAGCCATGGTGATTGCAGGAAGTAATAGCGTCCAGGCCGAGGATGGCAAACAATATCGAGATGGCAGGCTTTCGATGGGGCATGTCTATCGCAGTACCGAGGTGAAGAACGGATTTCCGAGCCATCCGCAGGGGATGGAGAGCTGTTGCGACACCTTCAGAGTAAATGGCGTGAATCTGAAGCCAAGAAAGGGCGTAAAGTCCCAGGCAAAAAGAGGCCTCCTTCCCGAGCTCCAAAAAAGGGAGGAAGAGGAGGAATCTGGGCAGCGGGAGTCAGGCATGAGATCTCCCAACTTTCTTCCCTCACGGATCTGGGCCAGGTTAACAGATCTCGGGGCACCCTATTTTCTCAGATGTACAAGATGGGAAGAAGCAGCGATCGCCACTTATGACCTCACCAGGACCCCCCACGTGCCATTACTTGCGCAGTACCTTGTCTACGGAGGAGGGGAGGGTTTACATAATGGGCCAAATGCCGCAGCACCCATAGCCATTATAGAAGGGGCTAAGGCAAGCCTTTTACAGCAATGCGCAGGAATGCTAGCTTCTCAGAGATACAAGAGAGGGGAAATCAGGGTTTGCGACGCTGTCAGCAGTGGATTGGCAAACCTATATTACGGATCTGCTACCTCTGCCCCTGGGAGAATGCTGCAAGGAGCCGGGGTGTTCATTTCTACTGTGGGAAGGCATAAAAACCCCAGATCCGCCATTGATCAATCAGATCAGGCTCTCAACAGACAGATCTGCCAAGATCTAGCAGGTTTGATACCCCAGATGGAAAATCGTCGTTGTAGACGAATAACAAGCCTGCAAAAAACCCAGATCTGGGGGCAAATCAGGATACCTCATTGCCCTGGCACCTGGGCCAAATTCGCAGAAGAACACCGTCTGAAAGGCGACGACCTAGGGCTTGGAGATGAGACAACCCAGGGAATAGATCGGCGGCAACCTCAGATGGGCAAAAATCCCGGAGAGGCGGACTTCACACAGCTCCTCTTAAAAGCACTAGAAGGTAGAAGTTACTGCGTGAGGTTAAGGAGGGGCAGCAGTATCCTGGAACTACGGAATAAAATTCAGAACCTTCTCGACATCCCTGAACAAGGGCAAAATCTGATCTACAAGGGGCGCAGTTTACAGGACCACTACACTCTCCAGGAATACAGTATAACCACAGATTCAACCATCATCATTAACCTTCGTCTGCGAGGAGGATGCTCTGGAACCAGCTCAAAGAATACAAGCTCCAAGAACACAGGCTCCTTCAAAGATGCGATGAAGGGTAAAGGGAAAGCGCAAGTCAATACAGCAACAAACCCTGTTCTTCTTGGGCCCTACATAGTCAAACAAAAACCTGAGAATCCTGCGCTCACCATTGAAATGCCTGAGGTAAATGATTTATACTCAGATCTATTTTCTCATTCTGTTATCTGTAGATTCAATGGTTACTGGCCCAAATCAGGTGATCTGCACCACTGGATCCATACCACCTGGACACCAAACTGTGAAATCTACTTATGCCCCTAAGGGTTTTTTATAGTAAGATTCAACACAGAATAAGAAAATGAACTCATCCTTAATAAGGGGCCATGGTTCTGGGGCAACGCAGGGCTCTACATCACTCCATGGTTTCCAGATTTCGACGCCAACACAATGGTGGTATCAAAGATACCAGTTTGGGTCAAGTTGCATAACCTCCCACTACACTTCTGGCATCACAAGGTCTTAATAGCCATAGGGAACACCCTGGGGAAATTCCTAATGATTGATGATGACAGACTGACAAAGGGAATTTTTACCTTCGCCAGAATATGTGTCAAAGTAGATCTCAGCTAGGGACTACCAGAAAGCATCATACTGAATTTCAACAACACACAGTGGCTACAATCACTGGATTACGAAAACACAGCTTTCCGATGTCGAGGATGTTTACAAACAGGCCACCTTCTCAGTGCTTGCCCATAGGCAAGGAACACCCCCAATCAGAAAAAGCAGCAACAAAGGAAGCCTAAAGGATGGCAAAACACAGTACCATTGGATGAAGAAGAAGATGTACCAGATACCACAGATTACAAAACAGAAAAGGATGAACAAGGAAACCAACCCAACACGCAAAGGAAAGAGGAAGCTCCCAGCAACCCTCTGCAAAAACAAGACCTCCAAATAATAGGAATTGAAACATTCGGCAACAAGAGAACTCATGGATCTGAAGAATCGGAGTCCGACAAGGAATCTCCCATTACAATAACAGAAAATCAGCTCACCTTAGTAACTACCACCCCCAACTCTGGGGGATGGCGTAAGGTGGAGAAAAAGAAAGGGAGAAGAGTATAGTTTTCACTTCATTTTTTTATTCTTTTGGTTTCTCCGAAAACTGGATCATTATCATTACATATGCTTTTGCATGTACAAAATGTAATTTTATCTTATAAATAAAATTACGACTTTTTCTACGGGCAAAAAAAGCACTCTGTACTAATTATTTAACCTAATAAGGAAAATTTAAAAAGACGGAAAAAACCACACTTGAGATATTGGCAAGCCCTTCACGGCGTTGATTAGAATTTATATTTGATGACATTTTATACTGACAGTTTATACTAAATGATTCTAGTTAACCGAAGAAACACCTTTGTATCGGCAACCCCTTCTCAACATTAAATAGAATTTATACTGGATGATATTTTACACTATTCTATGATTTTAACTAACGGAAGATATTATTCTTTAACACCTTCTCGATTACCGACCTTCCACTACTAATGATAGAAAATAATTTTACCAGTATGTAATTATTAGAGAGGTCAAGCATGATAACTGTAGAGAACACGTTCTGTATTGCTTCTGGAACGCTGTGGAGGAGAAGCCCGCTAAGCTCAAGATTTAGCATGGAGTTTTCATGAGAATATTGATGCAACTGCGCTGCAGTTCTCTTCTCGGCCTCTAGAAGCTCGGATGTTCGCTTATCTGGCCCCACTAAAGCGTTCTCCGTGGGCATCGCGGGTAGGGTTTTGTCATCAATCATCAGACTGCCATCGATTTGGTACTGCTCCGAGCACTGGACGACGGCTTTAGAGAAAAGTTTTTCCTCTTCTGCGTCCTTCTTGGCCTGAGCCTCCATCGGTGCCTACACTTACATCGACAATAGTTATGACAGATATTCATGGTATTTCAAACATTGTACATACTTAATTGATTAAATAAGCGGGACTTACCATTGTCCAGTATGTACGGAGAAAGGCCTTAAAATATCCTACAAAAGCAATGTCTCTCTGGTGCATAAAGCGCCATTTCCATAAAATTTGCTTGCCATTGAAGGGTGCGTATTGAAGGGTGCGTTTTGTTGCATATTGCAATTCAACTGGACTCTACCCTAGAGACCGAGCTCTGTATCAAAATCGTGCGAGAGCGTCCCAGTTCCTCAGAGTGGATTAAAGCAAGACAGCCTGCTCGTCAGCCTGATCTCATAAAATGGACAACTAGTTAAAATGGCTGACAACTGCGAAACGTGATCTAACGTAATTGGTGTCGCTTTCATAAAAGTCAACAATTGTTAAAAACACTGTGGCAAAAAGCACTCCGTTTAAAAACACGGCGAAAATCACTCCGTTCTCCAGATTTTGCATTTAGTTTAGATGAAATATTTTCAAATCAAGTAAATGTGTTAATTGTTTTTAATAAATTCAGTACAGAAGAAGATTTTTTTTTAATTTGCTATACAAGTTTTATATTGATAGCATATAAAGGCTATACGATAAAACCGTCTTAAAGATGAACATAAATAGAACAGGGTTAAGGATAGCTATGAAACAAAGTATAGAACACAGAAAATATGAAACGAAGTATAGAAATAGAAAATAAAAAAACAGAAATATTAGAATCAAAGAGCTTGAGGTTGATCATCATTATTTCTTTTTGTCTTTTTGCTATTTTGATCGAAGCTTTTGGAGGTGGGGTTACCAAAGCTACTTTAAAATTGTTTTGACAATCTATGGAGGCATCTTTATCAAAGTTCGAGGAGGTTCATTCATGAGTATGTTTCGTAGCACCCGTCGGAACATTGTTACTAAGTTCTTCTGTTTTCGCTAACAAAACTTGGATCTTTTGACCTCCTTCACTAGACTTTTGGAGATTTAAATTCTAGGCCTTATCTGATGGGAGCATATCATCATTACACTCATCATCTTCCTAATCCAAGGAAGATGAATCCTTCTATCCTCGAGGAGGCAGGTTGTGTGTGTTCCATGCTTTAGATCTAGGCATCTATTTGACTGGTCTTTTAGAGCAAGATTAATGAAGATGCCCAGTGTTTGACGGCAAAGTGGACACCGAAAGTCAATGTTCTCGTAGTATAGTTGTTGGGTCTAGGGAAAATCACATATTTTTAAATTAATTTTGTGAGGAAAGCCTTTTCTAATATCAAGTTCTACACAATCTCTACCATAGGCGAAGACTTCACATTAGCGTTGTGAGGGATCAGTGGCCAGAAAATGACCCAAGGTGTTTCCAATGCCTAAAAACCCTAAAGAATGTCATAGATGGGTTGACAAATTCGAAAGCCTAACCCAAATGTGTAGATTTGTGATCATGATTGTGGAGGGGTCAAAATCTAAGAACCAAGGGGTCGGGAAGAGCCCAAATTTTCCCCAAAACCAAGGTTCCCTGGAAAGAGCATTATGATAATCTGCATCATTGTTAAAAGTGACTATTGAGAAACCCTTGGTGTAGAAGATGACGCTACATGTCTTGGTCCAAGTTGAATAGATCCATTGGTAAAGGTTTGTTGTATTTGGCAATAGCCCATTCAAATGACAGATGAGGCCATTACTTGTCAACAATTCATAGATTCCTACCAGATCTAGATGAGTGATTTCCACTTAAGGAACATTCTTAACTTTGTCTATTATAAAAGGACTTGGAGCAACCTCGATGTAAGCTTCCTTTCTTGAGGGCATGGGACATTCCTGAGGTGGCTCTACGCTTTGGGGAACATCGTTTCAAACTTCTTGTTTGTAAGAGGTCGCTTGGGAAGAGGAAAGCTTTCCCAACTCTCCCCCGTGCAATCGGAGAGCCAATAAAATTGTAACATCCCTGCATATATTATAAACACAGAGAGAAAGGAGATCTTCCATTTTCTTACCTTAAAAAAGAAGGCATTGTAATTGAGAGTGTAGCCCTATTTTGAGTTCCAACAATAGCCGGAGGTCTTTTACCATATCCATACATCTGACTTAGAAAAGCATTGAATACCTAGAAATAAATTTCATTTAGATTTGAAAAGGCCTCAAAGCAGTGACGGACTTAGCCATCTCACTCGCGTCTTCCCCAACATTGATATTCTTCAAAAACCCAAGTAAACCCTCAGGGAAAGGTGCTACATTTACAAGGGTTTTAGACAAGGTCTCTTGCTCAACAACCACAACTTCTCTGTGATAGGGTTCTTTTTCAGTAGCCACGGCTTCACCATTACAAGGCTCTTTCTCAGCAATTATGGCATCTCTATGATAAACAGTGCCCCCATTCATGAGTAAACCCTTGTTGTTTCCTTCATTACATTCTCCCATCATGGTTCCAACCTCTGCATAGTTTGGGCTCCGAGGTTTAGTGACACTAATAATAATATCTCAATAGGTGATTTAGATTTGCCTTGATTTTTTTCCTTAAGAAATGGGCTTATCTGGAATGGCAGTTTTCGCAAGGTTACTGAGTTGCAACATCATGGTTTTTTAAAGCAATTATTATCCCTCACTTTTCAAATGAAATTTGAATTAGATGTGCAATTATTATCCCACTTTTGAAATGAAATTTCAAATAGACGTTATAAACCAACATGTGAAAAATTGTAGGCTAACAAGTAAATTCGAAGATTTCTGAGAGTAATTGGTCAAAGTTAAGTTTGAGATATGAAAGCAAATGTTTTTATTCAGGGGTTAATTTTATTGTATTAGAATGGAAAATCATTTTTTTGGAAAACTCATCATAAATAAGTTGTCAAACCAACTAAGGGACATTTATTATTATCTTCAATGGGAGGTTTATTCATAACAATTATTCAAGACAAATTACACTATTTAGAATTAATCATTGATGGAAGTAAGTGAACAAGCTTTCACTTCTGCTAGATCTTTATGGGTTTTGGGTCATTGATGTGTTTCCTTATATATGATAAAGATGAGCTCTGAACCAAGCAAAAATAGTGTTAAAGAATACTACAAAACCACAAAAAAATATCTATACATAAGTAGATCTCATTATTATTAAATCATTTTTATATTATAATATAACATGCATTATTATTAAATCAATTTTATATTAAATATTAATTAAAATTTATAATTGCAAATTTTTTTTTGAAATGACAATTAATTTTTCAAATTTTAAACTATATTTTTATTTTAATATTATATTATTGAGCTAAGAGGCTCATTCTACAACCTCATATGAGGGTGATTTGTAATTAGGTCATATTACTTTAAATAAAAAAATGTAATGTGGATTATAACAAAAATGAACATGATTATACATATTTGGTTACTTTTAATTAAAATCATTATAAAATATCACTTTGTTTGTTCTTATTATTACAATCTATTGTGAAAACGGTGTAGTAAAAATATTTAACTTTCACTTTTAGAGTTATAAATAAAATATTTCTCTATCCATGTGAAATAAGTCTATGTTAAGTAATATAATTTTATAGAAAAAATCATTACAGATCCATCTAAATATATATATTTAATTTTCAATATATATATATATATATATATATATATATATTATTTTTCACTTTTAGAATTATAAATAAGTCTATGTTAAGTAATATAATTTTAGAGGGAAAATCGTTATCGATCCATGTCTCAAAGGTCACTTGAAGGTCTTTCTCCTTATCTACCTCCATAATAACAAAACAAATATTGGGATTTGATTGAGGGACCTCCTTCAACTTGGAGAAAATAATATCTAAAAAACATCAAAAGAAAGGTTTAGTCTTTAAATCAAAATCTTAATATTGATGCAATGTGTGCTTGGAAATATGGTTATATCAGTGGCTATTCATAAATATTGAAATCAAACACAATAAATAAAGTAAGGTGACCATATATGTTGATAATGTTTTCTATTGAAAAGCTAAAAAAAAAAACCAAAGAAAAATCACAATTACTTAGTTAAAAAATAATGAAAATCATTTATCCAAAAATTCCAAAAAAAAAAAAACAAAACTAAAAATAACAATTCAAATCTCTCCAATAAAATAACAAAAAAATGATTTCAATCCAATCAAATCAAATCAAATCAAATAATAAATATATATATTTAAAAAATAATTAATACAAATTCAATAATAATCCTTTCCTTCGAAGAAAAACTAATAAAAATACTCAAACACTTTTAAACACCTATATTTTCAAATATATATCTTTAATACTACGATGCCTCTATATATTTTATTAACAATATGACGCTTTGCAATTGAATACCATTATATTAAAAAAAAAAAAAAAAAAATATTTCCAAAAACCTTCTCAACATCCGTTTTTATAAATCTTTTAATTTTTTCATAAAAGACAAGATACATTGATATGTTTCTTGTCTTGCAATGTGTCATCTTAAATTAAATTTCTTTGGGACGTCAACATACATCCATTCATAAATAAAATCAGGATTTATAACAAATTTATATACCAAAATATTATATATTTTATTAACAATATGATGCTACGCAATTGAATAATAATAATAATAATAAAAATTCAAAAACCTTCTCATCATCCGTTTATATAAATCTTTTAATTTTTTCTAAATGCTAAGATACATTGATATGTAGCTTGTTTTGCAATGTGTCATCTTAAATTAAATCTCTTTGGGACATCAACATACTTCCATTCATAAATAAAATCAGGATTTATAACAAATTTATATACCAAAATATTAATAATTTAACAGGTTAAAGTTTGCTATGTAAAATGTGTAGTACATTCATTATCACTTATCATGATCAAATTCCGAATAAAGAATTTGATTGATAATGAATTTTATATATATATATATATATATATATATTTATTAAAGAATTTGATTGATAATGAATCATTATATATATACATATATATGAATTTGAATGGTCTAATGAATAATAAAATCTTTTTGCAGCTTAAATGCTATAATAATATGCCATTTTTGAGTTTTTTTTAGAATTTTAAAATATTGTTTCGAAATAATCAATATATAATTTACATGAATTTATGTTAAATATAAAATCATTATAATTATTTTTTTATATTTAAAAATATTTTAATTATAATAATTATTTTATTTTAAATTAATTTATAAATTTAATATAAAATCAATGTATTGAATATTTTAATACTGAAATTGAAATATTTATTTTAATAAATATCAAATTATTTTATTTAAAATTGAAATTAAATTATTATTATTATTATTATAAATAGGTTAATTTCATGATAAACAAGGAAAAATAAAATAATATAAAAAAAAATGTGTATTTCTTTTGAGCATAATGAAATATGTATTTATTGTAAAAGAGATGATATTAAGTTATTATGTATTTATATTATTTTTTAATAATATTATTTATATCTATATAAATTTCACATCTTTCTATATATAAAAAATATTTCTAATTTTGTTTACATTGAGTTTGCTATCTTTCCTATACATGTTTTATAATTTTTATAATTTTTTCTTTAATATGATATAAACAACATAGATGTGAATGATGATTATGATGATTAATGTCACTAAGACCTATATAATTTACGGGACATTAACACGGTAAGAGATTAAAAAGGATTATTTAACATTTTATTTTTTATGCTAAAAAATAACTTAAAGAAGTGTTTCCACATCACCATAACTCTGTTGGGTTAAAAAGTCAAGAAGGTTGGTAGTGTGAGAGATATTTGGAAAATTAGATTGAATGTGAGTATAAAATAGACAATCTAAGGGAGTAAGAAACTATTTCATCTTATGGTGTATTGGGAATTGACCAATGACTAGTTTCACTATGAATCTCATGAGAATTAGTTCTAATCTTGGAAATTTTCATTTTCTTTTTAACACTAATCAAAATAAAGAGATAATTTTGACTTTTGAGATTGGGGTTGATCACCTCCTTATAATATTGTAGTTTTATTTTTCTCACTGGCTCTTTAATTCCCCACCATTTCTCTTTAAATTTTAAGGTAACAATACCTATGATGTCTTCCTTTATTCCCTAATGATGTAGCCAAGACTAGGCATCCCTATGTCACCATAGCTTGAGATGCAAGTGGGGATTTTAGCTAAAGTTAGAACCAATTTTAGGAAACCTCTTGGAATCAATGTTGTATAACCTTTTTTATACTATAGCTTACATACATCTTAACTCTGGATCCACCAAGCGTTGCAGGGGATCAAATATTTTGAGGTGCAAATGTCTTTTAGAGTGAAAAATTATTTTGATCTCTTTCGGTGCTTGGTAGATCTTAAGTTAAGATAGATCTAAAATGACTTAATTATTAATTATAATTATTAATTATATATGTATTTTTAATGTAATTTCCCTAGACTGGGAGACATTTCTTGGAATCACAAGTTGGAGTTGTGACCTCTCCACAATCTATGTACCCCAAGGCTTCTTAGGGGTTTGAATCATATATGCAATCAAAAACTTGTTTTAAACAATTAAAGTTAAGATTTGGCAAAAAAATCATTAGAACTATTACAAAATGACTAATTAGTTACTAAAAAAATCACTAAAATTGGCATATAAATGACCATTTTTCAGTCGGTGATCAATAGTGGCTAATTTATAGTATCATATAACAATACCAACTTTTAGTTGTTTTTAGCTTAGTCATTAATTGGTTGTCTCAATATTATCGTCTAGTAGTATATTTAGTCATAAATTTAGTCATTAGTTGCTACAATTAATGACCAAATACACAAAAAATATAAGGCTATATGATCACATGAGAAAATCAATTAATGACCAAAAAAATATAACCAAAATGTTGGTCGTGTTATAAGATATTGTAAATTAGCCACTAATAGTCATATATATGCAAATTTTAGTCATTGTTTGAAACTAATTAATGACAAAAGAAATATGACTAAATATTGGTCGTATTATAAGATACTGTAAATTAGCTACTAATAGTCATATATATGTAAAATTTAGTAGCCATTTTTAATCACAAATTTATCATTTACAATAGTCACTTATATTCTTTTGGTAGTTTCATATTCATTATATAAACGACTAATTTAGTCTTATAGTAATTTTATTTGTGTTCATTGTTAGTCAATATAAACAACTAATTTAGTAGTTTTAGATTGATTTTGTGTCTTCAATATTAACAAACATAAATTAATTAGTATGATTTTGCGACTAAATTAAGAAAAAAATGTCATACAATGTGCATGTTCATCTAATATAAAAACACAAAGTTACACCTGGTAATTACAATACTAAATAATATCAAGTACAACTATAAATAATTTCAACCACATAAATTATATTATATGAAATGTCAAATATTACAATATGAATTTCCAACTTAATATTCGTTGGATTATACATAAAATATTGTTTCATCACTTCAAAACATTATCATTGTGTTGCCAATGTATTGTAGGTGAATTCACCAACTCTAAAGACTTGACCATTAGTCTCTATGTGTGTGTCTCCTACGGGATATTGGCTTTAAGGGTATCACTAGATTGATTCTCTCCTCCTTTTATTTATGCATTTGTCACTCTAGTGTTATTGTTTTCCTCTTTCTTCAATTCCCGCTTCTCACCATAAATAGTGAGTTCCTCTTCTAAAAATGAAAGACAATACAACCTAGAGTTTAAGAAATTAAAGATGATGAACACTAGAATATAAACTAAATTTGACTATAAATGATTTATATGACATATACCTCAACATTAGCAATGTCAATGCAATGTTTTCCCAAAAAAGCAAGAAACTCGAACAAGTTTTCTTTAGTTGGGTGGTAGTGGCCACTATGTGGCCAAATAACCTATATATATATATATATATATATATATATATATATATATATATATATATATATATTAAAAAAAAAAAACATCACCATAGAAAAATACTCCATAGTAACTTAGTCTTCAACTTTTAGGAAAATCTCCGCACAATAATGCCAACTAAGTTACATGCTAAAAAACTCAAGTTGTTGATAACTTGTGAAAACAAATAATCTGAGACGTCATGTCTAATCCTTGTCATTTTATTCTCAACAACACTCATTCTCTAACACATGAACTTGGTCAAGTATATAGACAACTTGTACTCAAATAACAACATGAAAGTAAACTTTTCTAATAGTTATCAAAATATTTTAATGCAAAACAACTAAAAGGATTTCAATCAATATCATGTAATACTATTTTCATCTTCAAGCTTTGGATGTTGTTTAAATGAACATGATACCAAGTATTTTCAATTTCATAGTTAAAATACAAAACAAAATCAAAGGAAACATTAAAAATACAATCAAACAATAAAGAGAGAATACCATGTAACATTGCATTTATAAAAAATTTGTTTATCACTCCACCGATGTGTAGCATTCTTGAAACATTTTCTTTCACAAAATAACAATGAGGTGAAAGAATCATAACATTAAAAAGCATAGGAATCCCTACTAGAAACATTCCCAAATTCGATGGACCAGGTACCTAAAGGATCTCCAAAATCAAATGAATCATATCCAAGACATGCTCTGCATTGTCTCCCTGTCTTTTTTCCAATCCCTTGCCTGTAACTTGCCCACACTAGAGTCAAGTAACAATCAAACAAAGGGATTAACATTTGTTTCTATCTTTTATGTCTATCAAGTTTGAATCTGATTTCTTTCATGAACATATTAAATAATATTTAAAGCCTTCCCATCCTGAGAAGGTATTAATCAAGTAAGATATCAGAAAAATGGAGCTCAATGAGGTCCTCAAACAATTCCTACAATAACAATATTTTTCTTGTTGTAATATCCTGGGTAGAAAAAAAATATATATATGCAAAATAAAAAGCCATATATTACTTGGGTTCAAACTCTATATAAGGCGTACTCTTAGGCAACTTTTTAAGATGTTCCTCTACATTTACCAAAGAAAACTGTAGTTTGGTTAAACTCTGTATCCTTTCATGGGAGTATTGGAAGTCAGATCTAATAAATTATTTAGATAAATGAATTAAGAAGGGTGAGCCATGACATGATATTTGTTTGAAGCTACGTGGATGGTTCATGTGGGATTTGTATAAGCGACAAATTTCAAGAGGACAGATAGTAGTCTTCACCAACAAAAGTAATAAACTACTTGAGGAGAAGACCAGGACTGTGAACAAACATACTAGATAGTTGAGTAGTTGAGTAACTAAGAAAAAAGTAGTTATAGAGGAAAGAAGGAAAAATACCATGAGTCATTTCAGTAGTTCCACAGAACTAGATGCGACGAGAGCAACAAAGATAAAAGAAAGTGCATTATGCAGACTATTACGCATCAAAGTGGGTGATTCTATAGGAGAAAAAATTTCTCCCATTCTTCACATCCAACTAACCAACCATGAAACACCTGAAAACCACCACTAGCTAACAACATGCCATTTTATCTTTGCCACCTGCATCAATCATATACATTCTCATCCATCCACCAAGAGCACATGAACAAAGATAGGAGTGTAAACCATCTATGTAACTATTATTATTTTCAAATAAGTTAAACCCCAGTGTTCAATCACCTTGTAGGACTCATAAACGTTATTCATGAATACAATTCTATATCAGCACAATGTCATGACAAAAATAGTAAAGGAAACAAATAATTCCTATTATAAATTCTAGCCTAATGTTGAGATAAAACTATAACAAATTTAAATATTATTTCCTAAGATAATAAGACCATAAGAATTATAAATGCATACCTATTGCGTCGTACTAGATGAAGTGAAAGATAATGAGATAAACCAAACCCTTCTAAAATTTCGAGAACAAATTGTTTTGGTGGAGCCATTGCAACACCAAACTATAAGAGAAACAAATCAAGCTCGCAGATGTCATCACACCTACAAATAAACGCCAAATAAGATTTCTAAATTTGTTAAACATGTCTCATAACAACTCTTTTCAACCTTAAATGTCAAAATTTACCATGTGAAGGATATATATTCATAAAGGAAAAAGAAAACCCTTTGAATCACTAATGAATGTAATGGTAGTATTCGAAAATAATGAGTGACCATTCTATTGCCACATGCCTGAATACACCTATGAAGAAAACACCTGCAGTTGTAATGGGTGCTCCATTACAAATGCAAAAAATCCACAAGGGTGACATTCCCTCGCTAGTTTCAGGAAAAATTCATGACATCTTCTAGAGTAGGCTACTACCAAATTCTTGTATTTTATCTTTGATCAATTAAGTTCAGTTGTGTATAGCTCCATGGCTTTATGAAAAGATAAAGAAAGAATTCATTGCAAAGGAATGTGGAATGATATATCGTGTTTACTAACATCATAATTAATTGTGAGTCATTCATCTAATCTAAGTACACATGAAATTTGTACTTCTACATCTAACTATGTCCATGGCTCTCCTAGATCTTCATTATCAGCCATAAAACTTTCTATCTCACTAATAACATGAGAATTATCTCTTGCCATTATTAGTGTTCTTCTTGTCCTATCCTCATCAGAATGAGGCTCAGAATATGACACAATCTGACACATGTGACCCAAAAGTTCTCTAAGCATTAGGCCTCCTCTTCCAACATTTGTGTCTATATCATTTCTAAGGGAAGGCTCAACTGAAGTCGGTGAATGCATAGTTTTGTTTAAACCTCCACCTCCACCCTTCCAATGTACTAGCTTTTGTATCAAAGAACTATCAAAAGCCTATACAGATGTAGGCTTTGTTTTTTGTTATATGTACTCCAAGTGAGTTATCCCAAAAATTTATGCAATAAAAAATATGTCAGCTTAAGGCATATGCAACTGGAAATCCACCATTTATGTGGGAAATATTCATAGATTCAAGGAAAACTTCTTTTATTTCAGTAAACAATGCACCGCTTCTTCCAGTGATTCTAATCGCTAAACCTTCCTAAGCTGATCGACCAATTATAGCATGCATATCTATATTTCTATCATCATCAAAATTAACTTGTTTTGATACAAACATCTTATTTTTTACCCATTCTACATTATCTAATGAACCTACCCTAGTCACATAAAGTGAATATATGTGAGACATTTGGAATTCTAAGATAAATGAAGGAAGCCAATGTTCACTTTCCTCCTCCCGTGAATACTTGTTACTCTCCTCTAGGAAGTCACATAAAATCCAACAATTTGATCCCTATTCTTTAATGATCAGGCCTTTCATAAGCCACATATTTGGCCTCTTATATGTGGCTCATTAGAAACCATATGTCTTATGTCAATTGAACACATACTTGATTTGAAATTGGCCCTTTAGTTACCTGTGAAAACAAGTATTAAGTTGTTTATACCAAGTTCCAAATAAATCAAACAGTATCAACTTCTTGAAATGATACAAGTAATTAGCATCAGAATAACACCCCCATATGACATCAATAAAGAAATGTTTGGCACCAGAACAACACCCCAATGTCACATGAACAGTGAAATATGCTTGTTAATAATAAGTTTACATTGTGAACTCTTGCATAAATAAGGAAAAACATGCCTTAAGAACCCAACTCAAAATTTCCCTAATCTACGCCTGATTTTGGTTAAAAAGCTTAAAAGATTTCTATAGGAAATTTGGTTAGATAATTGAATCAAATCCAACAATGCAATCAATACATGGAAAAAAATATAATTAAAAAGCCTTGTGATAAGATGCATAGGCTCTCACTCTAGAGGCGAAAAAAAGTTGTATTTTCATATTTTCAACTGATCGTTTAGACAAATAGTCTGGAAGGTGAATTCACATCCATGTAAATACAAACACAAAAGAAAAACAAAGTTTTAAATGAATTTTCCATACTCATAATAATTTTATTTGAAAAGCCACTATGTGGTTGAGATAATAAAAAAGTTAGTCTACCTTAGAGTGGTGACCTGCATGTATAGTTCCTGTCCCATGACATGATTCCTAAAAAAACATAAGGATGATCTTTTGAGGAGCTATTCTAAGCGAACCAAATGAAAACAATGTATAAGAATGATTTGAAATGAGTGACGCATCCATAACAGAGCATGTGGATGATTGTGTAAAACAACAGTAGCAAGGTATCAACATCATACACAACAAGTGGGCCTATGTTAGCTGTACTTTTGGTGGGACAAGAAAGGTAGCATGATAGAAAAGAGCCCCTCTAAAAGATAGAATAAAAAAAATCTTTGGATCAACTTAAAAGAAGGGTTAGAAGACAAGGATCTTTGGATCAACTTCAAAGAAGGAAAACAATAAATAGAAGCATATGAACAAAATGAAATTCCTACTCCTTCACTTCTACTTTCTACAAATAGTCTACATGATACTATATCTCCACATAGAACAAGATACTAAATTTTATTAGTAACTTATAAAGAAGTGCCATGTGGAAATCCAAAGGATGTGGAGAATTGTGCAATAGAAAATATCAAGGAAGTGGTATGATATTGTCCATAGATGTCTTCATGTTAATGTTTGAAATTTAGCGCTAAATTCTTCAAATGGAAAATTCAAAATAATTATACGAATTTTAAAACCTAATCCTATTATGGAAACTAAAAAGCACATCCCATGTTCTCAACTACATCATTTTCTCACTAACACTTTTCCAATCGAGTTTGTACATCACACTACTCGTACATTATTAGATTTAAAAACGTTGGCAATGTAATGTTCTCAGATAATTTTATGCCAATGATATATCATTAACATACCTGTAACCCAATAATAAGACCTCTTGTGAAGGCTCATGCACCCATAAAGTTAAAACAATGCTCCAATACTACAGTAAGCTCAATATCGCCTTCATTTCCTTGAACTACACTTGAAAAACTTAACTAGTTAACTACTCAAGGCACAAAAAAGGAAAAACTAAGGAGCAAGTGAAAATAACATTAGATATGAAAATATGATATCACCAAGAGATGGTCATCTTCTCTAGTGCAAGAGATGGAAATTTGTTTCAGATTACCAAGTAACATGTCTAGAATATTTACTTTCATTAAAAGCCTTTGTATGAGAATTGGCACAATCAAAATCTGCATAGAAAAATCGCTTAACATGGGATAATCCCTA
This sequence comes from Pinus tabuliformis, assembly GCA_031772625.1. Classification (NCBI taxonomy): domain Eukaryota; kingdom Viridiplantae; phylum Streptophyta; class Pinopsida; order Pinales; family Pinaceae; genus Pinus; species Pinus tabuliformis. The sequence goes on from CM062818.1 coordinate 1,462,311,495, forward strand.
TACTGATTAGTACTCTCTAGTATGGCCTCAGACATAAGTATCGTATATAGTCTAATAAAAAACTTTGCAAATTCATACTTCAAATTTGACACTCTCCATAACTTGAAAAGAAACTTGCAAAGCTTCGCCGCTACTTTCTTATGCAAAATCTGTTCAGTACTTAGTAGAATATCCAACAAGACATATTGATGAGAAAACATCAATGTTTCAATAAAATTTAGTAGACTCTCACTGCAATCACAAAAAATAAGAAGCATTTCTATAGTTATAGAAGTTCTCATGTTGGCAAACTTTTCCTCTACTTTTTGTGCATCCAAGTTCTTCGGTTTACTTCATCCACTCTTTCTGCAACAAGTAACTACTCTTTCCATTCAACTATAAGGGCCCCTAATATAGGCTATGGAATATTTGCATATTTTGGTGGTAGGTGCTGCACATGGCCTGGACCTCTATGCTTGGAGAAAAGCCTTCTTGATTTCCATGTTGTTTCATCTCCATAATCACAACACCCACCACCAAACCAAACCATTCTAAAATTTAGAGAACAAATCATTCTGGTGGAGCCATCACAGCACAACCCTATAAGAGAAACAAATCAAGCTCACAATTGTCATCACACCTGCAAATAAATTCGAAATATAATTTGTAAATTTGTTAAACATGACACTTCCTATCTCTTTGCAACCTTAAATGTCAAAATTTACCATGTGAAGAGTATGTCTCCATAAATGAAAAAGAAAACCCTTTGACTCACCAAAGAATGTAATTGTAGTATTCACAAAGAAAGAACGAGTGACCATTCTACTGCCACATGCTTGCATGCAACTATGCATAAAAACCCTGCAGTTACAATGGGTACTCCATTATAAATACCAAAAATCCACAAGGGTGGCATTCCATCAATAGTTGCCTAAAAAATTCATTAAATATTCCAGAGCAAGCTGCTGCCAAATTCTTCTATTTTAGTTGTAATCGATCAAGTTCAGTTGTGTACAGATCCATGGCTTTATGCAAAGATAAAGAAAGCATTGGATGCAAAGGAATGTGGAATGATATATCTTGTTTTCTAACATCATAATTGATCATGGGTCATTCATCTAATCTAATTACACTTGAACTTTGTACTTCTACATCTAACGAGGTCCATGGCTCTCCTATATTTTCATTGCCAGTAATACAACTTTTTATCTCACTAACAACAAGAGAATGATCTCTTTCCATTAGTATTTTCTTCCCATTCTATCCTCATCAGACTTAGGCTCAGAATATGACACAATTTGACACATGTGACACAAAATTTCTCTAAGCTTTGGGCTTCCTCTCCTCACATTTGTGTCTGTATCAATTCTAAGAGGAGGATCAAATAAAGTTAGTGAATGTATAATTTTGTTTAAACCTCCTCCACCTCTGCCCTTCCAATGCGCTGGATTTCTTTTCAAAGAAATATCATAAGGCTCTGAAGATGTAGGCTTTGGTTTTTGTTTGTTTTTTTATATGCACTACAAGCGAGTTATCCAAATATTTTATGCATTTAATCATAAGCCAACTTTAGGCATATGTAACTGGAAATCCATCGCTTATCTGGAGAACATTCATAGATTCAGGGTAAGCTTCTTTTATTTCAGTATCCAATTCATTGCTTTTTCCAGTAATTCTAATCACTAAACCTTCCTCAGTGACCGACCACTTATAGCATGCCTATGAAAATTATTTCATCATCAAAATCATCTTGTTCTAATACCAACATCTTACATTTTACCCATTCTACATTATCTAGTGAAGCTACCCCAGTCAAATAGAGTGAATATAAGCAAGCCATTTGAAATTCTAAGACAAATGAAGGAAGCCAATGTTCAATTTTCTCCTCTCATGAATACTTGTTACTCTCCTCTGTAGATTCATACCTTGCATAAAAGTGAACAATTCGATCCATGTTTTTGAAATATTAGGCCTTTCATAAACCACATATTTGGCTGCTTATATGTGGCTCATTAAAAACCACATGTCTTGTATCAATCGAACACAAAATTGATTTAAAATGATCCCTTTACTTGTGAAAACAAATATTAAGTTGTTTATACCAAGTTCCAAATAAATTAGACAGTATCAACTTCTTGAAATGCTACAAGTAATTAGCATCAGAATAACACCCCCAGATGACATCAATAATGAAATGTTTGGCCCTAGAAAAACACCCCAATGTCACATCCATAGTGAAACATGATTATTAACAATTAGTTTACATTGTGAACTCTTGCAAAAACAGGAAAAAACGTGCCTTAAGAACCCAACTCAAAATTTCCCCAATCTATAGTTGATCTTGGTCAAAAAGCTTAAAAGATTTTTGCATGAAATTTTGTTAGATGATTGAATCACAGTGAGCAATGAAATCAACACATGGACAAAAATATACCTAAAAAGCAAAGAACTTGTGATAAGATGCAGAGGCTCTCACTCCATGGGTGAAAACAAGTTGTAGTTTCATATTTTGAAATGGCCTTTTGGATAAATAGCTTAGAAAGTGCATTCACATCCATGGACATACAAATGAAAAAGACGCAAAAGAAAAACAAGTTTTAAATGATTTTTCCATACCCATAATAATTTTATTTGAAAAGCCACTATGTGGTTGAGATAAAAAAAAATTCTTGTCTTAGAGTAGTGACCTGCAAGTATAAGTTTTGTCCCATGACATGATTCCTGACAATATGTAAGGACGATCTTGTGAGGAGCTACTCTAAGTGAACCGGATGAAAACAATGTATAAGAATGATTTGAAAGGAGCTCACCATCCATAATAGAGAATGTGGATGATTGTTCAAAACAACAATAGCAAGGTCCCAACATGATATACAACAAATGGACCTATGTTAGTTGTACGTTTAGTGGGGCAAGGAAGCTAGAATAGTAGAAAAGATTCCCTCTAAAATAAAAAAGACAAAAATATTTGGATTCAAATGAAGTATTATTTCCACTGCATATCTATATTTATGGTTATCTCTGTAATTTGTTGCATTCTAGTTTAAATCTGGATTAGTGGTATCAGAGCGGTCTGCTCTTTCTCTATCTTTCTTTTCATGTCCCCAATGAGGTCGGGATATAAGGAGTTAGACTCGAAGGTCAAAATAGTGACATGTGGCACTTCATACAAGTTCGCTCTTCTGAAAAGGTCTATAATCAAGTCATCTTAGGAGATTGTGCATAACTCTTTCTTGGAGAATCTAAATTTGATCAAACGGGTGGCATTGGTAGGAGGACACAGAGGGCTACTGTAGGTCACAATTTTAGAACTTAAAGATCCGAAAGTACAGAGTTAGAATCGTTTCAAGATTGAGCTCCTAAAATCAAGAAAAAGCGAGATGAGGAAGTTTGATGGCAAGGATCCGGTAAATTGGATACTACAGATGGAGAAATATTTTTATCTACATGGTGTACCACTATTACAAAAGGTATGTATTGCATCTAATTATTTAGAACCGAATCAATTTTTATGGTATAAAGGGCTTTTTTCTCGTAAACCACTTGTCACATGGTCAATTTTCACAGAGGAAATGATAGCACATTATGAGGATACAAAGAGAAGCTCCTTATTTAGCCAATTGATAAATCTCAAACAAAAGGGTTCAATGGAAGAACACATTGAAGACTTTCAAAACTTGAATAGAAGGGTAAATTATATTCCAGAGAAGCAAAGGATTGATGTCTTCATAGGGAATTTAAAGGATAACGTTCAACATGAGGTTCGTTTTTGGGAACCTGATTCATTGGAGGAGGTATTCAAGTTGGCAAGAAAAATTGAAAGTGAAATTATGAAAACAAGGAATACCACCACTCATGACTATAATTATGGAAGTGTTTCTTCTCCTAGCCTTCCACAACCGACAAGGCTTACACTACAACAATTGGAAGAAAAAAGAGAAAAAGAGCTTTGTTACAATTGTGATAGCAAATGCACTAAAGGTCATAAGTGTGCTGAGAAGAAATTATTTTACATAGAGTATGAAGAGGAGGAAGAAAAGGATCAAGAAACATCAAAAGAAGAGGATATACGCTAGGACCCAACCCCAGATAAAGAAGAAATGAATCATAACATATCTTGTAAAGCATTGGCAAGAATTACCACTCCTCAAACTCTCAAGATAGAAGGACATATCAAGAAGAAAAAGGTGCAAGAAGTGAAAGATCACATCGAGAAAGAAGAAATGAATCCAACCATATCATGTAATTCATTTTTCGGAATTACCACTCCTCAAAATATCAAGATAGAAGGGCATATCGAGAAGAAAAATGTTCAAGAAGTGAAAGATCACATCGAGCATCAAGAAATGAATCTGACCATATCTTGTAAAGGATTGGAAGAAATTACCACTCCTAAAACTCTAAATATAGAAGGACATATCAAGAAGAAAAAGGTTCAAGCAGTGAAAGATCACATCGAGCATCAACAACAAGTTCTCCAACTTTTAAAGGATAACACCATTTTGGTGCAAAATCGAATGAAACAATAGGTAGATCAACATCATAGTGAAAAATGTTTTGATTTAGGTGATTGGGTATTTTTACTGCCACATCTCAAGCAAGCTATTTATGAGAAGGAAATGTTGGCAATACTACATGCACTTAAGAAATGGCGACCTTACTGAATGGGAAGACACTTCAAGGTAAAAATGGATCATGATAGTCTTAAATACTTTTTAGAACAACTATTATCTTTAGAAGAACAGAAACAATGTGTCACAAATATGTTGGGTTATGACTTTGACATCATCTATAGAAAATGGAAGCAAAATTTTGTTGCAGATGCACTCTCAAAAAAGGATGAGGATGTGGAAGCATTGTTTTGTGCTATTTCTATTATCCAACCAGATTGGATAAACGAAGCAACAGATGAATAGAAGAAGGACAAAGAAGTGTGGCCACTGATTCAAAAGTTGCAGAATATCCCAATTCAAACAATATTTCCAGAACTTGAAGAGGAAGGAAAATTCATATTGGAACCTGGAGTAGTCACAAAAATAAGAACCCGATAGCTAGTAAATCAATCAATTTCAGAGTATCTCATCAAGTGGAAGAACTTACCTGCTGAATATTCCACATGGGAGGACAAGAATTTTATACAAAAGCATCAAGAACTACTCAAGCGTTGAGGACAACACTTTTTTAAGGAGAGGGGCATATTAGGCCCCTATACTACTAGTGTAACCCCTTATTATATTGTTGTACCCATGTAGTCCCCATATTGTTATTATTGTGCCCCATAGAAGCCCACTATTGCTATTATTGTGCCCTTACATTATTATTGTTATGTCGGCTCTAATTATATTATGACCCCTTAGACTCCTATATATAGAAAGGAGGTCTTGTCATTTGTATCATGGAAGAATTGTTCATTTATGTAATTTAAATGAGGTTGCCCCCTTGAAGAGGCTGAATTCTAAGGTGTTGATCTATCTTTTCTATCTTTTGTGAGCTAGTTTCATAACAGACATTCCCATATTTGAGGGTCAGATAGATGCAAACGTCATAGATAAATGGTTAATTCTGTTACAAGGTTATTTTTCTATTCATGACTTTTCTGGTCGGGAAATGATTACTTTCGATCTTCTCAAAGTCGACCCCCACGTCAAGGATTGGTGGGAAACCTACTGTGTGCAGAAGGATGAAAGTATGGCCTCACTGTTTTCAACCGCATCCACTTAGAATCCATTCCAGACTGCCATCAAGGAGCAATACTACCCTGTCGGAAGCTATGAGGATTAACACATAAAGTGGACCACACTGCGGCAGGGAAGGGACCAAGACGTGTCGGAGTTTACCAATATTTTCCATACCTTTTGCACAAAGTTGGGTATCAAGGATTCAGAGTAGCATTTGGTACTCAAATACTGTGGCTGCTTGCACAAGTACATCCAAGAAGAAACAGAATTCTTGAACATCTCCTCGCTCAGCATGGCATACCGATATGCTGTCAAGGTCGAGCAAAAGTTTAAACAGAAGAAGCGAGACTTTGGATCTACGAATCCGAAGCAAGGGAAAGGTGACCCCTAACCGCAGAACAAAGGACAAAGCCAAGGTGGGGCAGTCCACCACAACCTGCCAAAGCTACAAGAAAAGTATAATGTTGCGAAGCTAAGAAAGGACACGGGAAAGTGGTGTGAGTTCCATAAGAGCTCCACTCACAACACAAATGAGTGTCGGGCCAAGCAGTCATTGGTGGTCGAGCTAAGGGTTTCAAAATCAGATGCATGTTCTGAATCTGAGTCAGAACCCGACAAGGGGAATGACAAAGGGAAGAAGATTATCGATGCAGAGCCAAACACCACTGTTGCCACCACAAAGATCCAGAAGGAGGAACCTGAAGATCCAGAAGGAGGAACCTGAAGATCCAAAGGAGGAGGAGCATCTCTTCCACTCCTAGATGTGGGTAAAGGGCTCCTTGCTACAGTTCATTGTCAATAGTGGGAGCCAAAAGAACCTCATTTCGGCAGAGGTCGTGAAGCAGCTGGGCTTACCAAATATAGCACATCCACAACCGCACACCATCGGGTGGCTACACCAAGGACGGGATCTTCGTGTAAGCCAGCAGTTTCACCTTCCATACAACATCAAGCCCTTCACGAATGAGGTATTATGTGACGTTGCACCCCTTGATGTTTGTGATGTATTATAAGGACAACCATACTTGTGGAAGGGACATGCTATGTATGAATCAAGGCCTCGTGTTTTTATTGTTACTTTGGGAAATAAGTTGTACAGGATAACGAAGGTAGCACTGCCTACCGCCATCTCTTTGGTTACTGCAAAACAATGCAGTAAGCTCATTTCCAAAACCGGAAAATTTGTCTTCCTGATGATACGCCCTTAAGGAAATAAGAAGACGGTGGCCACAACCTCTAGATAGGGCCCTTCCACTCGACAACTACAGATGGACAAGGTCATGGAGGGGTATGAGGACATCTTCACCACCCCCGCAGGAATTCCTCTGCACTGTCAATTCAAGCATGAAATGGAAGAGCAAGTATATTTATCTAAAAATAGATTGAAGGAAGTTTAAGATCATGCTAAGAAATATAATAAATTGCATAAAAGGGATTGTATATATGTTTTGTGGGATCGCATCTTTCTACCAAGTAAACACATGAAAATTTCCATAAAGTATAAGAAATAATCCAAAATCCCCAATAATTGGTGGGACCACTAGAAATGACGTGGAGCATATCACCTTCTTCTACCACAAATATTACATAGTATGTGTAATATTTTCAATGTAACTATTTTGAAGCATTATATTTGAGAAAAACCTTACATTTTAGATTGGAAACAATTGAATGGTTTGTAAGTCACAAACAAGGTGTTTTTTAACTTAGAAGCAAAATAAATATTGGACAATCACTCTTAATAACTCAATTATTGTCTAGTGCACCACCACGTGGCTGGAACAATCGTTGTGTTGTGGCTTGAGTCATTCCACACCATTTAAAACCATTTTTTATTGAATTGTTGGGGCTAACCTATAGGCTTACATGTCCTCGTAGGTCCATACCTCTATGCGGTCGATGGTTTTGATTGGTCCATAAGATCTTCCTCATATTTCACATTTTTGTGGCCTTACTCTAGCCATAGTAGCTTGGTGTTGAGTCATCTGTGATCTTCCATGAACACTGCACCTTTCTACCTTCATGAGATAGAATATCAGACATAAATGTCCCAAATAAGTGTTACAATATTTCCTATCTAATGTGTCCCTCCTTAACTTTCTCACATCACTATAATCTTTTTGCGGGGAATCAACTCTTTTTTCAGCTAATGGATGACCTTTGAATCATCGTGGCCTACTCCATGCTACCAGCCCAACCATTCTAACCCAACCCTCACCAGCCCAATATTTCTCTTGTGTGACCTCTTGTGGTCTTCCGCGAATATAACCTCTAGGAAACAACATCCCATTCTTCCTCTTAGATATTTATTTCTATCACTTACCCTTTGTGGTTGATTATGCTAGCTTTAGCTCTTGATCATGCATTACAATCATATGGCTATTGACCTGGATATCAAGTCAACCTTCTTGTGGCATAAGATAATTCTTCCACAATCGCACGATATGGTCATGAGGCGTGGTTTATGAGGTAATTTTTTTCATGAACTCTATTTTATGAGCCATTTGTGAAAGGTTTTGACCCTGGCTCGGATATGGTGGTTCTGAAAATTCTTGGAATTGCAATAAAAATTTGGCGTCACCACCATAGTTTTATGAATCATATTCTAGTGCTTTCCTTCATGAGCTTACAACAAGATTCCCTTTCTTGTGTTTTTGATGGCCACATTAGGATGTTTTGAATAGGAACGTGTCCATTGATATGAGGGACTTATACATTCAACCTCTTGACATATAAGAACAACCAGAGGGCATGAAGTGCCCAAATGGGTTGTAAGGAGATCAACACTCCACCAATAGTAGGAAGGTTTCTTTCCAATCAAAGTATAGGCATACAACCTTCTCAAAGATATATATATATATAGGGGGGGGGGGGGGGCAATGCATTTTAATTTTGATAGTGATTCCTTTTGGAGCCATGTATACCTATAAGCAAGGATTTTTCTAATGGGTCTCATGAATTTATAGTCATTTTTTTAATGCTTCGAAGCTTATATTGTTTATAATTCAATGCACATGTTTTCTACGATGCTTGTTGTGAACTAGATAGTTTCGCATCAAGTTGACATGGCCTTTGGTCCTAGCAATGCTTATGGTATTATCTCCAGTTGTAAAGTTCTACAATCGAGATTACACCTTATTAATGGATGGCAGGGATTGTGCGAGCATGGGTTAGGGTAACTACCAGACCCATTACCACTCTTGTAGTCTCATTATGCTACAGTGGTTGAGAAAAATAAAGCTCTAAATTTTATTTTAATTTTCTCGCCTTTAAGCCCTACCACTATTCAACAGTATTCATGAGGGATTTCCTAAAAGTTTAATGGTTTAATTTCTCTAGGGATTGCTTAGTTTTCCATCATACGGAGGGTCGTATGACTCCAAATCTATTCCCTCATAAATTTGTTGAAAGAAAACCTTAATTTTTACCTCAATTATTCTTTCTTTTGATCCATTAGGAATTCATATGTAGATTTCTAGTACCCTCCTTACTTTTCATTATTGGTTTGATTGACAAAGTTACCATTTTCTTCTTCTTGAAGAGGGTTCTCTAATATCATGGTAAAAAAGGTTTGTTTTGATCCCTTCATAAAGACTATTATGGTGGGCCAAATCAAGGTAAAATTTCTCTTGACAAACTATGTCTCTACTTCGACATGCCTTAGGCCTTTTCCTTCCACTTTCTCACCAATATCAATAATTAGGGTAAAAGCATGTTAATGTGTCTCATTATATGGCAAAAGCAAAAAAGTACTAAAAAAAATGAATATAAAAATATCAATTAAATGAGTTGAGTTTCATACTTTTTAATTATAAAAAATAAATTCTAAATTTGTGACAAAGCTAACTCACAATAAATTTTGGTAAAAGCTATAGTGAACCTATTTAATAATTCAGAAAATATAAATAACGTTAGAAAAAGTAAATATGAAATTTGTAAATAAGTCAACTGATAGTAAATATTGGTAAAAGCTATGGTTAATCACCCACAAAATATAAATAATTTTTTTAAATATGCAAGTTTAAATATGTAAAGTTAAAAGAAATGCTAAAACTCTTTAAAAATATATATAAAAATAGAATTAAAATTTCTAAACTAATAATTTTATATATTATATTTTGAATAATATAAAATATGTTATTATTATCCTATTTAAAAAATTTATTATAAAAAATTTAAAATATATTTTAAAAAAATTCAAAAAATAATTTTAACATTTTGTTATATGTTATTTTCAAATTTCTATTAAAAAAAATTGATTTTATAAACTTGAAAGGATAGTTTCTTGGGTTGCGGTTTTATATATACAAAAAGATTATCATTTTTACTAGTATTTTAATAATAGTTAAAAAATATGCTTAATTTTTATTTTTAAATTTGTTTAGCAATTTTTAGAATGTTTACAACACATCTCTTAAAGAAATTGGAATTAAAAAACATAAATCAATAGAGAAATGGGGGGTCGCAGTTTTGTCACTACTTAAAAATTTATGTGAAATATTAATGAATATCTTTTAAAGAAAATGAATAAATTAGGTAAAAAAAATATATTAAATTTTAGAAAAAATATGACATGAAATTGAATTTAAATTGACATGTTTTGTCTTCTTTTACCACCACCTAATTCTTGATGATTTTGTAAATTTAAGAGTAAACATTCCAACTCCATTTATTTTTATAAGACTTCTTTGCCACAAAAAAGGAAAAAGTGATACACATTAACATGCTTTTACCCATTAGTTAAATTCCGTTTTTCTTTACTAGGGTTTAATTGAAGGAATGAAAATTTTCACTATCATTACTCACAATTAATTTCTAAACCCGAGTATGATTGTTATTCTACTCCTCTTTTCTAAAAAAATATGGGTATTAGTACTATTACAAACCTCATTCAGATTTTGTCACAAGTACGCTTAGTGAGCATCGAGTTCTATCATGGCTCATTGGAGGTTTATTTCTTGTGAGGATTTAAAACTTAATTTTATCTTAGGTTCTCATAAATATTTACACTTCTTTGTAATGCCATGGTTTGTACGACTACCTATGTTTCCCTATGGTATGTGAAGACTTTTTCTTAAACTCTATGTTTTATGTTTAAATGGTAGTGAGGCTTGGCTTTGGCCATAGTTTCTAGGAGATTGCTTGCAGAGATATTAAGTCTATCATATTTTTTTCCTCCATACATTCATGTCTAAAAATTGTAATAGACTGCATGGATATAAACATGAGGGTATTCTTCCTCAATTAAACTATAATTTAGGTGTGAACACACATAACATAACCACTAGCTAATGGTTAGGAAACCACGCAAATAATGCGCATAACCACCAGTTAAACCATCACGTGTGAACTCCTCTGCATAAACCGCCAGGTTAACAATTTTTCAAAACATGTGGTATTTGCGCTAATCTTAGATTAGTGCTTGATTAATCCATAGTTAACAATTAATTAATCTCCAATTTAATTCGACGGTTTTTTTGGTGGACCCTCCTTTTGCAGCAGTAACTCTATTTTAGTGGAGTTAACTAGAGTTCCTCCAGTTTTAGAGGACGATTACTAGGGAAAACAATTTTGACCATAACTATAGAAAAATTCGACCAAATTGAGATAAGGAAATGGTGTTCCTATGGTGTTCCTAGCTAATTTAGATGTTCTGAGCACATTGAAGTAGGTTTCAGGAGAAATAGAGCATTGTAGACAACATTTTTTTCCATATTGAGCTAATACAGAGCCCCAAGGCATGGAAGTTGGACTAAGGAGATGTAGCCCAGGAGATGTGAATGCCTACATCAAAACACTTTGTTAAGTGTTCAAATTGATGGTTTGTTGTACAGTTTGATCTTTGTTGTTCAGAACTTGTTTTTCATGTTATTTTTCTCATGAAATGAACATAAAACTTGATAAATTTACCTGTTTGCATTCACAAACACCCTAAGGAAACCTATGCACATGAAGCAACTGACAAGCATTTGTTTATAAATATGAAGTTGAAATTAGCATAGTAAAATTAACATTCAACAATAGATCACCTGGCCTTCAACAAGATTAATGGCTAGATTCTACAAGCAACATGAACTCATTTACACTTTCAAATTACATTTCTCATTCACAGAATCTCCAACAAATTTCTAACATATATTTTTATTTTTTCTTCTAAATTGCAAAAATTGAGTACATACATTCATAGATAATCATATATCTAATTCCTCTTCTATCTTTTAAAAATTACTAAAATTTGGATGAGTTGGAATTTTCCAAAAAGAATCCAAGCTCCCTGTTTTTCTCAAAAAAGTCTTAGCTTTCTTCAGATTTTTTTCTCCAAATCTAATCTATTTTCTAAACTTAAAAAACTACTTCCATCTATATCAACAAAAGCGGATAAAATTTCTTTTTTTTTCTAACATCATTCCTACCCAACCTTTCTGATATTTCAACTAAAAGAAAACTATTTTACGAATAAAAGAAAGGAATCTAATTTCTTCCACATTTCAATTGTTTTTTTCCAATTTCAAGAGTAATATGCTCCTGCACGGGAAATAAATTGTCTACAATCTCTTGAACATTTGTGCAATGCTTGAACATCTCTTGAACAATCATCCAAGTAGCATCCTCTAATGGTTGATTTCTCCACTTCACCAAATACTAAAAGTACTCTTTTCCTCTAGTTTTCTTCATCACTTTTTGATCTAATAGCCCTTCAATTTCCTTTAAAGTTTCTTTGAGTAGTTGTTTCTTCCATTCAAAAATATCATATACTTCATTGGAAGACTCATCATCTACAAATTTTCATGTTCCTTGAAAGGAATACAAATCAGAAACATTAAAAATTGGTCAACTACCAACATTGCTTGGAAGCTCCACTTCACAATCATTTGAGGAAAAATTCCTTAAAATTTTATAAGGTCTGATTTTCTTGAGTTTTAGCTTGTTGTAAGTTCCATTAGGAAATATTTCTTTCCTCAAATGTACCATCACTAAATCACCAAACTCAAAGTATTGTTGCTTTCTCTTTGAATCAACCCATTGTTTTTATTTGTTGTTGCTTTGTTGTAGTTGTTTCTTAACACTTTCTTGCAATTCTTGCATGCTCACTGCAAATTCTTGACCTTATGCACTTCTTATATCTTATTTTCCCAAATTCCTCAATTAATATACTCCCCTTGGATGCATTCCATACAAGATCTCGAAGGGACTCATACCTGCAATTATGTTGGGTGTATTGTTGTATGTAAATTCATCCTGAGAAAGAACATGATCCCATTTTTTGGGAGTTTCACTTACTAAGCTTCTCAAGATGTTTCCCAAGCTCCTATTCACAACTTCTATTTTCCCATCAGTTTGTGGATGATAGGATTATCTAAAATTAAGGTTAGTACCCAACTTGTTTTGTAATGTTCTCCAAACATTTCTGACAAATCTTGTGTCTCTATCAGATACAATACTTCTAAGAAATCCGTGCAACCTTACCACCTCTTTAAAGAACATTGGAAACATTGGTGGCATCACTAGTTTTGCTACAAGGTATAAAATGTGCCATTTTAGATAATTTATCAACCACAGCATAGATAGAGTTGTTACCTCCTTGAGTCCTTGGCAATCCCAATATAAAGTCCATGCTCACTGAATCCCATGGCCTAGTAGGAATTGGTAATGGCTGATATAAACCTATATTTTGACTTCTTCCCTTCACATGCTGGCAGATCCTACATTTTACAACAAACATTTTCACATCATCTTGCATGCCTGACCAAAAAAACAAAGCATTCAATTGAGAAAAAGTTTTATCTTGCCCAAAATTTCCTGATAATCCTCCTCTATGTTTTTCCATGTTAAGATTTTCTCTCATAGAATCTTTTGGGTATGCACAATCTGCTATCATTAAATAACAATCCTTCCTGTAACATAAAGCTCAACCATTGAGTTCTGTCACCCCTAAATGGATTTTTACAAGAGCCATATGCATATTTAAAATCAACATCTTCCTTATACATCTTCTTCATTTCATCAAATCCTAAAGTGCTAACTTGAAACTCATTCAAAAACAAATTTATTATACTTAATGCATCAACAACCTTATTTGATTTACCACTTGTATGGTTGATAACAAGTGTGAAATTTTGCAAGAAATCCACACATTTAGCATGCCTTTGATTCAATTTGGTCTGACTGTTCATAAACTATAGAGAATGGTTATCATTATAAATAACTAACTCTTTGGGCATAAGATAATTCCTCATTTTTTTTAAACCTTGAAATACAACATAGAACTCTTTATCATAAGAGGAATAATTCTGCCTTTCTTCATTCAATTTTTCACTGAAATATGTAATTTCCCTTCCTTCTTGACTTAGGACAACTCTAATATAAAATCCACTTGCATCTGTCTCAACTTGAAAACATTTGTTAAAATATGGTAAGGCTAATACAGGATGTTTGGTTATCTTTTCCTTCAATATGTTAAAATTTCTATCAGCTATTATAGTCCATTTAAATGGTTTCTTATTCTCCTTGATTGTGTCAATAATGGCTACACATAAACTACTGAAATTATTTATAAAGTTTCAGTAAAAACTTACAAGACCGTGAAAGCTTCTTACCTCAAACACATTCCTTGGAATAGGTTAGTTAATGATTTCCTTAACTTTATCTAGATCCATTTTCAATCCTTCTTCCAAAATCACAAATCATAGGTGTACCAACTCATTCTTAATGAAGCTACATTTATTTAAACTTATCAAAAACTTCTCTTGCTGCAAGGTGCTCAAAACTAATTTGGGATTCTAGAGATGGTCTTCTTTTGTTTGGCTATATATTAAAATTTCATCCAGATAAAAAATAACAAATTTACCTATAAATTATTTGAAGACTTCATTCATTATTCTCATAAACGTGCTAGGTGCATTGGTAAGGCCAAAAGGCATTACCAACCACTCATACAATCAATTGTTTGTTTTGAAATTTGTTTTCCATTCAGCGCCCTCTATAATTCTAATTTGTTGATAGCCACCCTTGAGATCAATTTTAGAAAATGACTTAGCACCACTCAAACAATCAATCAAATCTTCAATGCAAGGAAATGAAAATTTTGTACATGATTGTAATTTTATTGATGGCCCTTGAATCAATGTGCATTATCCATCCATCATCTTTCTTTGGGCTGAGCATGGTGGGAAGAGCTCATGGACTTAAGCTCTCCTTTATTAATCCTTTTTCCAACAACTCTTGCACATGTTTATTTATCTCTTCATTTTCCCGTGGAGTCATGCGATATGCTTCTTTATTTGGAAGACTGCTCCTCAAATTAGATTTATATGATGACTAATGCTTCAAAAAGGATGCAAATTACTTGTAAAATACAGAACAATTATATCTGCAAACTCATCCAACATAACCTTGACTTCTTCAGGCAAATCATTTAAACTCTGCTAGTAAAAATTAACTTGGGCTTACCAATCAAAGAAAAATGAATTTATTCTTTCTTTTTGAGCTCTTGCAGCAACCCCTTCCCATCCATTAGTAGCACACTAGGACCAGCTTCCTCTTTCGGATCCTTACACTACCATGGGCCAATACCATGGCTTATCAATACCACATGCCCAAAAACTATAACTTATTTCACAATAAAAATATTTTAATTTAATTTAATTTTATAACATTTTTTTATTTGAAGCTAATAGTAAAAGGGTTGTAATTAGTTTTGAGATATATATAAACCATCTATCCTTAAGACTACTAAAATTATTCCCATATAAATTAAATTAAGGTTTTAATAAAATTAAAAATGAGAATAATTTTGTATTTAAAGATGTGAAATTTATATAATACAAGTATTAGTAAGAACCAACATAGATCTATCTTAACTAAGGATCCAAGTGATGATAGCAAGCAAAGTGAAGGGAAGAGAGGGTAGGGAGATAGTGACAAAGATGGAGGGTGGAGAGAGAGAGAGAGAAAGAAAGAGTGAGAGAGTGATGGGGGGAGACAGAGAGAAGGAGGTAGGAAGATAGAGAGGGGAGAGAGAAGAAGAGAGGGGGGGAGAGAGATATGGAGTTGGAGGGGGGGAGAGAGAATAAGGGGGGGGGGGGGAGAGAGATATGGAGTTAGAGGGGGAGAGGGAGGGAGGAGAGAACTAAGGCACAGGGAGATAGAGGTGGAGAGAGAGAGGGAGTGACAATGGATAGATGGATAGAGAGAGGGAGAGAATAGAGGAGGGAAGAGAGAGAATAGGTGGGGATATATAGAGGTAGAGAAGGGAAAGAGACAAAGAGGGAGGCACAGAGATGGAGGGGGGGCAAAGGGAGGTGAGAGAGAAAGGGAGAGAGAAGACTAAGAGAGAGGAGAGAGAGAGAGAGATGAAGTTGGAGGGGAAGAGAGAGGGAAGGAAGAAGAAAGACATAGAGGGACAAAGGTAGATAAAGAGGGAGTGACAAGGGAGCGATGGAGAGAGGATATATAGAGGGAAGAGAGAGGCAAAGAGGAAGAGGGAGGGAGAGAGAGATAGATATGGAGAGAGAGTGTGTATCTTTTGGGGGTGAGATAGAGAGAGGGAATAAGAAAGAGACACATAGATACAAATATAGATATTATATAGTATTATATAACCAACCTAGATCCATCTTAACCTGGATCTATCAAGTGCCAAAAAAGAGGTTTTCACATTGAGAGACTAGGTCCCTCTCGGCGCTTGGTAGATCTGGGTTAAGTCTAGGATGGCTTAATAAGTTTGTAGTTGTATTTAATAAACTAACACTTTTTTTTATGGTTGTGTTTGAAAACATTTTTTCCATATTTGGTGTATTTATCATAATAATAATAATCTAATTTTAATTTAATTTTGAACTTACCTTTTTTATGCAATGATTTTGTTGTTAGTTTATAGAGATAGGCATGTTATACTTTTGGAATTTGAAAAGGAAACACGTGCTCTTAACTTGGTTTTATTGAAAACATTTAAATGTAATAAAGAAACATGCCCTCTTAACTTGGTTGTATTAAAAACATAAGTGTTCTTGTATACTAGGTGGGTGGAAACAAGAGAGAGTATATGGTAAGTGGATTAAATAGTTAAAAACAAATGTTAGTTAAGGAGAAAGTTACAAAAATCTAACAAATAGGCTAGGTTTAGGATGTTACTGTTTTGGGACATCTAAAGTTGAAGGTACATTTTATGGAGGTGTAGTCTAAGCCCTTGGGTGTAGGGTACATATTATGGGTATCTTGGACTTTTGGTGTGTGTTAGTAGTGTCAACTAGTGGTGGAGAGTCCAACCAATGAGTAGGAAAAGTTTTTCATTTACAAGGTTGGCATCAATCAAGTATTCTCCCTCTCTACCCAACTCTAAGATGAGGAGTGTGCATAACGGACTTATTATTGTAACAAATTGCAAATATTTGATTATCTTTAAGTTCACGAGCTTGAAGTGGCTGACTCAACCTACAAATATTTAAAGGAGCTATGTTTTTTTCAATTAAAACCTTGTGGTCAAGGAGCTGCAAAAGAGGAAGGCCTTATGGCTATTTTTAAGGGCTTGTAATGACCCTCATCTTGTGGTAAATATCTATATATGATGTTAATGGTCCTGATCTTAGTACATTCACACATATAATGTAAATATTTTCCTATCACCTTGCATTGTATAAATATGATAAATATTTTGTGGTTAC
Source organism: Pinus tabuliformis (assembly GCA_031772625.1). NCBI lineage: Eukaryota > Viridiplantae > Streptophyta > Pinopsida > Pinales > Pinaceae > Pinus > Pinus tabuliformis. Next base: position 1,462,328,815 of record CM062818.1, read on the forward strand.
CCTGATGTACATGTTGAAGTTCCACTTGCATGATTATGGGAAACACTTCTCAGTTATCCTTGTGTACATGGGGAAGATCATAATTACGCTATGCCCACAAATATAATAGTGAATATTGTCTAACTGAATCAAAACCCTAACCATTGACCCAATATCCATTGATGAGGCTTCAACCAATGGTCCTTCCTTAAGGTAACCACTTATAATTATTGATGGCACATTTTTCTAACTCAATGAACCTTGTATTAACTAGGGCAGTTAGATGGAACCTCAATGACTTCAAGGTGAGGGTAATAAAAAAAGTTAAACATATACCATAATAACCTATACATATGTCTTTATAACAAGGGCATGATACAAGTATAAGGAACACTATTAATGGGGGGGGTGGTGAAAGAGCATATAGCTTGACTCATATAGTTGAAAGAGTAAAAATAATTCGACCCAAGACCTAAGAAGAGACTCACAGACACTCACATGCATAATATTTACAAGCCTTACTGCAGTCAATGAGGGCAGGGAGATATTTTGCAACATATTAGCACACATGAGTTGATTTTTATCCTCCCTCACACCTTTTCAATTCTAGAACAAACCTAGGAAGATGGAAAATGACAAATGGAGAGAAAATGGGAGGCTAAATGGCAGGAAAGGGAAAATCCAGTTAGCCAAGCCCTAACTACCTAGAAGGATGGAGTGACAAGTAGAAAGAGAAGATAAATTGGGATAAGGAGAATAGGAAGCAAAAGAGCACAGTGAGAGGAGAGTAAGGGAGAAGGAACTGAGAGTGAACAATATGAGGAGAGGGCAATCAAAGGCAAGGAAGTCATTGGGTAACTACTTGAAGGGTGTTGTTGCAAGGAGGGTGTCACACTTGGACATTGTGGGGTTTGCACCACAGAGATAAAAAACGGAATTTCGATGTTAGAGGTAAGCCTCCATCATGTTGTTGAACTGTACATTTGACATTTACGACATCAAACTACCACCTCTCTACATCTAATTAACAATCGAGTTCTCGGGTCTAGTGCAATGGGAGAATCACTACCATGAATCTCTTTAGAGAATTACAATTTCAAAAAGATCTTATAGTCATATACTTGTTGGTTAGTTTCACAATCCAAGATTTAGGAACCTTACCATCATGCTTGTGGCTTAGCCACCTTCCAAGTAATGCGATAAAAACACCTAGTAATATTTTCACACATAACACTATACAATAAACTCAACCCTAATATCTTAGTGAAGAACAAGTAACTAGCTAGACTCTGGAAGGGTTTTTGGATTGACTGTAGTGAAACTCATTGCAGTTAGGTGTGCCAATGTGTGATGAGTGTTAGCGAGTGCTATGGAAACACAACGGAGCACTAGGTCAAAATGGAAATGAATGAATAAGAGTGTGTGACAGGGAGTGTCAATGACTTCCAGGTGTGGTAAGATGGGAGTGACATGGTATGCTAAGTAACGCTAAGTCATTCTAGAATGCTAGAGTGACATGCAACCAATATGTGTTAGGTTCCAAGGTGTGCCAAATAGTGCTAGGAAGTGTTAGGGAGCGTTAGGGAAACGCAAGGGAGCACTAGGTGAAAATAATGCATGCAAATGAACGATTAAGAGTTTGTGACAGGAAGTGTCAATGATTTCAGGGTGTGCTAAGGAGGGAGTGATAAGGTATGCTAGGTAGTGTTAAGGCATTCTAGAGGCCAGGGAAACATGACATGATGTGTTAGGTGCTAAGGTGTGCCAATGCATGCCAGGGAGAGTTATGGAGTGTCAGGTAAAAACAAGGGATCACTAGTTTCAAATGCATGGAAATGAATGAATAAGAGTGCATCACAGGGATTGTCAATGAATTCTAAGTGTGATAAGGAGGGAGTGACAAGGTATTCTAGGTAGTTCCAAGGAATGCTAGAGTTCAGGGTGACATGCCAAGATGTGCCGAGTCCTAGGGTCTGCCAATGTGTGTCAGGGAGTGCCATGAGAACACAAGGGAGAACTAGTTCAAATTTCATGGAAATTAATGGATAAGAGTGTGTGATAGGGAGTGTCAGCAAGTTCTAATTGTGTTAAGGAGGGAGTGACAAGGGTATATGCTAGGCAGTTCCAAGGCATGCTAGAGTGTCGGGGCACGTTAGAGAGTGGTAGGGTCTATTAGGGAGTGGCAAATAATGCCAAGGAATGCAGGGGATGATAATGTGTGCCATGTAGTGCCAATGGATTGTTATATGTGCCAAATGTTATGGCATGTGAAGATGTAAACTATGTTGCTTAGTTGTTTTATGGGCATTGTTGGATGTGAGCCTTGACTTGGTAACTTGTTAAGTGGGATGAGTTAAGATTGGACATGATAAGCCTAAGATGATTTATAGTCCATTAGGGGAACAAGGCATAGTCTAGTTGTAGTAAATGTAACTTGGTAAAGTTGTTGTAGTCGAGGTAGGACTTGGTTGGGTTCCTAAGTCTAAAAGAAAATAAGGGTAGTTATGAGGCATGATAATTAAGGAGTTCCATTGCATGCCAAGGAATGAAAAGGCATGATGAAATATGCCAAATAGTGTCAATTCATGCTAAGGAGTGTTTGGAAGTGTCAGGGAATCACAAGGGAGAACTAGGTCAAAGTTCATGGAAATGAATGAATAAGATATTATGCCAGGGAGTGTCAGTGAATTCTAGATGTCCCATGGAAGAAGTGTGTTAGGAGAATTTCATATTAGGACCTGTAGGAGGAAATCCTATGATTGTGATAAGTGGATGGAAAAAGTAGTTTGAGACAAAGGGAGACGTTGGTCTAGGAACAACACTATTTTTTTAATGACTTGATTGGGTTCCCAAGTCACAAAAAAAGTAAGGTTATCTATGAAGGCATGAAAACTAGGGAGTGCCAAGGTATGCAGGGAATTTCAAGAAGTGCTAACACATGTTAGAAAGTTCCAAGGAATGTTAGGCATGTCAAGACATGCCATGTCCTAAGGCATGCCAATGTGTGCTAGGTTTTAGGATGTGGCGCCAACACATGCTAGGGATTGCCAAGGAAACACAAGGGAGGACTCGTTTCAATTACATGTAAATGAATGAATGTGTGTGTGTGTGATAGGGAGTGTTGACAAGTTATAGGTGTGCTAAGGAGGGAGTGAAAACATATGATAAGCAGTGCCAATAGATGATAGAGTGCTAGAAAAGCCTACTAAGATGTGACAAGTGCCATGGTGTGCTAATGTGTGCCAAGGAGTGTTAGGGAGTGCTAGGAAAGCACAAGGGAGCACTAAGTCATAATGCATGGAAATGAAGGAATAAGAGTGTGTGGCATGGAGTGTTAGTGAGTTCCAAGTGTGTTAAGGAGGAGTTACAAGGCGTGCTTGGCAATGCTAAGGAATGCTAGAGTTCTAGGGCGACATGCAGCCAAGATGTGCCAATGCATGCAAGGAAGTGTTAGCTGGGAGAGCCAAGGAAACACAAGGGAGAACTATGTGAAAATCAATGGAAATGAACAAATAAGAGTTTGCGATTAGAAGTTTCAGTGAGTTCCAGGTGTGCTAAGGACAAATTGACATGGTATGCTAGGTAGTGTTAAGGCATGCTAGAGGCTAAGGAAACATGCCAAGATGTCATAGGTGCTAGGGTGTAACAACATGTGTCAAGGAGTGATAAGGAGTGCTAGGGAAACACAAGGGAGCACTAGGTAAAAATGCATGGGAATGAATGAATAAGAGTTTGTGACTAAGAGTGTCAACGATCTCTAGGTGTGTTAAGGAGAGAGTGACAAGGTATACTATGTAGTGCCAAGGAATGCTAGAGTGTTAAGGCGGTAGGCCAAGATGTGTCAGGTGCTAGGGTGAGCTAGGTAGTGTTAAGGAGTGTCAGGGAAACATAAGGAAGCACTAGGTCAAAATGCATGAAAATGAATGAATAATAGTGTGTGAGATGGACTTTCAATGAGTTCTAGGTGTGTTAAGGAGGGAGTGACAAGGTTATATGCTAGGAAATGCCAAGGTATGCTAAACTGCCAAGGCATGTTAGGAAGTTCCACGGTGTGCTAGGAAGTGTCAAAGCATGCCAAGGAATGTAGGGGATGTTAATGCATGTCACATAGTGCCAAGGATTCTAAGACATGTCAAGTGCTATGGCATGTCAAGATGTAAATTGTGTTGCTTAATTGTCTTAGACCAAGGTTGGATGTGATGATCCTTGTCTTGGTAACTTGTTAAGTGGGATGAGTTGAGATTATACATGAGTACCCTAATATGAGTTACAATTAGTTCTTAGGTGAACAAGGCATATGTTGAATTCCCATGACACATGAGAATCTGGGTTTGGTCTTAGAATTTTTTATGCAAACACACTCAAGTGCCACAACACATACTCTGTAGAATGAAATCTGCCATGAAAGAAAAAGTAATGGATTGAATGCACAACATTTAGGGTCTACCACATCTTCATATGTGAATGCTTATTATTGTGATATAAAACAACCATTTATATGTTTGGTGTAAGACTCCTCTAGAGATTTCTATCCAACAACAACATCTCTGTGGTAAATATGTACTGTCAGAGGTTGCTCCATCAAAAATAGCAACCAAAAGGGACCTTACTGTGCACACAGATGAATAATTAAGAATATTGTTATCTATGAGTGCTGATGTGGAGGTATGGGACAAAATTACACAAGAAACGAACCTTTTTGATCAACCAATCAAGATCTAAAAAGGAAAATGTGTGATTATATATACATGTGTGATAGTATTTGGAGAAATGCCAACCTAACCCACAAATTTGTTGACATTTTGCTCAAGCTGACCCATAATTGTTCCTAAAGTTAATAAACAGGTAAAATAGGATTGACTTTTCAATACAAAATATAAAATTGATAGGAACAAGTCCAAATTGTGAAAGTGTAAAAATTGGTATGGTTTAAAGGGATCGGTCCCTTTGAAAAGTCTTAAATGTGGCAATGAAGGTTGAGCCTCGTTCTAGAACCCCTTTGGGCATCCATCTTAGGAAACGGTGTAGGATGCAACACTAAGAGTGATTGTTTTGGTTAGGTAATCCACTTTTGCATTTGTTGCAGATGTCAAACCTATTGGAATCATTTGTTGGATACGCCGACGAAGCGAGTCGTAGTACGCAGAACCTATCTTCTGCAGCCTGGGCCATCTTTCATCCAAGCGGTGAGTTAGTGAGTTTCAGAGGGGTATGTATTGGTCGGTCAACGAACAACATCGTTGAATACAATGCGCTGATAGAGCTCCTCTCTGATGCCATCGCACATGGAATATGCCGAATTGTCATCAGGCTAGACTCACAACTCGTCATTCTACAACTTACCGGCATCTATTCCGTTCGGAATCCAGCAATTTATCGTACGTTCCTAAGGGTCAAGATTTTGGAAAGGCAGTCTGATTCTATTCAGTATCAACACATTCCCATAAACTTAAACACATTAACTGATTCATTAGCAAATTATGTGTTAGATAAACATTTGCAACATTTATAAAAGAAAAGCATTTCATCAATATTTGGATCAGGATCATATAACTTAAACCAAAATGAAGCTTCGAAAATAAAAAATATATATAACTGTTTATATTTTGTACATAGTGTTCTATGTCCACGACAAAATCGGTCATATGACCCAAAAACTAAAAAATTCAAGGGGGCACCCTAGACTAATGATGTTGGTGATAACAAGTCATCGCCTGTGCAATCATACGTAAGAGCCTAGTCCATTGGCTCGGCACGCCAGTGGTATGGTGTTGTAATCTCAGAGGCAACTCGTCAGTCCTCACATCCTGAATACAAGGGTGAGACCCTTGATCTGATCCTGCAATACTGCGAGGGTCTCGGCTACGTCTGGATCGCGAAGGACAACCCTCCCTAGATAGCCTCTCCCGCTGGAATGAAAGCGGCTACTCTCGGACGCACTGCTGGTCGCACTGGTCCCATATCTACACACACATGAGTTTTGATTAGTCTTGATAATATAAAAGGAAAAAGCACAAGAACATTATAAAAGCAATAAACAGAGATATGGTTAGAGATTTTTACCTATGACACCCCACTGCTCGCCAGCCGGCAGCACCAAATCTGGGTCACCTCGAAAATCCATCCCGACATATGGATACTTGGCATAAACCATCTGCTAACGATTGAACCACTCGAAGAAGGCATCAGAGAATGAAACCTGCGATTGACCAGCATGCTTGGCCATAAGGTCAACCCATCTCTGCATCTGTGGCTCAGTCGGTGGTGGTAGGCCAAGTGAAATGTATTATGGCTGCATCAGTGGGATCTTCTCCAAGGCGAAAGTGATCAAAATAGAACCATAACCAAAGTTCTTGGATCTTCTGTTTTTCACCTTGGTACGCTGTTCTTTTATCACTGGAAGTACTGCATCACACGAGTTTAATACCTTTGGTTCAAGGCATTCCAAGGCGTACTGCATATAGGACCTATTGGCCAAGTGAAGGGCCGCGCTACTAGCCAATCTAGAAAAGGTGAATAATATAGTCCTCAAGGACCGGTCAGTGACATCTCGGATACTGATCTTACCATCCCTGCTTGGCTGAGATCCATCTCTATAGTATCGGTGAATATAATCCCTCACGGATTCACCCCCACGAGCAGAACCTGATAGTGAGAGAGGGGCACCATGCCTCGATAAACCCGTCAAAAAGTAGATGTCCTCAACAGTCAAAGGGATGGATTTGCCTCTAATCTGGAACACTTGGTTGGTAGGATCCCATGCATCGAGGAAATATTGCAACAAGTTGATTTGTTGCCTCATGCTAGATATGCGGAAGAACTTGAGCAAGCCACAGTTCTGCAATGCAGTTACCGTACCCAGATCATGTAAGGCAACCATGTCCTCTTCTTCATGCTCGCGTTCACACCATGTAACGACCATTTTTCTCTAATGAATCTCTGAAAAACAAACAAGAGAAGAATTAGGATCCTGATTTGGCAAAAAAAGGCAAAATTTCCATGAAAAATCAGTGCAAAAACTTTCCTCCTTGTGCCCATCGCACCCTAGTTGTGTACTGGGTGGGATGCATACTAACTGGCCAATGGCCAGCCTAGTATGCATCACACCTTTCGATGTATACTAGGTGCGATGGGGACAAAACGAAATGTTCAAAACCCAGAGGCTCAGAAAAGTAGGAAAACATGCTCAGAATTCAGAAAGGAAAGAATGCAATTGAAGAGCTCAGGTTTAGCTCCTACCTGGTCTAGACAGCGCCGAAAATCGTCCACAGAATCTCCCAAAATCATCTAATGAGAATCGAGGGGGAAAAGCACCTCCAAAGCTCCAACAATCCCAAATTCAAATGAAATAGTAGTACGACTGTCAAGGGAACATAGTGTTAATGGTGAATCGAACGTCTCTGACAATTATCACGAGCAGTTTTACGTGAAGTTCAAGCTCGTTAAAAAATAAACCTAGCAATGAGCATATGTTCCACCAGAGTTTAAGCTCATTAAAAAATGAACCTACCTTCGGAAAATAACCATTGCGATCATATAATTATCAGCTTTTAAACCTTGGTCATGTTCTTACCATCACCTCCACTCTATTTTAGCCGATCATACGCCTCCATTTGATTGTTTACCCCTTTTGAGGAACAGCTGTGACGAGTGATCCTATTAGCCACCTTCTTTACAGTGCCATGACTGAAAAGTTCCAAACCTTACCGGAACCAGCTGCTATCCGAAAACATCACTCGTTCCTCAAAAAACGAGTCTCCTTTAAGCTCTTTTCATCTGACTCGTAAAATATGAAAATATTGCCGAGCAATTGGCCTCTCCAGCTCGTTAAAATGATCGGAAGTGCCATCCCTCCTCTAGATTTTAATATTTTTGGACCTGAGGGATTATTACACAAAAAGATCGAGCGCTTGTCTTGTTCAACTCGTTAAAACTATCTAAAAGTCATCCCTTTCGTATTATTTTACACTTTTTCGAACTTAAGGGATTACATTGCGAAAAAGGAATATTGGAGTTTCCTTTCTGTCTCTTTTTAGACTCTCTAAAATTGAAAAGAACCGAGTTATCGTTGTTGTTAAACTCGTTAAAACAATAGCGACAAACTTGTCCATGCAGACAAGAGAAAGTTTCACTGTCGCTAGGCTCGTTAAAACATAGCGACGGGTTTGCCCGAAGGGAAAATTATAGAACAAGCATATGTTATCCTCCTCAAGCTTGACAAAAATAAAGAGGTACTGGTCAGCAATGACTGGGGAAAAATTGGGAAGAAAACTTGAAGAAACTTTATTGGTAGCAAGTCTCTCTTGAACATGACACTTCCACTCCATCACCATGATTGAGTTGGGTTGGGTTATTCCGTTCACTGGTCATATCACCATTGGTCCTCTGTACTATCCATTTTTGGGGTTAACGCTACCAATCCATTTCAGTGTCGCCAATATGTTCAAGAGAAGTCACTTAGAGAATTCGCCAACCCAGTTTATGTCTCATCTGCTGCAATACCTTCACGCTTCATTCTTTCATGACCGCCACCCTCAACCTTGTATCATCAGATCGTTTTCACCTCTACAAAATCATTTTCTCCGTTTCGTGTCGTAGATGTGGGATTCATTAAGGCCCTTCTACGATGGGTCACTTCTTGTCGACGTCAGCTCATTATCCAAGAATTCAACTTAGGAACAACCCTTTCAGTACTTTGAAGCTTGCATGCCTCAATGGCAAGTTTCTCACTTCCGGCGATAGGTTTACGTTAATGGCCTTCGACCGAAAGATTTTGCGTGGTGTTCGACATCGACTCATGTATTCACACCAAGTGAATTGTACTACAGTACCTTGATGGTCATCATCATTATCAGTGATTCCTCTCGCGCCTGTTAACAGCTTACATCATTGGCTAGTAATTAGGCGATGTCTTTCCATGTTTGACATCAAAACATCTTTTCACATGGATCGACTTGTACTTTGGGCGAAGATTGAACGAGTTTTGAAGACCGGGATCTAGTTTCATCCATCCGAGCTACGATATATTCAGGAAAATAAAAACATCGAATGTACATCATAGTTGCACAGATAATCATCCAAGCTAAGGGATGATGGCTCTACCAGAATCATCAGTCTGCCACACAGATGGTTGTCTGTCCTATGTACATGAAAATGAATTTATAAAGCTGAGCATGGGAATGCTTGCCTCAGGTAGATCATGAAAATATTATGAAGATAGTGTATTGTATTGTATCTTATTACAGGTCACCTTTTGGTTCGAAAAACCTCGGATCCTCACGATAAAGCATTTCACCCGACATCAGAAGATTTACGACCTCATGCTTTAGGGGGCAAATGTTATAGACATATTTGGGCACTGCAACCCCAATCACATATGTCCATAAACCAAGGCCTTCTAAGTCCCTAAAAGTGTTGTTTCATACCCTAAAGGAGCAAGGTAACTGATTACATCATCTCCCAGAAGTTCTCCCTAAAAGACTACTCAGAACTGGTCAAAACAGGACCATACAGACTGCCCAGTGCTAAGGGTGCGATGCATCTCACCTGCCACATGAAAAAAGTGCGATGCATACTGAAAAGCCCTTCTGTAGGGTGCAATGAGCGAGAGCAAACAAATGGCAGAGGTAGTTGGCTAGGTGGAAACCCGGAGAATCTTCTAGAAACTGCCCATTTGACACTTGCCTCTCTGAATTCGCCAGGGATGAGTAAGAGATCATGAAATCTCCAAGTGGAACCAAGAACTATCAGAGAGATGACACTAATCAAAATCCCAGAAGCTGGCTCATCCACCTGCAAACATCTATATATGGATCCCTCATCCTAGAGATCCAGAGGCTGGAACTTTGTATTTTGTAAGGAAGTGCTATTGGTTTCTCTGTGCAACACTGTATTGTTGGGTGATCTAAGCTTTTCATGAGGTGAAGAGGGCTTTGATGCTGGAAGGATGGTGTTGGGTCAAACCAATGGGTTGTAATCCTCTCTTCTACTACTTCTATCAGTAAATCTATTTGAGTTTTCCTCCATATTCTTGTATATCTCTGAATCTTGTATTAATATATGCATTTGTATGGTTAATATACATTTGATCCTATATTGTTTATGGTTATAGATCTCTATTCTTTGATGGTATTATGCTGCTTTGACTCTACAGGTGTTCTTTGAAGCGGGACAAGTAAGGAAGGAGTGGCAAATCTCTATCAAAGGAGGGAGGAAACAAGCAAGGAGCCAAGCGAAAGACTGAGGTTGGTACTCTCTGCTTCTCTCTCATCTATCTCTCATAAAGGAAAACACAAGTAACTTTAATCTATTTGTTTCTAAAATAGCTACCCGTCTTAGTGGGACTAGCAGCTCTAAATAGACACTAGTTTTCCCGATAACAATTATGAAAATATTAGTCATTACCTACTTATTAGGTACTCTCTTGGTAGAAGCTCATGCAACAGAGTTGAGTTCATATCTTTAAGGACTCTTTTAATGGTCATAATAGAGATGAGTGTAAAAAAGTTAAAGGTAATGGGAGATTTGAAGCTTTTCATTGATCGAGCCTCTAAAAAAATCTTTGTGGTGAACATTCTATTAAAGCCTAGATTGACCTTAGGTTGAAGAGAGGTAATCCTAGGATAACCACAAACCAAGCTTAAATTGGTAACTAGCCCTACCAGGTCGGGAGAGGGCTCTTTCCTTGTCAATCTCAGTTGAGATGACTGAATCAAATATAGATTTTAGGCTAGGTATAGTAGCTCTAGGGTTTTTTTGTTGATTTTGATGGTTTTGTTGCTGGATCAAATGGAGCACATAGCTTTGGGTTCGAGAAATCAAGTCAGGAATGCGGGGTGTTCTGTGGGGGGAGGTAGGTAGGTGTTTAAGCACTTGAAATTAAGTGAGATGGTAGGTCTAAGACTGGTGAGAAGCTGAGGATGGCATGCAAAGATCATGAGTCCTTTTCAAACAGTAGAAAACATCAAAAACTAAATGGATTCCCAAGGCAGAGCACTGTAAACAATGTATTATACCTATCTATATTGATTTCATTTAGTTAGAAGAATGAATAAGATTGTGGCACACATAACACATGAGAAAAACTAATAAAAAAAGAAGAAACTATGCAAAAACACTTTACCACAAGTATCCCACAAAAATAGCTGCAAATCCTAGTTTATTTCCTTGCCAAACTGCTGTAAAGATGTACAATGTAGCTCAGAGCATCCAAGAGAGTCCAACCTTTACAAATGAGGAAGAAAATACATAATATAGGCATCAAACAACTCATCCTGACCTTCAGGGGTCGAATCCATGAGAAGAGGGGTAGTTTCAACCATTTCCCAACTAAGAACAAGAATATAGGCAGTGGAACAACTTACCTCTATAAGTATGGAAACTGATTCATTTACCCTCAAACCACCTCAAAATGATGAATCTATGCTCTAAGGTCGTTTTACAATTACATTTACATAGCATAGAATCATTTACAATCATAAATTCATCCTAGATGAGAGAAAAAGTCAATTTGTAGAAAAACTAGGCAAAATTTGGATTTTTGAGCAAACTGGCTCTATGCGTAGCGCCATTGGCGAGGTGCATAGCGCCACTTCACAACTACTTTTGGAGGCCCATCCCCTTAGCCAAATTGAGCCAAAGATAGCTCATTGTAAAGGTATTCCTGTCTAGTTTCTGGAACATCTTGAATTTTTTCATTTGGATGTCATTTACCCCCTCAAAGATGAAATCTCCCATGGCTTCTTCTGTGTGTCCAAAAAGAAGTAGAGAGGTCACTTTTTGATGGTTTTTTGACCTTTTGGTGACCAATTTTTGCTCCAAAATTGCTGATATTTTCTGGGTTTGATGCTCTCATCATGCTGAATCCAAATGTACAAGCCATTTCTCCAAAAAGTCTTCCAGTGAAAAGCGTAGCGCCGACCTCTGGTGTGTAGTGCCAACTTCAAACTCACTTTTAACAGCCTTCCCAATGTCAAAATTGGGCGTGTGATAGCTCATTGGAAAGCCTGTCGAGTATACTTTCCAGAGCATCTTGAATTTGTCAATTTGGAGTTCATGTACTCTGTCAAATGTCAAATCTCCCAAGACTAGTCAAAATGTGCAGAATGAGGCTGCCCAAATGCAGAGTGTTGTTGCAGTCAACTTTTGAAGGTGTTATTGAACTCCAAATTCAGCTCATGATAGCTCATTGGAAAGCTATTTTTGTCTACTTATCAGTTGACTCATCAATCAAGTCATTTGGTCATTCCATCTAGGAGAAAAATTTATTTTACCAAGGTCACTCCAGAGGTGCAGCAACTCTCTTGTAGCGACTGTATTTTTTACATTTCTCTAAAACCATGACACCTGTGTAAAAATTGAAGGAGGTTTTTCTTCCTTGGCATATTTTGGACAAAAACCTCTCTCACTGTTTCCAAATTCATTTTTTCTTGCTCAGAAACAAAAACCCTAAGAGAGGGAAATGAGCCTTACCTGAGCACAACTGAATCACAAACAAGGTGTAAAATGACCCATTGGAACATGAAATAATGATGAAAACTCTGTTAATAATGGTACACTCCTTCGAATGGTGACATGGACCAATACTTGAAAAAATTTGAAAGGAGTGAAAACAAATCCTAGACCTAATACCTAGTGACCAAATTTTACTTGAAGACTCACTAAAATGACAAAATTTGACTTTGACACCTTAAGACCACTTTGTAAGAGAATGTTTGATCACTGGTGGAAGGCTTCAAAGACTAACACTAACATTGGATCCACTGGGGATGGTAGCTCCTTGGAGGTGCCAATAACACTGTAGACCAAGTAGCCTTATCCATTGGGCATGGAGTCAAAAAAACACTCAAATTGATGACTTGACGACACAAACTAACTCTAAAACTGTCTTGAAAATGACTGAAAAAATGACTCAAGACTTACTCAACTAAAACAAGTACTTACAAAGCTTTTCAATGGCAGTAGACCATCGAGATTTGAGGGCTTCAAATCATGATGAAAACCACCTGCTTACTGATGAAATATGTACAATCATGTGAAGTGGGCCTTCCAATGTAACCAATCCAGCAAATGGCTACTTACTAAAAATTTTCTCTCACTTTCTCTAAGCAGGTAGAATGACGTACATGTAGGAAACTCACAATAACAACTAAAACCAAGGCTTATGCTAACGAATCAGGCAACATTCATCTTTTCTAATGCTTGCAAAAGAATGCTGAATGGATCTTGAAAATCCTGAAGCACTAGCTTGTCTTGAGATCCAGCAGCAAAAATACAAGTACTCCCTTCATTCTGATCTGAAAGAATAGTTGGTTGTTGATTGATAGGAAGGCATAGAGCAGTATAAGCTTCTACTATCTGAGTGTTGGCTGTAAATTCCTCGACCATGAGAAATTCTAACTTGAATTCTAGCATACTGTCTCTCTCAGGCTCATACTCCTCAATTTCATAGTCTAAGCCTTTCTTAAACAGAAAACAATCTTCAAGATTATCAAACATGACAACCTTATCATTTTCATGAAGGAAAACAATATTTGTTCGTTGATCTATAAATCTAATTTCAAGACTGTCCTCATTTTCAAAAGTGGAAGAAGCTTCACCTACACCTTCTTGACGATGTGAACACTGCAAACCTGCATTAGCTTGGGCTGTAACTTGACCTTTCAGGAGTTGATCTATCTCATCTTCAAATAGAGGAAAAAGTACCTTTTTTTTTCTACAGTAATTATCTTCTTTAATTTCAAGCAAAGGAGTATATAAATTTTTCTCAGACTGCTGATTCATTTCATATGATTCCTATTGACTATCAAGATGCAAAATTCCTTCATCTTCAAGCAAAGATGAAGCTATTGTATGCTGATTATGATCTTGTGTAACGAAGTGATTGGATTTTTGAGACTGTTTTTGAAGGAAAGAATCAAAGAAGGCTTCAATGATTTCTTCATCATCACGATCTGAATCTTCTTCATCATCACAATCTGAATCTAGATCTAGAATAGCCAACTTGACTTTATCACAATATGAAATTGGAACTTGATTTTCCTGCATACTGTCTTCTGCTATGATCAGATCTGAAATAAGACCTTGTCTTCCATCATTTTCAGTTGTACTAAGATCTTGAACCTACTGCAAATTTTCCTGAGCATCTTGACAAGTATCCTCTAAGCTCTCTTTACGCTGTTGAAATGGATTTTCATATAGGGCTTCCATGATCTCATCATCCATGAAGTCATCATCTTCATAAATTCTCTCAAGATTTTCAATAAAACTATAAACATGTTTGCAACAGTTCTGAACTAATATTAAGGATGGATAAGATTCTTTATACCTTTCAAATAACATGGCATGAAAATCTTTTAAACAGTAAATACAAGCAGGTGACAAACTTTCATACCAAGATCGGGCTTCACCTTCCAGAGTGGCCATGAATATCTTCATCAAGCAGTCTTCAGGAAAATCAACCTTCAACTTGCGAATATGCATGTGAAATCTAACCAGATGTAAAGCAACATCATTCCTATCATCATCTTTAAACATAGGCAAATTCCTTTGCCAATCTACCTTAGGAATTTTATTTGGGAAACCTGGAATGTGATCTCGGCTCATGGGAGCATACCTTCAAGCCAGCGAATCCATTTTGATAACAATGAATTCACCAAGAAATTCTTTAGGCTACGAGTTCTTGAAGAGTAGAGTTGCCATAAAAATGCTGAAGCTTGGGATTTTTTGACACTGGAGTCGCCAGGTGAATGATTTCAGCCTTCCGGTGTCTGATCGTTGTCCACCATCAACAATCATATCTAAACTTGATAAATTTTACTGAGGAAGATAAAACTACGATCCCCAGTATGGTCGCTACTATGTTAGAGCCTAAATTGACCTCAGGCTGAAGGGAGGTAATCCTAGGATAACCACAAACCAACCTTAACCTAGTAGCTAGCCCTACCAGGTCAAGAGAGGGCTTTCTCCTTGTCAATCTCAGTTGAGATGACTGAATCAAATATAGATTTTAGGCTAGGTATAGTAGCTCTAGGGTGTTTTGGTTGATTTTGATGGTTTTGTTGCTGGATCAAATGGAGCAGGCAGCTTTGGGTCCGAGAAATCAAGTCAGGAATGCAAGGTGTTCTGTGGGGTGAGGTAAGTAGATGTTTAAGCACCTGAAATTGAGTGAGATGGTAGTCTAAGACTGGTGAGGAGCTGAAGAGGGCATGCAAATATCATGAGTCCTTTTCAAACAGTAGAAAACATCAAAAACTAAATGGATTCCCAAGGCAGAGCACTGTACGCAATGTATTCTACCTATCTATCTTGATTTCATTTAGTTAGAAGAATGAATAAGATTGTGGCACAAATAACACATGAGAAAAACTAATAACAGAAGAAGAAACTATGAAAAAACACTTTACCACAAGTATCCCACAAAAATAGCTGCAAATCCTGGTTTATTTCCTTGCCAAATTGTTGTAAAGATGTACAATGTAGCTCAGAGCATTCAAGAGAGTCCAACCTTTACAAATAAGGAATAAAATACATAATATAGGCATCAAACAACTCATCCTGACCTTCAGGGGTCGAATCCATGAAAAGAGGGGCAGTTTCAACCATTTCCCAACTAAGAGCAAGAATATAGGCAATGGAACAGCTTGCCTCTAGAAGTATGGAAACTGATTCATTTACCCCCAAACCACCTCAAAATGATGAATCTACCCTCTAAGGTCATTTTACAATTACATTTACATAGCATAGCATCATTTACAATCATAAATTCATCCAAGATGAGAGAAAAAGTCAATTTGTAGAAAAACTAGGCGAAATTTGGATTTTTGAGCAAACTAGCTCTATGCATAGCGCCACTGGCTAGGTGCGTAGTGCCACTGGCTAGGTGCATAACGCCACTTCACAGCTACTTTTGGAGGCCTTCCCCTTAGCCAAATTGAGCCCACGATATCTCATTGGAAAGATCTTCCTATCTAGTTTCTGGAACATCTTGAATTTGTGCATTTGGAGGTCATTTGCCCCCTCAAAAGTGAAATCTCCCAAGGCTACTTCTGTGTGTCCAAAAAGAGGTAGAGAGGTCACTTTTTGATAGTTTCTTGACCTTTTGGTGACCAAGTTTTGCTCCAAAATTGCTGAGATTTTTTTGGGTTTGATGCATGCTGAATCGAAATGTACAAGCCATTTCTCCAAAAAGTCTTCCAGTGAAAAGCGTAGTGCCGGCCTCTCGTGTGTAGCGCCAACTTCAAACTCACTTTTGACAGCCTTACCGATGTCAAAATTGGGCATGTGATATCTCGTTGGAAATCTTGTCGAGTCTAATTTGCAGAACATCTTGAATTTTTCAATTTGGAGTTCATGTACCCTGTCAAAAATCAAATCTCCCAAGACTAGTCAAAATGTGCAGAATGAGGCTGCCCAAATGTAGAGTGTTGTTGCAGTCAACTTGTGAAGGTGTTCCTAAACTCAAAATTGAGCTCATGATAGCTCATTGGAAAGCTATTTTTGTGTACTTTTAGTTGACTCATCAAGCAAGTCATTTTGCCATTTCATACAAGAGAAAAATTGATTTTACCAAGGTCACTCCAGAGGTGCAACAACTCTCTTGTAGCGACTGTATTTTTGACATTTCTTTAAAACCATGACACCTGTGTAAAAAGTGACGGAGTTTTTTCTTCCTTGGCTTATTACGGACAAAAACCTCTCTCACTTTTTCCAAATTCATTTTGTCTTGCTCAGAAACAAAAACCCTAGGAGAGGGAAATGAGCCTTATCTGAGCACAACTGAAGCACAAACAAGGTGTAAAATGACCCATTGGAACATGAAATAATGATGACAACTCTTTTAATGATGGTACACTCTTTCGAATGGTGACATGGACCAATACTTGGAAAACTTTGAAAGGAGTGAAAACAAATCCTAGACCTAATACCTAGTGACCAAATTTTACTTGAAGACTCACTGAAATGACAAAATTTGACTTTGACACCCTAAGACCACTTTGTAAGAGCATGTTTGATCACTAGTGGAAGGCTTCAAAGACTGACACTAACACATTTGTCTAGGCCCTTTGTTATAAATTTGCAAGAACTGATCTATTCTTCAAATGAATTTCATTCTATCACATTTTCAATTAGCTTGATTGTAAAGTTGATGATTTGTCACTCCCCCTCTGTGCTTTAAGTGTTCATGAGTTTCATGATGGGGTGTAATTTTACTCAATGGAGTTCCAATTCTAATTTTTCTTTTAGGATTGTTGAAAGAGGTCAGATGAAGAACTGTAACTATTTTTATTTAAATTTGAAGCACGTGTAGATTTTTGTGGATTATATGACACTACAATTTCATTTTGAAGAAATTTAAGAAAGTGTGAAAGAATCGTGAAGAAGTAGTACTTATGGGAGAGGAAAATTCTTCCCTAGTCCTTTTTTGGACCACAATATGTATCTATATATATATATATATATATATATATATATATGATGATGATGATGATGATGATGATGATGATTAATGTCCACTAAGACCAATATGGTCTATTGGACCTTAAGAAAGCAAGAGATTAATTGAGATTATTTAACATGTTATTTCTATGATCAACTCCTAATTAGAGAGATAATTCTAGTTTTTAAGATTGTTTTTGATCAACTCCTTATATATATGTTACCAAGGAATGAAATCTTCCTCTCTCCAAGCCTGAGAACTAAAGTGATGATGTCAGTACCAAGCTATCACATAGGTATACTCACTTATGAGTTTACAATAATATTCATCAAGGAATTATAACTCAACATGTCATAAGAAGGGATTTCAACTTGGGTGGGCCAGATAACAACCATTATGCTCAACCACCCAAGAGAACCAAAATTGAGGAAAATTTTGGGCATTAGGTACTTTCCAAGAAATAAAGTTAACTTCCCTCTCAGTTTGAAGGCAAGAGAGAGGTTTCTGGTATTAGGTCAACCCTCAGTATAGACTCATTTAAGAGTGCAACAAAGTTACTTTATTCCGGAGCAACAACATGTCAACTTACCAGACTTGAACCTAGGTGGGGAGGATAACAAGTATCTTGCCCAACCACCCAAGCTAAACTCAATTGACATATATATATATGAAAAAAAAAAAAAAAACCTTTTTCCCCTCAACATGAAGATAACATGTAACATCCAAAATAAATATTAGTCAGCTATAAATAAAATATTTAAATATCCACCTTTAGTAATATAATTGTATATGGACTCTATGACATTTAGAAAAAATATTAATAACAAAACAAAGATAATGTTAAGCCACAAATAAAATATTTTCATGGCCACCTCAAGTGAATTAATTTTATATCAACTTTCAATATATACAAGGAGAATAAGCAACTAAAAGTAAAAGAAAAGCTTACTTTGTCCATAGGTGCTTTTTACTTTGTAGTACGAAGGAGGTTTGTAATGCATTAAATTCTTAATAGGGAGTTGAGATGTCCCATATTGAGAACCAACTTAAGTACATCATAAGTCCAAATCTATCATGAGTGGAACTAGATCAAAATTTTATCTCTATCAACCCATGATAAATATAAAGTTAAAATAGATCTTTTATATATTAATTATAGTATATACATACATCGAGAGATATCATTTAAATATGTTACATGAAAAAAAAAAAAAAAATTGTGAATAAAGCGAAATACTTCAATAACATATGTGTGTGTGGGGATAAAGCAATTGAAAGTAAAAAATTTCATATGATTAAAATATTTGAATGATTTGTTGCTTATTATGAGGGACATACTAAAATTTATTTCATGTTTAATGCGGATTTGGCATGTAGCATATTAAGAATTGATGTAAATCGATCTTAATTTCAAATTTGAAAAGCATGTTACTGAGCGTGACAGAGATGTGTAGTTTCTTTCATACTCAACATGGAATTGGCACATAACATATTAAAAACCAACATAAATATATCATAATTCCAAATATATCTCCTTTTATGTAAGTTAATAATGTATTTCATGGAAAAAACATGCAAATCAAATACATCATTCCATAAACTAACCTAACCATGTCACTGTGTAGGTGGTCTCAATTTTCCTAATGGGAAACCAAATAATTTTTTCCACCTACCATTTGAGTAATTTGTCCAAAATTCTAAGAGTTTTAACAGTTATAACATGATTACAACTACAGTAGCATAAAACTAAATATTGTAAATTAACACATTGAAAATCAAGATTCATAGGTGACCAATGCCAGGTCTTTAGTACTTTATCTTGGAGGAGCTTGAGGATTAGGATCACATTGGAGGTGGAACTTGATATGAGTCAGTTGTGCATCCATTCTTTCTAAACAAACCTTTTGATTTCTTTGAACTTGTTTGACATCCTTGAGACTGGAAAATATATTAGATCGTTCTTCTTTTTTGTCCTCTAGTACCCTTCGCAACAAGGTCTTCATTTGCCAATGCATTGATAGGGCATGTAAGTATTTTTTCATTCTTCCCTTACTGTGTCCAGACTCGAGAATCCAATTGGAAACATCTTTAAGGATTTAAGAGTCCAAGAAAGCTTATCTTTCTATAGTTTCTATGGATTCCAATTAGTGAACCTCATTTCGAGTTTCAAGGGGGTACATTGAGTGGTAGATTGCAACAGCCTCTCAGGCTTGTTGTTGGGACCAGTTATGTCCCTGGGGTCCATAACCACCCCCTCCATGGCTACTCTGCATTCTTTGTCCCTGCATGTCTAACTGAGATAGATTGGACTTGCAGTCTACACAGGGATAGTTCATGACAGAGACCTGAAAGTGACTATGTTGCAAAGTCTTGACCAGATGCAAGTTAAGGAGATAGAAAATAGGAGGGTTAGAGTTAACCATAGGGATAGGAAGAACAAACCACATGAAGAAGGGTGACAACGAATGGAGCGAAATGAGGGCTTCATAACAATAGGCTTGCCAAAGTAGAGGGATGCCAGACCACATGTGAAATTTAAAGAACTTTAATACAACCCAAACCAAACATAAACACCTCTAAGCCCGCTCTAGAATTCAGACAGAAATCCAAGATAGAATTTGACAGAGAATTGTATATTTAAATAAAGATTTACCCAGAAGAACACGACAAACGTTGAACACAGGGACTCGAGGAAGGAACAAGGGATGCCTAAGGAGCTTCATCTTACAACTATGATTACACCTCCTCTCTTTGTTATTGTCTAGTAACTAGGAGGCCTCCTCTCCAGCACAATGCATACCCCCAACAGATGGAATACATAGCCAAGATGAAAAATTTTCCTTCCAAATACATGGATACCTAGAATTAGCTATAAAATGATATCGACGGTCCTCTCATCACTTCAACTTTCCCAAAGCCAACACCAGGCCAATCCTCTTGCAGCGAAAGACTTGGCTTATTCATTTCTCCCTAGCACGATAGATGGACAAACAAGCTTGAAATTACCTTCTCACCATAACCCATATAGCCTATCTTCATTATTGATCACATACTTGTGTGTACATAAACACAACCACACCATCCCAATATTTAAGATCCTCTCCACTGTGGAATAGTGAACTCCTCCACCAATCCCATTACTCTAACAAAAAAAACACCCCACCTCAAACATAATCCAAATATAAGATGTGCTAATATAACCTATATAAAAATAACTATTATTTTTATTTGATTTGACTTTTACATTTACAAATTTATTATAATATTAAAAAAATTTAAAATAACATAGTTATACCATGTTATATAAAATTCTCTTAAAATAAATCTCTATCTAATGTGTATCTACGGAATAAATCTCCACAAATAAAACATAAAACAATAGTAACGCTGGCATGTATAATTTTCAAAGAATACAAAATCCAGCACGGGTTGATCGCATTACTTAATATAAAGTGGATTTAAACGTTAATAAAGCAGGGATTATATTTAATAATATAACCACAATTTATTAATTATATATATCTATATATATTTTGAATTTTGATAATAAATTTCGGAAGATATTGTAATTTCTTTACTCTTAAATCAATATAAATCTATTTTATTTTCATATCTATCAAGTGTTTAGAGGGATCAAATCTCTTGAGGTGAAAATTTATTTTTAATGTAAAACAAGTTGAGAAAAGGTTTGCAGCTTGAAAGATTTGAGACCTCTCAGGGTTAAGATGGATCTATGTCGGCTTTTATATACACACATAAAATATTTAGGCAGGATCTATCTTTCTTTTCTCTCTCTCTTCCCTCTTGTTTTTCTCCCTCCCTCTCTCCTCATCCCTCTCAAGTCCTCTTTCTTCCTTCTTCTCTCTCCATTTCTCTCCCAACTCCCTTATTCTCTCCCCTCCATCTCTCTCTCTCTCTCTACCCTCCAACTTTGTCACTATCTCCCTCCCTCTCTCCTTCTCTCTCTGCCGCCCTCCTCCCCCCATATCTTTGTCTCTCTCTCTCTCTCTTCCCTTTGTCTCTCTCCTCTCCTTCTCTCTCTCTCCTCTCATTCTTTCTCCCTCTCTCTCCCTTGTCACTCCCTCTCAACTCTCTACCTCTATCTCCCTATGCCTTTGTTCTTTCCTCCCACTCTCCCCTTCCAACTCTATCTCTCTCTCCCTTCCTTCCTCTCTCTCCCTCTCTCTTACACCTCCCTCTCTCTCTCCTTCACCCTCACACACCCCCCATCCATATGATGGAGAATTTTCACTTTATGTAATCAATGCCATATGTAATTTTTTATTGTGAAACGAGGAATGATTTTTTGACTTGTGGTATTGATAAGCCATGCTATTGGCCCATGGTATTGTAACAAAACCTATTTACAAGTTAATAATATCCATGGTTAAGAAACTTGTCATATTGTAAATTTATTGTTGCATTAAGTTTTTATGTGTTTATTAATTAAATTTAAATATCGTTTTGGAATCATTACTAGTCCTTATTAGTCCCTACCAAGATCAATATGTTTGTTGATTCCTATTAGTTTAACATTGACCAATGCAAATTGTTTACAAATTATAATGTTTAACTTTGAAAAATAAATATTTATTTTTCAATATTATTAAAAAAAATTACCAACATTTGATTAGACCATACTTGAAGGTGTTTGCACAATATAATGCCATGTAGATGCCACAATTTATGCATATAGTTGCAATACTCATGTATGATTTTTAGATATTTGTGTAGTGATGTTTTATTTTTAAGCAAGAAAACATCCAGAAATAAAATACTTGAAAATTATTTATACTCAACTAAATAACATATCTACTATTAATTACTTCCCAATGTGATCTAAGCAAATCTTTGCATAAAAAATGGATAAAAATAAGATGTAAAAAATATACTTACATGAGTTACTTACCAGCATTAATTATGTTTTCTTCGGCACTTATGTAAGAATAAAATTGTATTTATAAATTGAAATTACACTAAAACATTTCCACCATACTCAGTTCTATATTACTTTTAATTTTTTATTATTTTTAATTGAGTTAACCCTGAGTAGATTAAATATTTACACCTACTCCTATGCACAATTAGTTCATATATGGGAAATGTTAATTTTCTTCTTAGCACTAGTCAAGATAGAGAGATAATTCTAGTTTTTGAGATTGTTTTTTATCAACTCCTTATATATATGTTACCAAGGAATGAAATCTTCCTCTCTCCAAGCCCGAGAACTAAAGTGATGATGTCGGTACCAAGCTATCACATAGGTATACTCACTTATGAGTTTACAATAATATTCATCAAGGAATTATAACTCAACATGTCATAAGAAGGGATTTCAACTTGGGTGGGCCAAATAACAACCATTATGCTCAACCACCCAAGAGAACCAAAATTGAGGAAAATTTTGGGCATTAGGTACTTTCCAAGAAAGAAAGTCAACTTCCCTCTCAGTCTGAAGGCAAGAGAGAGGTTTCTGGTATTAGGTCAACCCTCAGTATAGACTCACTTAAGAGTGCAACAAAGTTACTTTATTCTGGAGCAACAACATGTCAACTTACCAGACTTGAACCTAGGTGGGGAGGATAACAAGTATCCTGCCCAACCACCCAAGCTAAACTCAATTGACATATATATATATATATATATATATATATATATATATATATATATATATATATATATATATGAAAAATAAAAAAAAATAAAAAAACCTTTTTTCCCTCAACATGAAGATAACATGTAACATCCAAAAGAAATATTAGTCAGCTATAAATAAAATATTTAAATATCCACCTTTAGTAATATAATTGTATATGGACTCTATGACATTTAGAAAAAATATTAATAACAAAACAAAGATAATGTTAAGCCACAAATAAAATATTTTCATGGCCACCTCAAGTGAATTAATTTTATATCAACTTTCAATATATACAAGGAGAATAAGAAACTAAAAGTAAAAGAAAAGCTTACTTTGTCCATAGGTGCTTTTTACTTTGTAGTACGAAGGAGGTTTGTAATGCATTAAATTCTTAATATGGAGTTGAGATGTCCCATATTGAGAACCAACTTATGTACATCATAAGTCCAAATCTATCATGAGTGGAACTAGATCAAAATTTTATCTCTATCAACCCATGATAAATATAAAGTTAAAATAGATCTTTTATATATTAATTATAGTATATACATACATCGAGAGATATGACATTTAAATATGTTACATGAAAAAAAACTATATTTTTGTGAATAAAGCGAAATACTTCAATAACGTATGTGTGTGTGGGGATAAAGCAATTGAAAGTAAAAAATTTCATATGATTAAAATATTTGAATGATTTGTTGCTTATTATGAGGGACATACTAAAATTTATTTCATGTTTAATGCGGATTTGGCATGTAGCATATTAAGAATTGATGTAAATCGATCTTAATTTCAAATTTGAAAAGCATGTTACTGAGTGTGACAGAGATGTGTAATTTCTTTCATACTCAACATGGAATTGGCACATAACATATTAAAAACCAACATAAATATATCATAATTCCAAATATATCTCCTTTTATGTAAGTTAATAATGTATTTCATGGAAAAAGCATGCAAATCAAATACATCATTCCATAAACTAACCTAACCATGTCACTGTGTAGGTGGTCTCAATCTGCCTAATGGGAAACCAAATAATTTTTTCCACCTATCATTTGAGTAATTTGTCCAAAATTCTAAGAGTTTTAACAGTTATAACATGATTACAACTACAGTAGCATAAAACTAAATATTGTAAATTAACACGTTGAAAATCAAGATTCATAGGTGACGGATTCCAGGTCTTTAGTACTTTATCTTGGAGGAGCTTGAGGATTAGGATCACATTGGAGGTGGAACTTGATATGGGTCAGTTGTGCATCCATTCTTTCTAAACAAACCTTTTGATTTCTTTGAACTTGTTTGACATCCTTGAGACTGGAAAATATATTAGATCGTTCTTCTTTTTTTTCCTCTAGTACCCTTCGCAACAAGGTCTTCATTTGCCAATGCATTGATAGGGCATGTAAGTATTTTTTCGTTCTTCCCTTAGTGTGTCCAAATTCGAGAATCCAATTGGAAACATATTTAAGGATTTAAGAGTCCAAGAAAGCTTATCTTTCTATAGTTTCTATGGATTCCAATTAGTGAACCTCATTTCGAGTTTCAAGGGGGTACGTTGAGTGGTAGATTGCAACAGCCTCTCAGGCTTGTTGTTGGGACCATTTATGTCCCTGGGGTCCATAACCACCCCCTCCATGGCTACTCTGCATTCTTTGTCCCTGCATGTCTAACTGAGATAGATTGGACTTGCAGTCTGCACAGGGATAGTTCATGACAGAGACCTGAAAGTGACTATGTTGCAAAGTCTTGACCAGATGCAAGTTAAGGAGATAGAAAATAGGAGGGTTAGAGTTAACCATAGGGATAGGAAGAACAAACCACATGAAGAAGGGTGACAATGAATGGAGCGAAATGAGGGCTTCATAACAATAGGCTTGCCAAAGTAGAGGGATGCCAGACCACATGTGAAATTTAAAGAACTTTAATACAACCCAAACCAAACATAAACACCTCTAAGCCCGCTCTAGAATTCAAACAGAAATCCGAGATAGAAGTTGACAGAGAATTGTATATTTAAATAATATTTACCCAGAAGAACACGACAAATGTTGAACACAGGGACTCGAGGAAGGAACAAGGGATGCCTAAGGAGCTTCATCTTACAACTATGATTACACCTCCTCTCTTTGTTATTGTCTAGTAACTAGGAGCCCTCCTCTCCAGCACAATGCATACCCCCAACAGATGGAATACATAGCCAAGATGAAAAATTTTCCTTCCAAATACATGGATACCTAGAATTAGCTATAAAATGATATCGACAGTCCTCTCATCACTTCAACTTTCCCAAAGCCAACACCAAGCCAATCCTCTTGCAGCGAAAGACTTGGCTTATTCATTTCTCCCTAGCACGATAGATGGACAAACAAGCTTGAAATCACCTTCTCACCATAACCGATATAGCCTATCTTCATTATTGATCACATGCTTGTGTGTACATAAACACAACCACACCATCCCAATATTTAAGATCCTCTCCACTGTGGAATAGTGAACTCCTCCACCAATCCCATTACTCTAACAAAAAAGACACCCCACCTCAAACATAATCCAAATATAACATGTGCTAATATAACCTATATAAAAAAAAACTATTATTTTTATTTGACTTGACTTTTACATTTACAAATTTATTATAATATTAAAAAAATTTAAAATAACATAGTTATACCATGTTATATAAAATTCTCTTAAAATAAATCTCTATCTAATGTGTATCTACGGAATAAATCTCCACAAATAAAACATAAAACAATAGTAACGCTGGCATGTATAATTTTCAAAGAATAGAAAATCCAGCACGGGTTGATCGCATTACTTAATATAAAGTGGGTTTAAACGTTAATAAAGCAGGGATTATATTTAATAATATAACCATAATTTATTAATTATATATGTCTATATATTTTGAATTTTGATAATAAATTTCGGAAGATATTGTAATTTCTTTATTCTTAAATCAATATAAATCTATTTTAATTTCATATCTATCAAGTGTTTAGAGGGATCAAATCTCTTGAGGTGCAAATTTATTTTTAGTGTAAAACAAGTTGAGAAAATGTTCACTGTTTGAAAGATTTGAGACCTCTCAGGGTTAAGATGGATCTATGTTGGTTTTTATATACACACATAAAATATCTAGGCAGGATCTATCTTTCTTCTCTCTCTCTTCCCTCTTGTTTGACTCTCTCCCTCCCTCTCTCCTCATCCCTCTCAAGTCCTCTTTCTTCCTTCTTTCTCTCGATATTTCTCTCCCAACTCCCTTATTCTCTCCCCTCCATCTCTCTCTCTCTCTCTACCCTCCAACTTTGTCACTATCTCCCTGCCTCTCTCCTTCTCTCTCTGCCGCCCTCCTCCCCCAATATCTTTGTCTCTCTCTCTCTCTCTCCTCTCCTTCTCTCTCTCTCCTCTCCCTTGTCACTCCCTCTCAACTCTCTACCTCTATCTCTCTATGTCTTTGTTCTTTCCTCCCACTCTCCCCTTCCAACTCTATCTCTCTCTCCCTTCCTTCCTCTCTCTCCCTCTCTCTTACACCTCCCTCTCTCTCTCCTTCACCCTCACACACCCCCCATCCATATGATGGAGAATTTTCACTTTATGTAATCAATGCCATATGTAATTTTTTATTGTGAAACAAGTAATGATTTTTCTACTTGTGGTATTGATAAGCCATGCTATTGGCCCATGGTATTGTAACAAAACCTATTTACAAGTTAATAATATCCATGGTTAAGAAACTTGTTATATTGTAAGTTTATTGTTGCATTAAGTTTTTATGTGTTTATTAATTAAATTTAAATATCGTTTTGGAATCATTACTAGTTCTTATTAGTCCCTACCAAGATCAATATGTCTGTTGATTCCTATTAGTTTAACATTGACCGATGCAAATTGTTTATAAATTATAATGTTTAACTTTGAAAAATAAATATTTATTTTTCAATATTATTAAAAAAATTTACCAACATTTGATTAGACCATAGCTTGAAGGTGTTTGCACAATATATTGCCATGTAGATGCCACAATTTATGCATATAGTTGCAATACTCATGTATGATTTTTAGATATTTGTGTAGTGATGTTTTATTTTTAAGCAAGAAAACATCCAGAAATAAAATACTTGAAAATAACTTATACTCAATTAAATAACATATCTACTATTAATTACTTCCCAACATGATTTAAGCAAATCTTTGCATAAAAAATAGATAAAAATAAGATGTGAAAAATATACTTACATGAGTTACTTCCCACCATTAATTATGTTTTCTTCAGCGCTTATGTAAGAATAAAATTGTATTTATAAATTGAAATTACACTAAAACATTTCCACCATACTGGATTCTATATTACTTTTAATTTTTTATTATTTTTAATTGAATTAACCCTGAATAGATTCCTATGCACAATTTGTTTTCTTCAATTTTTCTTCAATAAATTTGACTTTAAAAACCCGTTTTTATTTATTGTTTTTTTTTAAAGACTCAATGAGAAAGAATTAGGCGTCAGATCCCGCGTCCCTATGTGGCAGGGCTACACCTTTGCATATCTAACATCAATTCGGACATCCACATCGTTTCTTCTAGATTATGTAGCATATACCATATGACCGCCATATGACCGTAGGCCATACTTCCTGAACAATGTGAGAGGCTAGATGGTTCTGGAGAAACAATTACATTGGATGATTCTGGAGAAACAACTACAATTACGGCAAAGTGAAAATTGACATGTTGCCGTAAGAATGCTTACACCTGTATCCTCTTGCGAGCATTTGAGAATCATCTCGAACCTGTGTTACAGAGTCGACTAGACAGTTCCTCCTCGTCTTAAAAAATAGAAAGTAACATCTCATCTGATACAATCCAAGATCGATCTTGAAATCGAAACACTGAGAAATCAGAGTGTTGTTTTTCTGTATTCATTCCAATCGCATATATTGCAGTAATTCATTACTAGTTGAAAATGTCGATAATTCCCAGCTTTTTCGGCAGGAGATCATTCGATCCCTTCTCTTTGGAAGTATGGGATCCTTTCCAAGCATTCACAGATCTGGCCAGCGGGGGACCATCGGGCCAATTTGTAAAGGAAACTTCTGCCATAGCCAATACTCAGATCGACTGGAAGGAAACGGCAGAGGCGCACATTTTCAAAGCTGATCTTCCAGGTTTGAAGAAAGAGGAGGTGAAAATAGAGTTGGAAGAGGGCCAAAGAGTTCTGCAGATAAGCGGGGAGCGCAGCAAAGAAGAAGAGCACAAGAACGACAAATGGCACCGCATTGAGCGATCCCGTGGAAAATTCCTTCGGCGTTTCCGGCTGCCGGAGAATGTGAAGGTGGAAGAGATCAAGGCGAGCATGGAAAACGGGGTGCTGACCGTTACAGTGCCGAAGCAGCCTGAACCCCAACCTCCGCAACCCAAATCCATCGAGATCTCTGGTTGACCTCTCTCGCTGTATGAAGATGTCATAGTGGACCTGCTGTGGGTGTAGAGGAAGGTTACATAATGTATAGATGTGTGTAGGAAGCCGTTCTCCAAATGATAGAATAAACATATCCATTCCCATCCCGAGTTATTCCATCGATTGGAATGTGCTTGTATGTATGTAGTATGTGTCGTATGTTTTTCAATAATATAATAAAAGGAGACGCAGGTTCAGGCTTCTGATGTGCTCTGTAAAAGATTTTCATTTTTGTTTTTGAACTGACATGTTCCACTGCTATCAAACAATATGGACCATAAAATGCTCGCATGTTTTCTGTGTAAAAGGTTTTCATTTTTTTTAAACTCCTATGTTCCACTGCTATCAAACAATATGGACCATAAAACACCCCCAGTTTGGTTGCATGTTTATCGAGTTTGGATGATTCCCAATTTCGAGTGAAGAGCTAATTAGAAGAACTCTATGTTTCATATTCTATTTCTACATTGAATAGAATAAAGGAATTTGGTAACATTTTTATAAATACTCAAATTTTATATTTAAATCATTCTAAAATGTGTTTTTCCAAATATATATGATATAAAATTTTATGCATTCTTTAGCTTAGCATAAAAACATATTTCACTCAAGGTTTTTGTTCACTTTTTAGCTTGGTATATTTAAGAAAGCCTACATAAGCATTCCTATATGTTTTGTTTCTGTCTACGTAAACATATCTATATGTCTGGTTTCTGTTTCTGTTTTCTTTGGTATTTATATTTTGAGTTATAGTTCTTTGACATTTATATTTTGAGGAATAGTTTTATTGATGAATGGCACAGGATATTTCAGTTTCTGTTTTCTTCCAAATTTATATTTATATATAAATTTTGAAGAAAACAGAAACAGAAATTATAGCTACAATAATAACAGAAATTATATTATTAGTTACATCTAATAATAACATATACCACTGAAATTATACCTACAAAAATATTAATAACTTTGTGGAGACAGGTTATGTTCTCAATATGTGAGAAGGAAACCGCTCGAAAGAGGCCTTTTAACTTGTGTATCTGCTGCTCGGAAGAGACCTTTAAACTTGTGTGTCTGCTGCTCGAAATAGACCTTTAAACTTGTGTATCCGCTCCATGCAGGGGCTATAAGTGGAGGAGCGAATTCTGTTCCTTTGTTGAACCAGTTAGTGACTTATGAGTTGCCATATATATATGCTTTTCTCGAGGTTCAGCCATCTTGCGCAGTAAAAGGCTCCCAAAGGCTTATGATTTCCAGTAGTAGTTTCCGCCGATGGTAATCATAATGCCGCAAATGACCAGAAGGATAAGAGAGTGTGTTATCCATGTAAGCAATAGGCCTATTTGACTTTGGTGTTAAGATTTTCCTCTACTCCAAGGAGGCACAATTCTATGAAGCAACCCGAACATGGCTGAATGGTCTGTCCTCAAAAAAAATTGCACTATGACCCTTCCCCAATCCCCAACAAAAATGAAAAGGGATAGTTCTGTTTTCTATATGCCCATTGAACCAAAATCTGAAACATGTTTCAATTGAATTATATGTTTGAGATTCTCATGTATCTGCTGAATGGGCTGTCCTCAAAAAAAATTGCACTATGCCCCTTCCCCAATCCCCAACAAAAATGAAAAGGGATAGTTCTGTTTTCTATATGCCCATTGAACCAAAATCTGAAACATGTTTCAATTGAATTATATGTTTGAGATTCTCATGTATCTCCAGCATCTGTAGGAAATATATCCAGGTTCTTTTTGAAACAGGACAATCAGTGAAAAGCTGTAGAGCACTCTCTTCCATTTCTAGGCATAAAAAGCATCTACCTGGACCATGGAATCCCCATTTGCAGAAATTGTCCCACTGGACAAACCATCCCAATAGCAAAATCTTGTGGTAAATACCATTTCCATGCTTTCGAAAACTAGCATTTGTCCTCATAGCCCCTACAAGATGTGGAAATATGATTGAAAAAATCCTTAACAGAAATATGACCATTTGTAGGAGCGTCATACCAGAAAACCGTGTCTGCTTCTTCATTAAAAGTGATGCCAACCAAGGATAAGTGGAAGATGTATCTATCTCAGATTTCTGCCTGACCACCACGGAGATCCAGATTGTCTGCTGTAATCCAAATGGGGAAAAGTTCCAGGGGATCCCAACCCTTCATGTTCGGCAAGAAAAATGAGATATATTTCTAGAGTTAAGTGTTAAGCATATGCTAAGCATATTTCTTTGAGAATCAATCTAAGTAGTCAATTAAAATACAAAATAATAAAAAAAAACAACAACTCTTTATCCACTTTAAATTGAAATAAAAAAATTCAATAAAAATCTTTTTTTTTTAACAATTAATTAATTAAAATAAAAAAAAATTTAATAAAAAAAAATTATTTATTCTCGAAATACACTAGATAACTTTGAAATTACACTTTACAATGCACTCAATGAGCATTTGAGACGGTGACAATTTAACATTATAGTGACAATTTAGAATGAATTCGATACTAAAGTAATAATTTAGAATAAATTTAACATTGTAATAACCATGTAAGTCATGCAAACATCTTTTATCTATTTCTCCAGCGTTACAACCACCTCAAAATCACCATATTCCATGCCACTTCATGCTCCTCACATCTTTCTCATCATTTTTTCTGCACATAAAACATTATGACCATTGAGGTTGAGGGTTTCCTTATCCCTTTCCATTAAGATAAAAGTGAAAAATGACTTTGTTATGATTGTTTCTTGTCAATGATGGTAAAATAAAGGTGGGAAAAGAGGGGTGGCAAAGTATAAATTTATTTCTTATTATTTAAAGAGCATATGTTGCTAGTAGCTCGTTTTCCTTTGCATTGTATATGATTTTTGGTATTTTTTTATTATGATTTGGTGTAGTTTTTCATTCATGGTATTTGTTCACAATTTTATTTTTTATTTATGGGCAGACATTTAATAATAATTTAGCATTAAATTAAATTGTTTGAAATTAATTTATTGCATTTTTGTAAGGCAATTTTATTTTTCATGCAGTTTTGTTTGGCTAAGAAGAATAACAATTTAATGTTAAATTAGTAGTTTTTCATGTAGTTTTGTTTGGCTAAGAAGAATAACAATTTAATGTTAAATTGAATAGTTTGAATTTGTAAATTATTGAAATTTAATAAATATTCTTTTTTTTTTCTTTTTTTTTTTATTTGTAAAAATATACTAATTTGTAATATATATTTGTTTTTTAGGAGGTTCTTTCTAGTAAGATTATTATTCTCGACTTTTTTAATGATTGGTTTAGAGTATTTTTAGAAGTTCAATTTTACTTTATGTTCTTTTGATTTCAATTATGAAAAATCATATTATATAATATAAGAGTTCGGTATTTAAGATTATTGGTTGGTTCAATTTCACATAAAAACCTTCTTATCATTTCAATTTTCTAACTATCACAATAGGTATAAAAATTGATAAGCACATCACAAGACTATTTTTTTCAACTTTTAGAGTTATGTAAAACACATTGTTAACAATGAATATTACTATGGAAAATGACCATTATGTGTACTTACTTCTCTCCTCAAAGGTTCCATTGCATGTAATATGTCATCAAATATTACATTAACATCTCCATAATTAGCATGTTTCCTTTCAAGGTTAACTATTGACAGTTGGTTATTCATAATAGTTTGTAAATTGAATAAATCAAAATAGCCTTTAAAACAAACTATTCCTTTTGGTTTTGTTCTTTTGATGCACCTAAATACCCGACTAGGAGAAACCCATATTTTAAAGGGGGTGGAAGAGAGGAGGCATGCTCTAGCATGTTGAGCCTCAAAAGAAGAAAAAGTAGTCTTTGCCTCTAGCTACTATCTTGACTCAAATTTTTTCTCATATAAACTTGTCGTTAGATGCAATGATGGTTTTCCCTTAGCTACCCTAGCTGGCTCTTCTGGCTCATTATGGCTCATATTTCTCCCTACCATCTTGTTTCACCATCCCTTGCTAAACCACTATCAAATCACTCTACAAAAATAAGAATTTAACATAAAAATATTCAATGTTATAAAGCATTTGATTCCATTATCTCCATTAAATTACTTCTTGTGTATCTCAATGTCCCGTCACTGTAGATATTCAACCAAAATTAACCTTGTTTAGAATGGATCCATTTTCCCTTAAAATTATGAAAGAAAGTTCATTCTTTATTCACTTGTCAATGAAATTTTGAAGAAAATTTAAATAAAAAATCCTCGGAATCATTTCCACCTCTAATAACATCATCTTCAAATTTTCGAAAAAAAAATAGCCACAAAGAAAAAAAAAACCTTGTTTGAACAACACATAGCATATAAAACTACAAAATAGAAATAATTTCAACAAAACAATTACGTAACACTAAAAGGGTCAAAGACATCCATACTCATAATGCTTTTAATATAGAAATTTTATCAAAAAATAATCATATGATTGGTAAAATTGAAATTTATCATAAGCCAAATTCCTCTTGGAATATAAAGCAAAATGTTCAAATCTGTGCTCCTTACCTTCCTCGAGTGTCATAAATCCTCAAAAGCCTTTTTATAGGATGGGTTCATCCTCTTTTAGGAGTGTTATGCATCTTCAATGACCAATTTACAACATGGGTTGTCTACTTGTAGCGCACCAAATTTTGGGTCCCGACTCTATCTTTGTGGACAGGGCAATGAAATTTAACAATAATGTTTCAAAACACAAGTGAATATGTTAGATTACATCATCTTATCCTAAACATCCAAAAGAGATAAGTATTGTCATGCCAAATGTAGTAACGTCAGGAATCTCCAAAATCGCTACTACATGGAGGGGTCTTTTAAGACGTTTTTTAATAGAAAAGAAATCTTTTGTCTTAAACCATTACTTTTGTATTTTAAATATTTTAAACTAAAATTTAATTGTCTTAGTAAAAAAATGAAGACAAAAAAATATCTGCACAAAATTTAAGACAAATGGAAAGGAAATTTTTAATTGTTTGAATAAAAAATTTAAGACAAAAAGAGGTATGGGAAAAATTTTAAACAAATGGAAAGGAAAGGAATCTATCAAGCATTGAGAGGAATCAAATCTCTCGAGGTGCAAACTTCTTTTTCGAGTGCAAAACTCGCAGAAAGGTTTGCACCTTTAGAGATTTGATCCCTCTCGGCACTTGATAAATCTTGGTTAAGATGGATCTAGGTTGGTTATATAATACTATACAATATATATATTTGTATCTATGTGTCTCTTTCTTATTCCCTCTCTCTATCTCTCCCTACAAAAATACACACTTTCTCTTCATATCTTTCTATCTCTCTCTCCCTCCCTCTTCCTCTCCCTCCCTCTTCCTCTCCCTCTTTCTCTCTTCCCCTTCTCTCTCTTTCTCTTCCCTTTCTCTCCCTTTGTCTATCTTCCCTCCCACTCTCCTCTCTCCCTCACTTTTTCTTCATCTCTCCCTTTGCACTCCCTCTCTTTCTCCATTTTTCCCGCTCTATGTATTTCTTCTTCCCTCCCTCTCCCTCTCCCTCTCTCTCTTGAGTCCTCTCTCTCTTCCTTCCTCTCTGTACCTTTCTCTCCCACCTCCCTTTGTCTCTTCTCCCCGATCTCTCTCTCTCTCTCTCTCTCTCTCTCTTGCTATCTCTCCCCCAACTTTGTCATTACCCCCCTCCCTCTCTCATTCTCTCTCTCCCCTCCATCTTTGTGTCTCCCTCTCTCTTTCTTCCCCTTCTCTCCCTATCTCTCTCCTCTCCTCTTCTCTCTCTTCACTCCTCTCTTCTCTCCCTCACTCTATCTCCATATCTCCCTTGTCACTCCCTCTCTCCCTCCACCTCTATCCCTTTGTGGCTTTATTCTTTCCTCCCTCTCCCCCTCTCCAACTCCATCTCTCTTTCTCTCTCTCCTTCTCTCTCCCCTCCTCTCTATTTTCCTTCCTCTCTCTCCCTCTCTCCCCCCCATCTCTCTCTCTCTCTCTCTCTCCGCCCTCTAACTCTCTCACTATCTCACTCCCTCTCTCTCTTCCCCCCTCTCCCTCCTCGGGATTCCTAGGCCTACGAGGTCTCCACCCTTTTGGATTTACTGTGTATCTCACCAATATGGGTCAAGGGATTCCTAGGCCTAATCAAGGATATTCACTACTGAGCTTTAACATGTATCCCATCATTCATCGGTCAAGGGATTCCTAGGCTCAATTGAAGTGTTCACATCTAGGTTTTACCATGTATCCCATCACAGGATTCCTAGGCCTTGTGATTTATCATGAGACCACCCCACTCAGCTTTGAGTCCATCCATAAATCTAGCTCAAGTAAATAAAAGGGAACCCACCACACCATGGTTGTCCAGAAATGGAAAGGAAATGATGAAGAACATTGTCACACTTAGTAAAACCCGTGCTAATGATAGAAAGAGAACCAAGAACACACATGCACGTACCATTCATGCCAAATATAGCAAGGAAATCATGCATGCAAATCGATACATGCAAGTAAACTCATTGTAGTTGCTTGATCCTGCTCTTCCTTGCTTGATCTTTGCTTCCTCTTGCTTTCCTTGATCCAATGCTAGAGTGCTCCAAGAATTCTCTAAATGTCCAAGAGTGAGAGAGAGAGAGAGAATAGAGAGAGAGCTCCAAAACTAAACTGACAAAAGGTACCAACTGATCCTCAGAAGCCATTTTATTAATGAGGCTTCTATTTTCTTCAGTTTTCCATTATTTTCCTTCATTTTCCTCTTCACATGCAACTTGTGACCTTTCACCTTCCTTTTCTCCTAATTTCCTATATTTTCATAAATAAAATGCCAATAATTTCCTCTTTGCCTTTCAAAATAATTTTCCATTGCCTTTTCCAATTTACTTAGCCATAATAAACCAAATGAACACCCACACTTGGATGTTTTTCCCAACATTTAGCTTCGAATGCGTGTCCCATGACCTTGGTCATTATTTTTCCTTTATTAACGTTATTTACAATGAATTTTACCAGGGTTGTTACAGAACCCTCCCCCTTGGGGGAACACCATCCTTGGTGTTCAATGACACCTACAACCAACAAGACTGTTGAAAGAAAAACATATTTCCCATGGATCTCTATAACTTAGCTCAATGCAATATTTACAATGATTAACCCGCTGAGAAGAAAACCAACATGACACCAAAAAACATAACAATATGACACCCATACCTCTTATTGGAGCTTTATAACAAAACTCATGGTGGTATTTACATCCATATACATATGTACATATATCAAAACATCACACCAAAACGTATGCCAAAAATATTCGCTCAACCATCGAATAGAGAAGGATACATATCCCGCATCTGATCCACCATCTCCCATGTAGTTTATTGAGCCCAAAGTGCTTCCATTGCACTTTAACCTACTCAATTGCTCGGTTTTGTAGCATGAGCATCTTTTTCCGCAATATACACTATGGTTTCAGTTGGAATTCTCCATCTAGCTCCACCTGCAATAAAAACCAGTCAATCACATGATCAACATCTTTAACATACTTTTAAAGCAATGACACACAAAAAATATCATGGACTTTCAGTGTAGGAGGCAGTGCAAGATGATAGGATATTGTTCCAATCCTCTTAATAATCTTGAAAGGTCCACAAAACCGAGGTGCCAGCTTGGCACATGGTCCATTCCTCAAGGAGCTCTTCTTTGTCTTGATGCACAAGTACACTTGTTCCCCAACCTTAAACTCCTTAAACAACATGTTCTAATCTGCATAAATTTTCTGCTTTTCCTGTGCTACCTTTAAATTCTTCTTGATAACCTGCATTTTTTTTTCCATCTCTGCCAACATTTATGGTCCTATCAACAACCTATTCATTGGATCACTCCAACTGATGAGAGTATTACAATTCCACCAAGATAGTGCCTCAAACAGATTCATCCTCAGTGAATCTTGATAACCATTATTATAAGAGAACTCAAACCAAGGAAGGTACTCCTCCCATATCCTCTGATGATGCATCACATACATCCTCAATATGTCCTACAATATCTTATTGACCCTCTTTGTCTGTCCATTTGTCTGCAAATTATAAGTTGTGTTGAAGGCCAACTTTGTCTCCAAAACTACAAACAAATCCTTCCAAAACTTGGAAGTGCACTTAGCATCCTTGTCTGACGCAATCTTCCTCGATACACCATGCAACCTCACTACATATCTGATGAATACATGTGCCACATCACTAGATGAATAAGTAAACTTCACTAGAATGAAATGTGCTACCTTAGTAAACATGTCTACCACAACGATGATGAAATCATGTTGTCTAGATGTCCTCGGTAAACCTTTGATGAAATCCATGGAATTGACATCCCACTTCCACTCTGGAATTAAAATCGTTTGTAGTAGTCCACCTAGATGCTTACATTTTTCTTTCACCTTCTGACAATCCAAACATGTAGCCACAAAATCTGCCACATCCTTCTTCATATTTGGACAATACTAAAGCTTCTTCACTATTGTTAATGTCTTTTGGTATCCTGGGTGACCTGAATATGGTTTTTCATGAAACTCTTGCAAGATAGTCTTATTCAGCTTACTGTTGTTTGGCATATATATACTGTCCCTAAATCTCACCAAACCATCTGCTGTAAGATGATAATCCACATCTTGACCATGTGTACCATGTTGTAACCTATGCATAAGCTCCATGTACCCATCATCTTGTTGTCCTTCTTGTAAGAATCGATTTTTTAAGTTGTCCCATAGGAGCTCATAGTTGTTATATGTTTCACATGTACTCTCCTACTAAGAGCATCTGCAACCTTGTTCTCCTTACCTTTTATGTACCTGATCTCAAAGTCGAACTCACTAATCATGGCCACCCATCTAGCTTGCATGGGATTCATATTCAGTTGGTCAAAAAAGTATCTCAATCCACTGTGATTTCTCATCAATACAAAACTCATGCCAAGAAGATAGTGTCTCCACATCTTTAGTGCATGAATGATTGTTGCCAACCTAAGATCATGTGTCAGATAATTCTATTCATACTTATTTAGTTTTCGTGACTCATGGCACACTACCTGTCCTTCCTGCATGAGGACTCCACCAAGTCCTCTCTTGCAAGAATTTGTACATTACCACAAACTCTTTTTCCAGATCTCCAATCTTTAAAACTGGAGCATTTGTCAACTGTAACGCCCTCCTCCCACGTCTACCCAAGCAACCAGCCAACCAGGGTAAACATGCGACAATAGGCCATTATGATATGATTCGACCTCCTAAGTCACATTAAGGAAGTGGAACTCACATCAACACACCATATAGAAATCCAACATCATCAACATGATCCTCAAAGGACAAGTCAGCCACTCATACAGCCTGTCCCTGGGTCCCATTGTTGTTTTAGGTATCTTGGGCCATAGTTGCTTTCATGCTATGGGCAAGGAAGCGACCAACATCCTAAAGTCTCTCTCACGGGCCTGCCTGCCAGCGACTATGGAGCAACATTGTTAGTGTTGTGCTAGTGACCCCTGAATTTAAGCCACTTTCTCAGGCTCAGAGCCCAAGACACTGCCCAGAACTAACCCATCTCTTCAAATCAATAAAGTAACACGGAAATGAAAGTACTAAAGAAAATACTTATTCAAGACCTTAACTGGATCCCTACTAGCCATGACAGGCATTTCATCAAACATATCATTGACATGTAATCTACATGTGTAAATAACAGAGTTAAGCGTAGGGATCTCATACTTATCTGAGAATCTCTATGAACCATTGTCTCCTTATCACATTAGCTGTCATTTTATCGATTAGGTCATAGATACATTGATCATTTAATAACAGGTAAGAACATGATGAGATATACTCATGGTTTTTGTCATAAAACATGTAAATAACCAGCATATTAGGAACAAAAATACCATAAACATATCAGACATCAAATCCATAAATACCTCAGTACCTTTACACATGAAAATCAATGGAATGGATTTCTCATTAATGAATGCAATGAACCAAACAGAGATGGGACTACCACGTTCCACCTGACTGTAGAATGATTAAGCCAAATCTTGTTGGAAATAATACTGAGAGGGGGGGTGAATCAGTATTATCTAGCAATTTACCAAATCTTCCTTATTTGATCTTTTGAAATATTCTTGCATATCAGTACCATAAAACAATGAGCATGAATAAAGAAAATAGACAGTCACACCAAAGAACACAAGATGTAAGGTGGAAACCCAATGCGGGAGAAAAACCACCTGCTGCAATATGTCTCTATCTTCTTTCAAGAAATTCTTTTTACAATGATTTTGTACTGGTGCAGTCCTTTACCAGCACGCAGGCTGCAACCTGCAAAGAGCTACAACTCTTTCTCGTTTTCCAGTTTCTCCTGGAAGGGAGCTACAACCCCCTACTTCTTTTCATGAAGAATCAAATGATCAACAAGTATACAACAGATACAGTCTACTACAGATATCAGATCAGAAATTACATAAACAACCCAGAACACCTTATGAACAGAAATATACAGTCAACAGATCATCTTAAGACAGGGACGCATATTTTCTTTCTGTGGCCTGCGACTGGACGCAATATACCTTATGCTGTTCTGCGTGCAGACGCACTGTTCCTTTTTGCTTTTCTGCGACCGACGCTCCCAGAAACACTATCGCGCCGCGTCTTTCGCTTCAGAGACGCACCCAATACCACAGTCGCGCCGCGTCCTTTGCCTCAGAGACGCACCTGAGTCTTTACTGTACTGCGTCCCGGCGCACTTTCCCTTCACTAAATCTGCGTCCCTTCAGATATAGAAGATAAGAGGACTTCAGAACCAACCCAAACACTCAGATCCACAGATCTGATCATGCGCCATATAGATTGTAGTCCATTAGAAGATTTGCCCTTATAGATTTGGACTAGATCACACCAAGAGATGTTCCACCAAGATGATGCTCAATCCAAATGAACTCCTTTGCTTTATATAGGCAAGCTTCTCCCCAAAGCGTGGAACAATACCACGAGCCGACACCATAGAAACACAAAACCGTCGGCTAGATACCACACAAGAAACCCCCACGTGCTTTTCTCTGCCTTGAAATGTGTGCACTGAGCGGACGCACCTCCTGAACGGCTGGCTTGCGTCCCTGGACGCGGGTTCTGTATGGTATACCTGCGGGGACGCACTTGCTGAACATATTTCCTGCGTCCTTCTTGATTTACCACCTGAATGAGTTTGCCATCAAGGACAACACCTGAATCATAATGCCAACAAACTCCCCCTTTGGACTTGATGGCAACCACATAATCTTCAGCTTACATAATCTTCAGTTTCATCATTCTCCCCCTTTGACATCAAGGGCAAAGGGTATGCTCCCCCTATGCTCATGCTTCTCCAGATCTGTAACCAGAAATCCATCATGAAGGAGACAGAGACATATTGCAGCTATTTCCAAGATCTCCTTCTCCATAATGCCAACAATGCATTATGTGCTCCCCCTGAGCCTATACCATCAATAGGAAGATGATCAACAGTGAGATGATGCATCAACAACCCCCAGCTTTTGCCTGAGGTATTCAAAAGTGTCCCTGGGCAATGGTTTGGTGAAAATATCAGCAACTTGTTCCTTAGAAGGAACATACTCCAACTTGACCTTCTGTTCAAGTACTTGTTCCCGGAGAAAATGGTACTTGATTGGTATGTGCTTGGTTTTTGAATGCATAACCGGATTCTTTGAGATGCTGATTGCACTTGTGTTGTCACATAAGATAGGAATAGGAGGTGTACAAGTGATTTGATAATCCTGCAAAGTCTGCATCATCCAAAGAAGTTGGGTGCAACAAGATGCAGCAGCAACATATTCCGCTTCAGCTGTAGACAAGGCAATTGAACTCTGTTTCTTGCTGAACCAAGATACCAGTCTGGGACCCATAAAGAATGCACCACCACTTGTGCTTTTCCTGTCATCCACGCTTCCGGCCCAATCTGCATCTGTATAAGCATGAAGAGTGAGATCTGTATCTCTAGGATACCATAGGCCATAATTTTGAGTCCCTTGAAGATATTTGAAGATTCTCTTCACTGCTTGAAGATGAGTCTCCTTTGGATTTGCCTGAAACCTTCCAACTATTCCAACTGCATGCATGATGTCTGGTCGGGTACCTGTCAAATATAGTAGACTTCCAATCATAGATCTGTAGGTTGGTTGATGTACTGCTGCAGATTCGTCATTTGCACTGAGACTACATCCTGTGACCATGGGTGTACATACTGGTTTTGCATCTTCCATGCCATATTTCTTCAAAATCTGCTTGAGATACTTGGTTTGAGATAAAAGGATTCCTCCTTTCTTTTGTTGGATTTGCAAACCAAGGAAGTATGTCAGTTCTCCTAGCAAGGACATCTCAAATTCTTTCTGCATGACCGAGGCAAAGCTTTGACTCATAGCTTCTTCATTACTGCCAAAAATAATGTCATCTACATACACAACAAGTATTAGTAATTTGTCATTTTCAACTTTTATATAAAGATTGCTATCTGCTGAACCTTTTGAAAAACCTTGTTGATGAAGATATTTGTCCAACCGGTAGTACCAAGCCCTTGGAGCTTGTTTGAGACCATAGAGAGCCTTTTTTAATCGGCATACAAGATTTGGATCGTTTCCAAGAATGAAACCATCTGGCTGTTCAATGTACACTTCTTCATCCAAGTCTCCATTCAGAAAGGCTGATTTCACATCCATTTGAAATACTTTGAAGTTCTGACAACTTGAGAGAGCAAGAAACATTCGGATGGCCTCAAGTCTTGCAACAGGAGCAAAAGTTTCTTCAAAGTCTATTCCTTCTTGCTGTGCATACCCTTTACAAACAAGTCTGGCTTTGTTTCTAATTACTTCTCCATTTTCATTCAATTTATTTTTGAAAACCCATTTTGTTCCGATAACATTCTTATCCTTTGGTCTAGGAACCAGCTCCCAAGTGTTGTTCTTTTCGATTTGCTCAAGTTCTTCATCCATTGCTTTCACCCAACATTCATCTTTGCATGCCTCTTTCACATTTTGTGGTTCAGTAGAGGAGAGTAATGCCAAATAACTTGAAGCTTCTGCAACTGTTCTTCTAGTTTGTATACCTGCTTCTTTTTGTCCCATGATCTGAGATTCTGGATGGTTCTTTTGAACATATCTGGATGGAGTCTTTTCTTCTATTCTTGTTCTTTCTTCTGCTTCTTCGTGAGGTCCTTCTTGAGATTGTTCTTGCGGTTCTTCTTCTTCATCATTCTGTCTTTGAGGGTAGCTTTCATCTTCTTCAATGTCTTCACGATGTATTTGCCTAGGAATGTATCCCTTCTCATCAACCACTACATCAATGCTGTCAACAATTCTGCCAAGTCTTTTATTGTAGCATTTGTATGCTTTGCTATGTGGAGAGTAGCCAAGAAGAATTCCTTCATCTGCTCTAGGATCAAGTTTGCCAAGCTGCTCCTCAGTATTCTTGATATAGCATTTGCTCCCAAAGATTTTGAAGTGCTTTACCGAAGGAGTTTTACCACTCCAGAGCTCATGAGGAGTTTGAGTGCTGTTCACTCGGACATTTGTCTTGTTGAGAATAATAACTGCCGCATGTGCAGCTTCACCCCAGAAGGTTGCAGGAGTTCCTGATTCATCAAGCATAGCACGAGCCATTTGCTGGATTGTTCTGTTCATTCTTTCCACTACTCCATTTTGCTGAGGAGTTCTAGCTGTAGAAAATTCTCTCCTTATCCCATGTTCATCACAGAAATCGAAAAATTCATTTGAAGTAAATTCTCCACCTCTGTCGGATCTGAGGCACTTAATCTTGTGACCTGATTCATTTTCAACCAAAGCTTTGAAGGATTTGAATTTTTCGAAAGCTTCATCTTTGTGCTTCATAAGTCCTAACCAAACAAACCTGGAGAAATCGTCAATAAATAATATCAAGTATTCCTCTCCTCTAGGTGTTCTTTTTCTGAATGGTCCACATACATCTGTATGTACTAGCTCAAGAGCCATGCTGGCTGATCCTTCTTTCTCTGGAAAGTTAGTTCTGGTCTGTTTTCCAAACTGACATGATCTGCATATGGTGTTGTCAGGAATTTTGATATCTGGAAGATCGCGAACTGCCTGATATTTGCAAGCTTTCCTTATTTGTGAGAAGCTTAGATGTCCCAACCTTCGATGCCATAACCAGTGCTCTTCATCCTTGCTTAGATAGCATTGTTGTTGTCCTTCATCAAATATGTATAGATTATTTGGAGTTCTTTTACCTTTGAGAACTGTTTTACCTGTATCAAGATCACGAACAAGACACCCATTTGATCTGAATATAACCTCGGTTCTTTGATCACACATCTGGCTTACACTTAGAAGATTATGCTTTAGTCCATCAACAAACAAAACATTTCCAGCCTTAACATCTTCTTTTAAAGGAGCAATACCTTTTCCTTTTATAGTTGCAGGAGTATCATTTCCAAAAGAGACTTTCTTTCCCTTTTCTAAATTAGAATAAGATTCAAGTTTTTCTTTATCACCTGTCATATGCTTTGAACATCCACTGTCAATGTACCA
Source organism: Pinus tabuliformis (assembly GCA_031772625.1). Lineage (NCBI taxonomy): Eukaryota > Viridiplantae > Streptophyta > Pinopsida > Pinales > Pinaceae > Pinus > Pinus tabuliformis. Next base: position 1,462,371,899 of record CM062818.1, read on the forward strand.
TAGATTTTCTTGTCCTTCTGCATAGAATGCTATCCCACATCTTTCTGTTTGAGGTTCCTTTATTTTCCATGTTTTGGTGCCTGAGGTTTGTTCCCTTTTTTGTTCTTGTACCTTTCTTTCCGGAAACCTGCTTCTGCATTCAAAATCTTCATGTCCAAAATTATTGCAAATAGAGCATTCAACTTCATTTTCAAGAGCTGAAAAATTGTTATAGGTCCTTTTTGTAATCCCTGTCATACTTCTTTGCTTTTGAGCTTCCCTAGTCATGATTGTTTTATACGCAACACATTGAGCTGCTTTGTGACCAAAGTTATGGCAAGAAAAGCATTGTCCATTGAAGAAGTTTCTGCGATTATTGAATCTACCAGCCAACTGATTGTAATTTCTATTTTCATCTATTCTTGAACCAAATTGGGAAGATTTTACCTGTGGCTGGTTGTGGCTTTTGTTCATCCTTAAGCTGGATTGCCCCTGATAGTTTCTGTTTGACGTTTGTCCCTGCTTTACCTGATGATCTTCCTTGTGCTCTTGCTCATTTCTTCTTGCTGCATCAAGATAACTTTTTGAAGTGGATGCTTGAGAAGTTTCTCCATTATAGCCCAGACCTGTCTTATTTAGTGGAGACCGCTGCACACTGATAATCTCATTCAACGTTTCAGATCGTTTGACAAACTTGAGATTAATAGTTTTTGTTTTCTCAATTTCTTTTCTAAGACCAACAATTTCACCTTCTAATTTTTCAAGATGTTTTTCCTTTTCATCAATCTGAAATTGTAGAGTATCAATAATCATGTTCTTTTCTTCTATACATCTCTTGAGTCTAGTAATTTCATCATAAAGGTTATCCACATCTACAGCATCCTCATAATCATCATCTTCAAATGCCATTAACAATCTATATTTGTTACCTTGTTCATCTTCATCACTGTTTGATAAGCCATCACTATCTTCATGGGTGTAGTAGCTTTTCTTATTTGCACTTTGTTTCTTGTTCCATCTAGCTGGTTCCTTTCCTTTATCCTTATAAGAGCATTTTGCAGCATAATGACCTACTCTTCCACAAGCAAAACATTTGAAAGGTAGCTTACCTCTGAACCTTCCAGAACCTCTTTGAAGATTTCTGACAAAATTTGATTCTTCTTCCTCTTCTTCTGGAACATGACTTGCTTCATAGTGATCTTCTTTGCCTGATGCTTTAAAAGCAGCTTCCCTTCTGTCTGATGGACCTCCCTTTCTCATTTCATAAGCAGTTAGAATTCCATGCAGCTGAGACATAGTGAGAACACGGAGATTTTCCTTTTCTTCTACTGCAGATACTTTAGATTCAAACTTGGGGGATAAAGATCTTAGAATCTTTTGAACTACTATAGTCTCTTTTATTTCTTCACCCAAATTTTTCATACAATTAACAATCTCATCTACCCGAAGAAAATAATTAGCCACACTTTCATCATTATACATCTTGAGAGTCTCATATTGAATCCTGAGAGTTTGAAGTTTAGCTTCTTTTACCTGTTCATCTCCTTCATAGCTAGTGATCATTTTGTCCCATATCTCTTTTGCTGATTTGAAGTGCATGACCTTCATGAACTCTGTTTGAGATATACTTCCTAATAGAGTACTGACTGCTTTTGCATTTGTTTCATACTGCTTTTTCTCAGCTGGATCTGTAGGAGTAGCTGAAGGAAAGGCATAGCCTGATTCTACAATGTTCCAAACTTCTGTACCAAGAGATTGAAGATATGCAGTAACTCTTACCTTCCAATAATTGAAGTTTGTCCCATCGAAGACGGGTGGCCTGATTGATGCTTCTCTCTCGTAGTTGCTCATGATGAACGATCTACCTTCAAGCGATCAAGCTTTTCTGAAGGACCTGCTCTGATACCAATTGTTGGAAATAATACTGAGAGGGGGGTGAATCAGTATTATCTAGCAATTTACCAAATCTTCCTTATTTGATCTTTTGAAATATTCTTGCATATCAGTACCATAAAACAATGAGCATGAATAAAGAAAATAGACAGTCACACCAAAGAACACAAGATGTAAGGTGGAAACCCAATGCGGGAGAAAAACCACCTGCTGCAATATGTCTCTATCTTCTTTCAAGAAATTCTTTTTACAATGATTTTGTACTGGTGCAGTCCTTTACCAGCACGCAGGCTGCAACCTGCAAAGAGCTACAACTCTTTCTCGTTTTCCAGTTTCTCCTGGAAGGGAGCTACAACCCCCTACTTCTTTTCATGAAGAATCAAATGATCAACAAGTATACAACAGATACAGTCTACTACAGATATCAGATCAGAAATTACATAAACAACCCAGAACACCTTATGAACAGAAATATACAGTCAACAAATCATCTTAAGACAGGGACGCATATTTTCTTTCTGTGGCCTGCGACTGGACGCAATATATCTTATGCTGTTCTGCGTGCAGACGCACTGTTCCTTTTTGCTTTTCTGCGACCGACGCTCCCAGAAACACTATCGCGCCGCGTCTTTCGCTTCAGAGACGCACCCAATACCACAGTCGCGCCGCGTCCTTTGCCTCAGAGACGCACCTGAGTCTTTACTGTACTGCGTCCCGGCGCACTTTCCCTTCACTGAATCTGCGTCCCTTCAGATATAGAAGATAAGAGGACTTCAGAACCAACCCAAACACTCAGATCCACAGATCTGATCATGCGCCATATAGATCGTAGTCCATTAGAAGATTTGCCCTTATAGATTTGGACTAGATCACACCAAGAGATGTTCCACCAAGATGATGCTCAATCCAAATGAACTCCTTTGCTTTATATAGGCAAGCTTCTCCCCAAAGCGTGGAACAATACCACGAGCCGACACCATAGAAACACAAAACCGTCGGCTAGATACCACACAAGAAACCCCCACGTGCTTTTCTCTGCCTTGAAATGTGTGCACTGAGCGGACGCACCTCCTGAACGGCTGGCTTGCGTCCCTGGACGCGGGTTCTGTATGGTATACCTGCGGGGACGCACTTGCTGAACATATTTCCTGCGTCCTTCTTGATTTACCACCTGAATGAGTTTGCCATCAAGGACAACACCTGAATCATAATGCCAACAAATCTCTCTTCAACCATTCACCCCTATGCCATATTTCAAGCATGAATGTGGGATCTCATAGCACACATCAATAAAAACTCCTTCAGGTCTTCCAGAGGCCATCCACCTCAACCCATCAAACGTCGATTCCACCTCACGATCATAAATAACAAAACCAACATAAGATCAGTCTCTATCCCAACCTTCTAGGGATCTAGAGTGTTTGTTCCAGCCCGGCTCTTAGGACTAGTAACTCAACCCACGAATGTCATCAGGCTCTAGAGCATTTGTCCAACCAAGGATTCCAAGACTAGTAACTCAACCAACAGCTTATACAGGGCTTCCAGAGCATTTGTCCAACCAAGGCTTCCAGGACTAGTAACTCAACCCACTAGGGGCTTCCAGAGCATTTGTCCAACTAGGGCTTCCAGGACTAGTAACTCAACCCAAGATGTTACAAGGCTTCCAGAGCATTTGTCCAACCAGGGAATCCAGGACTAGTAACTCAACCCAAGTAGTTATAGAACTTCCAAAGCGTTTTTCCAACCAAGGCTTTCAGGAACTAATAACTCAACCCAAGCTAAAGGAAACATGAGAACCAACCAAAACAAGATAATGAAAGTAAACCCATAATCACCATGGCTATATAGGAAATGAAAAGGCTAGGAAATCCATTGCCAATCTAGGCAATCCTCCATGCCAATGACAAATCACAACCAACAAACCACATGCATGTGTCATGCATGCCAATAGTGAAGGAAACACACATGCAACTCGGTACCTGCAAGCAAATCTGATGTAGCTATTGATCTCGATGCCTTCTTAAACTTTCCTGATCTTCCTTTGTCATCTTGCTCCAAAACTGTAGGTATGCCACACTTTCCAAGAGTGCTCCAAGAAAAATCTAATTCTCCAAAAGTATGAGAGAGAGAGAATAATGAGAGAGCTCTAAAACTGAACTGACGAAGTCTTGCACTGATCGACCCTGCCAATTGATCCTCAGAAGCCTTTTTATGAATGAGGTCTCTATTTTCTTCATTTTCCATTATTTTCCTTCAATTTCCTCCTCACATGTAACTTGTGACCTTTCACCTTCATTTTTTTCTAATTTCCATTATTTTCATAAATAAATGTGCTAAAATACCTTTTCGCTGCTTTAATGCCTTAGCCATTACCTTTGCCAATTTCCTTATCCATAAACAACCAAATTAACACCCGCTAGGATGTTTTTCCCACCATTCATCTTGGAATACGTGTCCCATCATCTATGATATTTATATATTTTTACACGAAATTTTCATGAGGGTTGTTACAAAACCCTCCCCATTGGGGGAACACTGTCCTCGGTGTTCAATGACACCTATAACCAATAAGACCACTGAAAACAAAACATACTACCCATGGAGCTTTATAACATAGCTCGTTGCAGTATTTACAATGACCATCACTGAAACATGACAATCATATTGTTTAGTGGAGCTTTATAACATAACTCATTACGATATTTACAATAACCACATATAAACATACACATTTGCTTCAACCAGTAATAATTACACTGTCTATAGAGATTTATAAATCCAGCTCGATACAATATTTACAATAATATACACATATACACATATGCACATTTTCTAAACCATCAAATAAAAATATATGATGCATGCATCCACAACAAGGGAATCCAGAGGCTCACACCTTCACCGTCAAAGTAATACCAGGATTCACCTCCTTCCCAAGAAGTCCAGAATCCACTGCAAAGTCAAATTTGCATTGAATGTCCAGCACCACAATCCTATGCCACATGTCCTCTCAGTGAACATTTACCGACTCATTGTCCCAAGGCGCACTCCCAATGTCAAAATGATTCCATCTGGAAATGCTAATGACCAAAAAAAATCCATCTGCAGTCTTCCCTTCTTTGCTACACAGTCCCTCAGGAAATCTGGTCAACCCTTCCGTGCAGTCACTCACCTTCCAAGTTCCTCTCGCACCCCTATCTCGAGCAGTCCATCCCTTGGCAAGGCTTCCTCACATCGAAAGATACAAAAACCAAGGCATATACCTGCCTCAAAACCATCATACCGGTCATGGCATGCTCATGGAAATCAATGGACACTATATGTGACCAGTGACATGCATAACAATGGATAATCAACCATACACACATGAAGACATACTCCATGACAACACCTTCAACCTTCACATGGCAACATCACTACAACCATGATCAACACCATACAAATGAAACAAGCACATGGACTACATGCATAAGGAAGAAATATGCAACCCACATGAAAGCATGATCAACACATAGCCCAAGGAGAGCACAACTTGGCTCTAATACCATTTTGTAACATCCTCCTCCCATGTCTACCTGAGCAACCGACCAACTGAGGTAAACATGCGATGAGAGGCCACTATGATATGTTCGACCTCCTAAGTCACATTAAGGAAGTGGAATCGACGGAAACACACCATACAAACATCCAGCATCATCAACAGAACCCTCAGAGTACAAGTCATCTACTCAGATAGCTTGTCCTTGGGTCCCATTGTTGTTTTATCTCTCTTGGGCCATAGTTGCTCTCATGCTATGGGAAAGGGAGCGACTAGCAACCTAAAGTCACTCTCACAAGCCTACCTGCCAGTGACTATGGACCAAAACTATCAGTGTTGTGCCAGTGACCCCAAGATTTAAGACACTTTATTAGGCTCAGAGCACAAGAAACTGCCCATAATTGATCCATCTCTTCAAATCAGTAAAGTAACATGGAAATGAAAGTACTAAAGGAAATACTTGTTCAAGACCTTTATTGGATCCCTACTAGCCATGACAGGCATTTCGTCAAACATATCATCGACATGTAATTTACAGGTGTAAATAACATATTTAAGTGTAGGGATCTTTATCTGAGAATCTCAATCAACCATTGTCTCCTTATCACATTAGCTTCCATTTCATCCATTAGGTCATAGATACGTTCATCATTCAATAATAAGTAAGAACATGATGAGAGCCACTCATGGTTGTTGTCATAAAACATGTAAATAACCAAAATAATAGGAACAGAAATACCATAAACATATGAGACATCAAATCCATAAATACATCAGTACCTTTACACATGAAAATATAGGGAATGGATTTCTCATTAATGAATTTAATGAACCAACCGAAGATAGGACTACCACATTCTACTCGACTGTAGAATGGTTAAGCCAAATATCTCTTCAACCATTCACCCTCATACCATATTCCAAGCATGAATGTAGGATCTCATAGCGCACATCAATCAAAACTCATCCAAGGATTCCAAAGGCCATCCACATCAACCCATCAAACAGTGATTCCACCTCACGGTTGGACATCACAAAACCAGCATCAGATCAGTCTTTATCCCAACCTTCCAGGGCTCCAAATTGTTTGTTCTAACCCGACTCCCAGGACTAGTAACAAAACCCACAGCTGCTGTCAGGCTCCAGAGCGTTTTTCCAAATAAGGCTTCCAAGACTAGTAACTCAACCCACAACTTATACAAGACTTCCATAGTGTTCTTCCAACCAAGGCTTCCAGGACTAGTAACTCAACCCACCAAGGGCTTCCAGAGCATTTTTCCAACCAAGGCTTCCAGGACTAGTAACTCAACCCAAGCTGTTACAGGGCTTCCAGAGCATTAGTCCAACCAGGGCTTCTAGGAATAGTAATTTAGCCCAATCCGTTACAGGGCTTCTAGAGCATTTGTCCAACCAAGGCTTCTAGGAACTAATAACTCAACCCAAGCTAAAGGAAACATGAGAGCCAATCAAAACAAAACAATGAAATTAAACCCACAATCACCATGGCTATCCAGGAAATGGCAAGGCTAGGAAATCCAATGTTGATCCAAGAAATCCTCCATACCAATGACAGATCAGAACCAAGAAACTGCATGCATGTGCCATGCATGCCAAAACTAGTGAAGGAAACATACATGCAACTAAGTACCTACAAGTAAATTTGATGTAGTTGTTGATCCCAATGCCTTCTTGCACTTTCCTACTCTTCTTTTTCCATCTTGCTCCAAAACTCCAAGTATGCCACACCTTCCATGAGTGTTCCAAGAAAAAACTAAGTCTCCAAGAGTATGAGAGAGAAAGAGAGAATAATGAAAGAGCTCCAAAACTGAACTGACCAAGTCTTGCACTAACTAGCCCTGCCAACTGATCATCAAAAGCCTTTTTATGAATGAGGCCTTTATTTTCTTCATTTTCCATTATTTTCCTTAAATTTCATCCTCACATGAAACCTGTGACCTTTCACCTTCATTTTCTTCTAATTTCCACTATTTTCATAAATAAATGTGCCAAAATACCTTTTTGCCTCTTTAATGCCTTAGCCATTGCCTTTGCCAATTTCCTTATCCATAAACAACCAAATGAACACTTGTTGAGACAAATAAACCCCTCCAAATCCTTTTTAACTTAGTATCACTCGTTTCTCCCCAAATAAAAATTAAAATAAAATAAAATTAATTAATTAATTAATAATAACCAAAATAACAAAATAAATTTATATGACCATAGATTATAGTAACATTAGTTTTTAAATTAACATTTGGAAATTATATAAAAATTATAAATCAATTAAATTAATTAATTAATTAGATAGGTTTCTTGTTTATAAATTAGATACTTAGGGCCAAAATTAATTAAAAATAAGATTAAAATATAAAGAGAAAAAGAGACATAGAATCATCAAAACAAATTATGAATTAATTTAATTAATTAATTTATTAATTAATCAATTAAATTAATTAATTAATTAATTGTTTAACTAAACTAATTAATAATTAAGTAAAATAAAATAATTATAATAATTAAAGTAAAATTAATTATAAGTTGATTAAATTAATTAATTGATTAAATTAATTAATTAATTAAATTGATTAATTAATTAATTAATTAATTAATTAATCAATTAAATTAATGAATTAATTAACTAAACTAATTAATAATTAATCTAATTATAATTAATTATAATAATTAAAATAAAAATAAATAAATAAGTAAAACAAAAATAAATTAAAACTTGAAATAAATAAATAGAATTAAACTAATATATGTAGGCTAGTCAGCTTTCACTATTTAGGATTAATTAGGTTTATATATACACTGGTCGGAGGATTCTTCTCTCAAAGAACAATTTCTACCATTTTTGGTCCTACTGATGGACCCCCTTTGGGGTTCGAAACATCGACATGATGAATATAATACTGTGGATAATCCGGAACATACTACACCAAATAACAACCACCGAAGCTTAAATTCTAACACAACCTGTTAGGATGTTTTGCCCACCATTCAAATTGGAATACATGTCCCATCGTCCATGGTATTTTTATATTTTTACACAGAATTTTCGCTAGGGCTATTACATCAACAACTGCTTCAATTTCTCAAAACTTGTTGCACATTATTTTGTCCCTTCAAATTTCTTACCTTGCATCTACAATGACATAATAGGATATGCAATGTGAGATAATTTCCTGACGATCCTCTTATAATAATTTACTATCCCCATAAATGATCTTACCTCATCCACATTCCTAGGAGATTCCCATTCCATAATAGCTCTTATATTTTCTGGATCCACTGCAATTCCTTCCATGGAAAACACATCCCAAGTAATGCACCTCTATATGAAAGAAACTACATTTATTGAGCTTAGCATACAACTGATGCTCTCTCAGTAATCTCAACACTGTCGTTAAGTGCTCGACGTTCTCTTCCTTGTTTTTAGAATATATTAAGATGGCATCAATGAATACAATAACAAATGTGTCTAAATAAGGACACAATACACTATTCATCAAGAAAATAAACGTAGTTGGAGCATTAGTTAAACCAAATGGAACTACAACAAACTCATAATGCCCATACCTGATCCGTAAGGTTGTCTTCTAAATTTCCTCTTCCTTGATGTGTACTTGATGATATTTGGATCTCATATCGATCTTCGAGAACACTGTTGCTCCCTTCAATTGATCAAACAAATCATCAATCCTCGGCAATGGATACCTGTTCTTGATGGTCACATTGTTCAACTTCCTGTAATCAATGCATATCTTGAGAGTACCATCGTTCTTCTTCACAGACAACATTGGTGCACCCCAAGGTGATGCACTTGGCCTAATGTATCCCTTGTCAAGCATTTCCTTCAACTGTAACTTGAGCTCTACCAACTTTTGTGTGCTCATCCTGTATGGTGCCTTTGATATTGGTGGTGCCCTTGGTACCAACTCAATGGAAAAGTCCACTTCCATATGAGAAGAAAAATCCAAAATCTCTGTTAGAAACACATCCTAAAACTACTGCAAAATTAGGTACCTGCTCAATACTTTTGCATCCTCAACATCCTTACCTTTATCACTAGAAATATGCACTACAAATAACACACACCATTTTTGGTGATTGCGCTTTTCTTGCATAGTTGTCACCATTCTAACTGATGTTTCCTTCTTACCCTGCAAGACTCTATGTTCTCCATTTCCATCCAAGCACTCAATGGCCTTGTGTCACACGGAATAAGTCGATCTTGCAGACAAGATAGACCTTCCTAGAATCTAAAGAAGACCTAATGACAAGCAAACCAACCAGACACTATCTTTCTCTAAATATGCTTTGATAGACAATAGCAAACAAGTGTTTTTAGGGCCTACCTTAGGTCCAACGCTAGCTTGTGGATGCCCTCGCTCCTTCGATCCAAATGAGCTCCTTTTCGCGAATCTGCAAACACAAACAAGGCAAACAAATTAAATAGCACCTGAAAAGCCAATTGCATAAAACATATTTAACATGAAAGTCAAGGAGTCCATGAAACAAATAACATAAGATACTTGTTGAGAAAAATGAGTTTGATTGTATTAATTCAAAAGAAGAAGAACCTTACAACCTTTGCCTTGACGCTGTACAAGCTCCTCCCAGGGTCCAGCAAGAAGTCTCCTCTACTTTGACAAGTTTCACTCACTCCCCAGTGAAACCAAAAAGGGTATGTGATCTCTCCTCTTTAGGTTTAACTAGGAAGTCTTGATTTCACCAGCATTTACCCTAAAAAATGTTCAGCTTCTAACCTCTCTAGCAACCAGCCCAATGCCTGTATTTATAGTGCAATGAAGGGAGGTTAGTAGGTCCTCCTTCAAAGGGATAAAGCCCTCCTTCAAAGGGATAGCTCCTCTCATCAAGGGATTAGCTCCTTCTCTTTTGGGATGCATGAACCACCTCAGAGCGAACAATCCACGTCAAAATTCCTTCTAGAAACCTCTAGAATTAACCCAAAGTGAGTTTTTTAAGATAAAACTTGCGCCTTTTGACTTTCACAGGGGTCCACACCTACACCGTTAGGGACAGAGTGGGCAGGTCCACAGTTTTTGTACACAGAAGGTGCGGGACCGCAGGTGACCATGAGAGAAAGTGCGGAACCAGAGTTACATTGATTTTTAATGTCTTTCTCTCATTTCCAAAGCTTGATTTGGAGAGCTGAGGTCTGAGACTTGCTTAGGAGGACAGTACAAGTGATGATAGACCCATACTGACTGCAAATAATCATGATGACGATATTTTTGTGTAACAGATTGCCCCCTAAAGTGCGAAGTCTGTAGTAGATGAGGATTTCTTATCATTTAGGAAGAGTGAATTACTTTATCATTTCGAGGATTATCTTGTGGAGAACCTGGTTGGAACCTGTAAAAACATTCAATGCAAGATATATATATGAGATCATATCATCGCTGAGGTAGGCATTCCCTTACTCAGATAAAAACTGACTAGAAACTAACTACTGTTTTGATACAGGAATGATCTTGTAAAACATCACAAGTATAGACTCATGTGGACACAGTGACGCAGCCATCTGTTTATGAATAGTCCATTATATAATGAATACAAAATTCCTCACAGCATGGAATGTGGAAACTAGATCCAAGGTCTTCATTTCTACTTCTCGAAACAGTATGATTCTATTCATGCGAATGAATGTGTTGATGTAGAACATGGTAGAAACCACTTGATTACCAGTCGATGATGTAAACTGTTAACAAGTGTGAGAGAAACCACCAGTAATGTCAATGGCTCTCAAAGTACCCAGTACAGTCCATGAGATGCGAATAGATGTGTTGATGTCGAGCATGTCACGGAATCCTTTGATCGAAAGTCAATGATGTAAATTGTCGTCAAAGGCGAGAAACCTACCATTGATGCATGCAGATCTCAAGGTACTGACGATTCCTAGATCATCTTTCTAGATAATGAGCTGATGTCGATAGAAAGCGATCCGTCGTAGGCAAGCCCACAACACGAAATCATAGATCAAGTTGAAGAAATTTAGTTGCAAAGACTGACTCAAGAATGGTCAAGATGGATGACAGATATTTTGCAGATGAATGGCTTATTGGCAGTGACCTCTTGAACACATAACGACGCGACAGATGGTTTGGTGACAATTGACCCAAATTTAATACCCAGAAACCGGCTGAAGACTTTCAATGTGGTTTGATCAACTGTTAGGCAAAGGATTTCCCAACCTAGGTGAATAAAAGTGTCGTGTTCAAGAGTGGTTACAAAGTATGACAAACAGGCTCATTTTTCTCTCTTTTTCCCCACCATTTCTGGCAAGTACCTCTTTATTTTTGACAAGCTTGAGGAGGATAACATTTTCTTGATTATAAGCTCATCCTTCGAATGAGTCCAACTTAGTTTAAATTCGAACCTTAAGAAGGAGTGGTTCGTTCCTGTTTGTAATTGAATAGGTCCTTTACTGTGAAATTTTAACGAGTCCAGTATAGGAGAAACTCGGCATTTTTCAATTTTAGAGAGTCTGAAAAAACTTAAGAAGACTCCAGGGTTAACCTTTTTCGTACATTTGTGTCTCCCAAGCCCGAAAAAGTATAAAATAATACTTGAGAGAACCACTTGATCTTTTACGACCAAGGAGTACTTTTCGTCATTAGTGCCTTTGACCCGAAAAAGTAAAAAAGCGATCAATGACACGTCGTTTTATAACCAATATCGAATTTGAAACAACAAAAATCTGGCAATCTTTTCATGTTTTTACGGTCAGAAAAGAGCTGTAAGGGGACCGTCTTTTAATTCCGTTTTAACGAGTTTAAAAGAAACACTCGGCAATCTTTTCATGTTTTAGGAGTCAGAAAAGAGCTTAAAGATGACTCTACATGTTCTTCTGTCGAAAATGGTAGATTTCGCCTGAATAATCCTTTATTCTGCACAAAAACACGAACATTACTCATACCTGTTTGAAATGGATAAAAACGTCACAAAATACCTTTTCAAAGTGAAACATAAACAAATTTGCGATTTATTTACTCAAAAAACTTATAAAAAGGGCCTTTGCCAATTCATTTTTACCGTTTGAATTTGGGTGAGAAAATAGTGCTTTTGCTTAGAAAACTTCCCGTGAAGATTTCAGAAAATCCAACCGTCGGAATTGAGCGCCGTCTTCTCCAGGTAATCCACATCATCCTACTCTTCATTTTCAACCATTTAGTTTTTTGTTTTAGTCCTTCATTTCATTTTTTGGGAGGGTTTTTAGGTGCAAAACTCGCGCGCGGGTGCCCGCAGGTTTACCATTGCGGGCCTGCGGACCCCGATTTTTTCTCCATTGGGAAAATTCTCGGGGTCCGCACCTTCCGTGTAGACAAAGTGCAGTCCCACGCACTGTGTCTAACCCGGAGGGTGCGTACCCCGCCGCAAGGGTTTTGAACCCAAAACTTCTCAAAAATGGACCAACCAAAATATTTTCTAGCAATTTAATTAATCTTTATACTTGATGCAGAGAGTACATCATGCTAGATTGGCGTGAACGAGAGCACGAGGACGTGGATGCTGCCGCATGGAATCATCAGCCTTCACTTGATGCTTTGAGGGCGTGCGGATTATATAAATTCTGGGCCATTCCTGGCATGAGGGCTCAGGTGGCTTTCTTACAATGGCTGGTTGACAGATGGAGCATACAGGACCAGTGTTTCTTCATTGGCGGCCACTAGCCCGAAATCGAGCCGGCGGACATATATTTCTTGACTGGTTTGCCCAAGAGAGGCGAAGACTTGACTCTGTACGGGACTAGGCCAGGTGGCCAGTCTGTCGATAGCCTCTGGCTAGAGTACTGCAACAGCCAGGCTAGAGACAAAGGGATAGACATAAAGACGATATCCTGTCCTGAACTCATGGTGATTGCGTTTACTGTCACCAGACTTTACGGAGCTACCGCATTACATATTGCCACCGGATCCCAGATGCGTATGGCAGTTGATTGCTTTCGAGGCACCATCTTCAACTGGTGCGATGCCGTGTTGGCCAATGTGAAAGACCAACTGACCAGGGCCAAGAACGGACGACTAAAGACCTTTGGTTATGGGGCTTTGGTCGTGAGTTTTGGCCTGGAGAGGGTTCCTATGTTGATCCCACAGCACCTTACTGTTGGAGCTGGGCTTCCTCGAGAGCCCAAACTAATGCGATGGGTCGCAGTCATGGCCCGTCACCCGGACGAGAGGACAGAGGTTGCTCGCTTCAAACCTGAGTATTTCCAATGGTTGGAAAACCAGGTCTTTTCCATTCAGGACTTCCCTTACGCTGGGATAGATTTTCGTGGTGACCCAGACATGGTTCTTCCACCAGGAGAGCAGTGGGACGAGTCAGGTAAAATCCTTTTCAACATTTTCCTATTTTAATTTTTATTTATTTATTTATTTTTCCATCGTCTCAAAACTGAGAGTAAAAATTTTAAAATGCAGATGTGGGTCCACGGCGACCAGCCGCTCTCCGGCCTTTTGAGAGGAAACAACCAGTTGTACCTGCGCCAGCCCCACAGGACGAGTCAGCAGAGGTTTTGGCTGAGTTGGAGGGTCATCTCGAGCGCTTGACAGGAGATATTCCTTAGACCACTATAGACGACATTCCTCATCGACTTCAGTGCTATGTGATTGGAGTCCCGAGACCTTTTAGGAGGTTCCTTTGCAAGGTGGCCCGTGCAGTGGTTTCTTATAGAGATCATCACCAGTGATAGGATGATCGCCTATAGTGGGCACATGTGACATTTTTGTTTTTTGTACTTATCATTTTTGCCGATCATAAGGTGTTTTTCAACCTATGATCGAAGACGATGTATTTTTTGACACACTTCTATATATATATCACTATTACCGGCTTTATCTTGTTAATCATGTTATGGAATGATTTTAAATTTACATGTATGATTATTGCAAATGTCTATTTAACATTCGAGAAGCAATTGCATCTGCTAATGTATTTAAAGACCTTGGAATATGCTGATATTCAATGTAATCAAACTCACGTTCCAAGAGACGCACTCTCAAAACTAATCTTAATAACACTGTATTTCTAATGGCATACACTCTATTAAGCTGTAATACAACGAGTTCAGAATCTAACCTCACTATCAAACTCCGAATCCCAAATGAAATAGATTCATACAATAACTCAATCATTGCACTGTACTCGACAATGTTGTTCGTTGTTTGACCGAGGCTTACCCCATGCATAGATACTAACTCGTCAGAGGGCGAATAGATAACCCAAGTTGTGGAAGAGGTGTTCCGTGTATTACGACAAGCACCATCAGTGAAACCAATGTATGTTTGGAGAGGCATCGACATCTGCAATATCAAGAGTAAAACCAAGATAAGCAGGAATAATGACGAAAAACACTCTCTAAGCTAAGCACACTGTTTAAACTAAAACACACCAGCTAGAAAGAAAAACTATCCTAACTAAAAAATCTCCATACCCATTCTTTTAAGCATAATACCTCTTTAAGTAAAGGCCATTTCTGGGTTTACCCAAAGAGTCCCCATCAAAGTCTACCAATTCATAAGCCCCTTTGGCTAGCTTTCGCTTGACAACATAGGGACCATGCCACATAGGAACGAATTTTCCAGTGCCTAACTTATCATTAGCTTGATCATAAACTAAGACTAGATCTCCTTTCGAAAAATTTCGAGGGGTCACATTTCGATCATACTGAGCTTTCATTCGTTTTGCGTGAGTCTCGATCGCCAATGCAGCATCACGTCGATTCTCATCTAATTGAGCCAAGTATAACAAACGATTTTCCTCTTCGGAAGTGGCTGGAAGTAACTCGATGGGCATTTGCAGTGACGGGATTTCGCATTCAATGGGTAACACGGCTTCGAAACCATAGACTAGTTGGAAAGGAGTGAACCCTGTTGATGTTTTTACTGAAGTTCGGTACGCCCAAAGCGCTGAAAATAGCATGTTGTGCCAATTCGACCGATGAATCTCAATGATTCGTCGGATCATGATAACTAAAACTTTGTTGATGGATTCAACCAGACCATTTGCCTGTGGATAATAAGGGGTTGAACTATCGTGATGTAAACCAAGCTAGCCTGTAAGTTCGGTCATCATAACGTTTTGAAAATGACGCCCATGATCAGTGATTATCGCTTGTGGGACACCAAACCTAGCAATTATATGATTGAATACGAAAATTGCAGCTGTCTTGCCATCTGCCTCGAATGTAGGCATCGCCTTGGCCCACTTAGTAAAATAATCTACCGCAAGGATGATATACGCATGCCCCCCGGCCGAGTGAGGGTTACATGTAATAAAATCGATACCCCATTTGGCAAAAGGACCAACGACAATTATAGGGTGGATAGGAGCAGGTGGAGCGCGCATCTTACGATAAAAAATCTGGCAGTTGTGGCATTTTCGGACCGCCGTAATACAATCTTTAAATAAAGACGGCCAGAAGTAGCCAACGCGCAATATCTTTTGGGCTGTGGCAAACCCAGACATATGACCGCCACACGCTCCAGAGTGACAGTCATTTAGAACCCTTTCAGCTTCCTCATGAGTTAAGCAATGTCGAAAAACAGAGTCCGCCCCACGGCGATAAAGAGTATCTCCGATAATCCTGAATTGTTGGGACTGGAATCGAATTTTTCGACGTTCTGACCTTGAAATTTCTGGCCGAAAGGATTGGGTCTGGAGATAAACAATGATATCCCCATACCACGGATCTAAAGTGCTGATTAGAAACAAGGATTCGTCTGCAATGGGCTCCTCCGCCACAGTTTCTGTGTCAGCACGCGGGAAGTCACACATTAACTCCGCAAAAACTAAAGATTTCTTAGACTTAGATTTCTCAAACTCCAAGTCGAACTCTTGCAGGATAACGATCCATTTAGAGTACTTGCCCCCTAGCAATTGCTTGGTCAAAATGTAGATCATAGGGTTGCAATCCGAAATTACCGTAGTTTTACGTAGTAGAATGTAGTGACGGAAACGTTGGACAGCTTGCACAGCTGCCAATGCCAATTTCTCCACATGCGAGTATTTTAGCTCAGTTGGATTTAGCATGCGACTGAGGTAATATATCACATGTTCCGTTCCTGATTCATCTTCCTGAACTAAGACCATTCCAATGGTGGAATGAGAGGCGGCGAGATACAAGAAGTAATCCTGGTTGTAGTTGGGAGGATGCAACAACGATGCATGGGTCAACGCGTGTTTGAGTGCATCAAAAGATTTCTGAGCTATCTCATCCCAATAGAATTGAGTGTTTTGCTTCAACAACTGGGTAAAACCCTTTGTAACCTCGGCGTAGTTAGGAATGAATCGTTGTAAAAAGTTTGCTTTCCCCTGCAAACTTTGGAGTTGGCGAAGACTCGAAGGAGGAAGCAATTTGATGATAGCTTCGACCTTCGAGGGATCAACGCGAATGCTGGCTTTCGAAACTACAAACCCCAGCAATCGACCTGTTTCTATATAGAAGACACATTTGTGTGGGTTCAACCGAATCCGATAATGCCTACACCTCATAAAGATTGCTCGTAAATGGACGAGGTGATCAGCTCGATGTAATGAATGAGCAGGCAAGTCATCGAGATACGGTTGCACAATGTGCTTGATGTCATGAAACGCATAAGACATCACCCTTTGAAAAGTTGCTCCGGCATTCTTAAGCCCAAAAGGTAATTTGCAATAAGCAAATGTCCCCCATGGACAAATGAAAGTCGTTTTTGGTTGATCGGCAGGTAGAATATTGATTTTATTGTATCCGGAAAAACCGTCCATGAAGGAAGATAATTCGCTGCCGGCACAATCATCAATGATTTGATTGATATAGGGAGTTGGGTAATTGTCCTTTGGACAGGCTCGATTAATGTCCCTATAGTCGATGCATATTCTTATTGTTCCCTGCTTTTTGTTAACCGGAACAATATTCGATACCCAATCCGTTAAAGGGATCGGATAAATGAAACCTGCTTTCAATAGTTTTTCAACTTCTGCTTTAATTGCAGCAGATTTTCATGGGTGAATCTGACGCAGATGTTGCCGGACGGGTTTAGTGTCTGGGTAAGTCTTGATCTCATGAACAACAATCGCGGGATCAATTCCTGGCATTTCCTCGTAGGACTAGGCAAACACGTCGCGGAATTCTTGAAATAGGGCCTTATATAATTGAATTTCGTCATCTGTACACGAGGCACCTATATGAATGTTTTCAACAATTCCGGGCTTAACCGAAATGTCAATAGGAATAGTTCGAGAGATGTTCCCCAAATTTAACTCTGAATCGGGATGTTTCATTGGATTCTGAGGTTCCTTGACGTATTCAGTTGTAAAAATTGATGAGAAATCATTTTCAAAACGATCATCCTCAGGTAAAAACGAAGATCTGTGATGGAGATCTTCCCATGGTAAATCATCTACACACAGAGTTTCACGAATTTTCTCATCAGAGTGAACAAGTTCAGAAAACGTATTTAAATCCGAGGTTGATGTGAAAAGTGATTCCTCATGGACCACATTCATTAAGTCATTTTTGGTTGAAAACGAGTCAGCAAACGACTGCACAGCTTCATAGGCAATTTCATATGGACTCAAAGGCATGGAATCACCAAATGAGTCTATCTCAGATTCAGAAGGAATGATCCAAGGATCATCATAAACAATGGTGTCTGATGTAATCATATGAATGGTTGCAAATGAAGATGATGCGTTGATTGGAGGAAAAGGAAAAGTTCCCAGTAAACCGACATCTTTAACTAATCCTACTCCAACATCCTTATATGGGATAGTCGTTTTACCAACATGCTGAATACTCTCCGAAGAGGCTGGGTCGGATGAAAAGTAAGCCAGCTGGTCTATTGTTATGATCTTTCCATTGTGTGGAAATTTTATTACTCGAAAGACCAATGAAACAACCGCTGTCATAGCGTACGACCAACTTCGACCCAAGAGAAGGTTGTAGTCTAGAGGGGCATCGACCACCTCCACATCTAGACTAACAGTTTTTCCTTCAACCCCTATAGGAAAATCCTGTAGAATGCCAAAAGGATGAAACCCACGGCCATCAAAGGCCTTTAGAATCATCGGGGATTGATTTAGTGAAGGAGAACCAAGCGATCTCCAACACTGTATCGACATAATACACGTTGAGGCTCCCTCATCAATTACATTCCGATGAATAGGCCTGCTTTTTATTATCACTGGTATCTAGAAAGCCATTTGATGAGGCAAACGCGGTGTACTATTTTCTAGATCGAAAATTATTAGGTTCGGGTCCTGAATATCAACAGCTCCTATAGCCAACAAAAGTAATTTACGTTGTGCTGGGCATGATTGCAGCACTTCCAAAGCCGACATTGTTGAGGGTGAAACAGCTAAATCCTCAACAATGTTATAATTCTGAGCCGCTCTTGCATGTGGATTGAAAGCTGACTTTTGAAGTATACCCTTGGCGGGCGGTTTGATTACCAAGTCTGGATTAGGTTTCTTGATCTGTAGTGGATCGGAACCGGGAGCTGAGGTTGATGGATTAGAATGAGAAGATTCTGCTTCTTTACCATCAACAGGACTCTTACTACCATAATCTTGCGATCGAGTCGCAATCCTAACATGGGACATCATCAGTATGGGTTCTTCATTGGCACTCGAGGATGAACCTATCATCTTGTTGTCTTGAGCCGGAAAAGATTCCTTCAAAACAACAGGAGTTTGGGAACCCTTGACAATCTTCGCAACCTCTGCACGATGAGGGCAGTCTCTTGTAAAATGTTTATCGTCACAAATGAGACAAGGATAACGAGGTTTGCGCTTTTCGTCATTGTATTCCGCCTTTTTAGGTTTCTCCTTTGAACTTTTGTCTGTTTTATTCTTCTTCTTTCCTTTCTTCTTCCCACCGGATTTTTATTTGGCTGTAGATGATTCTACAACGTGAATATCGGCGGAAACCTCTGCAGAGGAATCTCCTGTTGGGGAATCAGGCAAGGTTATGATAGGGGAAGAATTCTTGGAAGACTTCTTCTTACTTTTAGTGTTAACCGTGCCGATCATACCATCGGTGGCATGAGATCCCGAAGGAGCTGCAGTGATTTGATTTGACTTGGGAAGATCGGGGATTTTTTCATGTAACGTACCTGACTGAGTATAGACCAAGTCAAGGTACTGTGCTTGAGCAATGACTTGCTCCTTAGTAACAACTTTGGCTTTAGCAACATCTTCAGTGATCTTTGGCAACAAAGATTTTACAAACCACTCAGCCAAGATTTGATCCGGAATAAATACCTTCCCTAAACAGTGTCGACGTCTCCACTCATGAATATGATCTGAAATGTACGTGGATGTCGATTGTTTTAGCGAAGTTAACAATTCCGTGCCATTGTCATATCGGACTGGCAACTGAAAATGAGTTAAAAACGAGGTAGCTAACTGACTAAAATTATAAAAAGTGCCTCGCGGTAACACAATGTACCACTTGGCCGCGAGACCAATTAGAGTGCGCTGGAAAAGTCTAAGACGGATCGAATCATCTGTGATGGAGTTAGACGCACACCAGAGGTGGTAAGTCATCACATGGTTCGACGGGTCCTCTCTTGATTTACCTTCGAACTTGGGAATGTCACTGGGAAACTTATTCGGCATTGGCGGCCAAAACGGAAGATAATTAATGGGATCGTTTGTTAGGCGCGACAAGTTAGGTAAGTCCAAAGTTGCGATAAATGGTAACTGCCGATTAGGATCCCTAAAACTCTGGGTCATGAGACCAGCCCTAGGAGGAGGATATCCAGGATAACTAGGAATAGGAATCGCGTTTGGGATATTTTATCCGCCCGGAAAACCAGGATTAACCGGACTGTACTGAGGTTGTTGAGGTTGTTGATAAGTGTACCCAGGATACGGTTGATACTGATAAACTGGCTGCTGGACAGCAGGACCGAATTGGTACTATCCCTGGTACGGTTGATAGGTGAATTGTGGTTGACTTGTGACAACCATACTTAAACCAGGTTGTCCTACAGGCATCTGAACCGAAGTTTGAATCGTAGATCCAGACGGTGGTAAAGATGTCTGAGGAGTAGATACAGGAACAGTAGAAACCGGAGCTGTCGATACTCCAGAAGTAGGTGGGGTAGATTGAACAGATGTAGCGGCAGTTGTAGCAGTCATTTGAGGCGGAGTACGAGGTGTACTAGGCCCAGGCTGAGAAACTACCGAAGGTACAGAAGTTTGAATGTTAGACTGGACTGGTTGCTGGGGTGTACCAGAAACTAAGGGTTGTCCAGTTTGAGATGACAACTGTACACTTGGCTGCAACATCTGTTGGGTTTGCGATGGATCCCACACTATATTCATTCCGGGGTACTGACCCATAACTGGTTGAGAATACTGAAGACCATAACCGGGTTGAGGGTAGGATTGATAATTGAAAGGTACATTTCTCGTTCCTTGAACAAACGTTTGACCTTGGGGTGGTTGGAAACCTTGGTTCGAGTATTGACCTTGGGGTTGATACCCTTGAGGCACATACTGATACTGGGGTTGACCTTGAGGTATAAATTGATACTGTGGTTGACCTTGGGGTACATATTGAGTCTGGGGTTGACCTTGAGGAACGTACTGTCCCGTAGATATGTACTGTCCTTGAGGTTGCCCCCTAGATGCAAATTGTGTACCTTGAGGTTGCCCCCCAGGCGGTAACTGGCCACCTTGAGGTTGAGGATTGGGAATGGAACCTGACATCATAAGAATGTCTTCTACGCTCAACGACTTTGTACCATTGCTTCCAGTTAATAACCCTTGCTCAATGGGTTGAGGAGATGCTCCCAAAAAAGTACCAGAAAGAAATTGATATCCAGAGGGAACAGATGGACCGCCGTGCAAAAAGGATTCAGGCGATTGAGTAAACATGGACGACTGTCCTGCCATATTGACGGGAGTGTAAAAACCTCTAGGTGTTGAGTGATAAGGAGCACAAGGTGGTGAAAAACTTAACCCTGAGTTTTCTAAGTAATTAGTCAAAGAAAGATACCAAGAACTACTCCTAGGCGGACTGTAAAAAATTGATTCACGCTCCCTTAATTCAATAACAAGTTGATTTTCAGGGATAGGGATGCCTACTTCTTCTTCTTCCGGAGCAAGTTCTTTAATAGAAATCAATCCAGAAGGAAGATCTTGAGTGATTACTCTTTCTACCCTGGGTGAACCAGGACCACTAAAAGATGGAGATGTCGGAGTAGCAGCAAATTCACTTTCAGGCTCGGATATTTCGGGTTCTTCACCTATATCGCTAGTAGATGAAAAGCTACCAGCGATTTCGGAGACAGACACTGACTGTGGATTATATTCTGCTACTGGTGTTTGAAAATCAGGATGTACTATCAAAGAAGATTCTCCTTCTTCCGGTGACCCAACTCTACTGTCTCTAGGAGTTACGAGGACTTTTAAGCCTTCAAGTTGGCTCGGTACTTCCTCAGGAGGTTGGCCCCGAAGTCTACGGGACTTCCTCAGTAACTTAGCCACGTTTATAATCTCAGGAGACTGGCCCCGAAGTCTACGGGACTGTCTTGGTAATTCAGCCACAGTTAAAGACTTTTAACTACTTCACACGCAAACAAAGTAAAATCTCAATGAAAAGCACCTAAAGTCTCTAAAGAACCAAACAAATTTGAATCACACGCCTAAAGAATCTAGGAGGTCAAACACACACAAACAGTAACTTTCCGGACCGAAAACACTAGTTGGTGATGAAATCCAACGTCGCAGAGTTCAGTATAGAAATGGCGGTTGGAACAGTTACCCCGGCAACCTGCTTAATCAATAGACTGGCACAAGTTCCTCCACTTAACCGTCTTGAGTGAAGTGAACCCCCCAGAAAATCCAAGTGAGTCTAGTCGACGTCTACTCCAGGTACAATGGGATCTTCCTACCACTGTCACCTTAGGAAGAGTCCTAAAGAATATGGCCACTAAGGTTACCAACTGAGACAAATACACCTGGGGGAACAGTCTACGATCCGATACGATCCAAGGTTTACCAACAAGTGACCCCAGGCTCCTCGACAATGGTTAATCCGAGGTTTACCGTTTGTAATACGTGAATATCTGGCGTCGTTCCCAATGAGGAAGGATTGATTCCCACACTGGTTCAGACACGATCTCGTGCTTCTCCTTTAAGAGGAGCTTTCCCAGAGCATAAATGCAACAATTGGATTTCTTCCCTACCACAAGATACAGCTACTTGTTTGTTTTTACTGTCTTGGAGAGTTAATTGCTCTCCTACTCCAAGACACTAGCCTAAGCTAAGTTGGTGTATCAGAGCCCTAGAAATAAAAATGTTACTAGGTGAATTTTACTTTAAGCATTAATTTTAGTGGTTTTTGTTTAAGTCCAAAGGTTCGGAGATGAAACTCGTGGTATGAAGACTCGACTCAAAATCACTAAAAATGCACCTAAGATGATCCAAACAATCTTTTTCTCTTCTATGAACTTCTAAACTAAGAAAGAGTTTGAGAATGCAAATACTTTGTAAACACAAATCTTTCTCAATTAAACAAATTAAAAGAAGAGCTTTTCCTTTCCAAAGCACTCAAAACGATACAACTAATTATTTCACAAAAATTTCCCTTTTTAGTTTCAAAGCACTCAATCACTACAAAAAACAAACTTTTTTCAAAAGAGATTTTTTATATTTTGTAAATAAAACACTCAAAGCTAATAAAAAATGACTAACTTTGAGAGCTACAAACTATAAAAACCTATTTGAAGTCAAAGCCTACTAAAAGTCTTTTTAGAGGATGTTTTACTTAGCTAGATGTAAGCTAAGGACTAATTCATGCAGAATCACAAATCAGTCAAGAACAACCAATTTCGTTTTCTTTTTGAAAATGAAAATCCAAGCTCTCAAACACAAGCTTTTCGAAGTTTTGAAATGAGAAAACACAAAACGGATTCCTCAACAAGGGGAGATTTCATACATGGTCAGACTCATAAGAAGGCTGGTAGACACTAAGGTGATCTGAAGTCCCTACAGCTTCTAAGCTCAGAGCCACTACACAACCAAAATGAAAAACAAACCCAACAAGAAAAACTCCTAGGAATTTCACCTAAAACCCTAACACTAACGAAATCAATCCAAGGAAAGCTTCTGACAAGTTATATGCAGGTCTGGGCAGTGGATAACAATTTCTAAAGACAAACTAAGTTGACTGACAGAGGAAATTTTAGGGTTTTCAAAATTTTGACAAGGTTCGCAGGCCCACAATTGGCACAAGTGCGGTCCCGCTCTGTGCTAAAAGCCAAGCTGTGGGTAAGTACGCACTGTGTCAAACGGCTAGGGTGCGGTCCTCTCCCAAAGCTATGAAAAAAGAAAAATAACCCTGGATCTACAAACTCTACCCAATTTTACACACAACAAGCCAAAAACAGAAACAAAAATAGAGTTTCTCACGTCAAAGTAAACACAAGGAAAACAATCAAGTCCCCAGTGGAGTCACCATTTTGTCACACGGAATAAGTCGATCTTGCGGAAAAGATAGACCTTCCTAGAATCTAAAGAAGACCTAATGAAAAGCAAACCAACCAGACACTATCTTTCTCTAAATATGCTTTGATAGACAATAGCAAACAAGTGTTTTTAGGGCCTACCTTAGGTCCAACGCTAGCTTGTGGATGCCCTCGCTCCTTCGATCCAAATGAGCTCCTTTTCGCGAATCTGCAAACACAAACAAGGCAAACAAATTAAATAGCACCTAAAAAGCCAATTGCATAAAACATATTTAACATGAAAGTCAAGGAGTCCATGAAACAAATAACATAAGATACTTGTTGAGAAAAATGAGTTTGATTGTATTAATTCAAAAGAGGAAGAACCTTACAACCTTTGCCTTGACGCTGTACAAGCTCCTCCCAGGGTCCAGCAAGAAGTCTCCTCTACTTTGACAAGTTTCACTCACTCCCCAATGAAACCAAAAAGGGTATGTGATCTCTCCTCTTTAGGCTTAACTAGGAAGTCTTGATTTCACCAGCATTTACCCTCAAAAATGTTCAGCTTCTAACCTCTCTAGCAACTAGCCCAATGCCTGTATTTATAGTGCAATGGAGGGAGGTTACTAGGTCCTCCTTCAAAGGGATAAAGCCATCCTTCAAAGGGATAGCTCCTCTCATCAAGGGATTAGCTCCTTCTCTTTTGGGATGCATGAACCACCTCAGAGCGAACAATCCACGTCAAAATTCCTTCTAGAAACCTCTAGAATTAACCCAAAGTGAGTTTTTTAAGATAAAACTTGTGCCTTTTGACTTTCACAGGGGTCCGCACCTACACCGTTAGGGACAGAGCGGGTAGGTCCGCAGTTTTTGTACACAGAAGGTGCGGGACCGCAGGTGACCATAAGAGAAAGTGCGGAACCAGAGTTACATTTATTTTTAATGTCTTTCTCTCATTTCCAAAGCTTGATTTGGAGAGCTGAGGTTTGAGACTTGCTTAGGAGGACAGTACAAGTGATGATAGACCCATACTGACTGCAAATAATCATGATGACAATATTTTTGTGTAACACTTTGTCATAACAATCCACTTTGGTCATGTGAAGATACAACCAGACCATACCCAAAAGCATAATATATGATCCCAACAACAATACATTCAGATGTGTTGAGGTAGGAATACCATTCAAATCGAATGCACAAGCTCTTATCCATTGATGAACTCTTTTTTTTGTTCCTGCAACCAACTGTGCTAACCAAGATTCTACATGCACTTCTTTATTCAAACCACACTTATCCATCAGGTTAGGTCTAACGTAACTATAATTAGATCCAGGGTCAATAAAAATAGAAACAACTTGATCACAATTCTTACTATACATCTCAATAATATACATATGGTGATCTTCCTACTTGTTATCTAATGTTGCATAGATATGAGGAATGCTTTTCCCAACATCCCCAACAATCTGCGCCTCCTGTGCGCTATAAATATGAGGCCTACCACACTGATACTATGGAAAATATCTCTTGAGATGCTACTTTACACATATCTAACACAACAACGGTCACATAAAGTCACCTTTATTTTGTTGCCCTCCAGGCTGTGATCCATGTCCCTGTCTAACTATGTTGAACCTCTTATTAGGTGCAACCTTTTCTTTCTCACCTTCATCCTGAGGCCTTTTTATTTTTGGCTGTCATTTACCTTTAGCTTTTTCTTTCCCTTTCCAACCTTGTTGATATTTTGTCTTACGCTTTGACTGCTCATAACATTGATTCAATTTCCTAATGACTTCCTCAAGTGATCGAGGCTCATCATACTCAATCTGATCTCTAAATGCTACTGGTAATCCACTGACAAATCTCTTAACTTTAGCCTTCTCATCTTTAAGATATCGCACATACCTCAATAACTCTAGGAACTTAGTCGTGTGTTCCTCATCTGTCATCAATCCGATGTTTAGCTAATAAAACTCTTTGGCTTTTCTCTCGTAGTACCTCTCTGATAAGTACTTCTTCCTAAAAAGTCTCTTGAATTCATGCCAACTCAACTCCTCTGTCCTGATGTCTCTAACCCACTTCACATCTTCCCACCAGATGTTTGCTTTCCCTTTGAGGTTGAAGATAGTTATTCTGGCCTTCATATTCTCTATGTATTCATGCAACTCAAAGAATTTCTTCATCCCAAGTAGCCATGCCTCTGCATCCTCTGGCTTCTTCAAATCCATCAAAGGTAGGTGGCTTCGCTTTCTTGAACTCATTTGGAAAATATCCCCTATCACTCCTCCTGTAAGGATGATAATGATGACTATCACAGTGCCTGTCAGAACCAGAAGTAGAATAGAACCTATGTCGATCACCTCTCCTATCTGGAGTATCCAAGAGCCTTTCATCTCTTATCATGTCATCTCTATTTGACTTGCGCCCACCACGAGATCTATTGCCATATGCCCCATTTGTCCTATCCTCCTTCCCATGGTTGATGTGAATTGGTCTCTGTCTATGCAATTCTAACAAATCTGAAGGATTAATGCATTTACTTATGCTTGTTTCTCCTCTTCGTGAATGATTTTGTCATTATCTGCTTTGCAACTTCTTATTTATGCCTTCAAACTTCTCAATGTGTTTGTTATGTCAAAAGAGTTCCCAAAACCACGTTGCTCATCTAATCCATATGGAGAGTTTCGTGAACTTTAGTCTACCATCTTGCTAGTCACCTTTGATCTCTTTCCTGCAAGTATACCATGTGTAACAACCCTGGTGAAAATTCCATGTAATAAAAGTTAATGAAGGAAAAAATAATAACCACGGTTGATGGGACACTTATTCCAAGCCGAATGTTGGGCAAGACATCCTAGGGGGTGTTCATTTGGTTGGTTATGGCTAAGGAAATTGGAAAAGGAAATGGCTAAGGCTTTAGAAAGGAAAATGGCATTTTTGGCACATTTATTTATGGAAATAATGGAAATTAGGAGAAAATGGAGGTGAAAGGTGATTGGTTGCATGTGAGAAGGAAATTGAAGGAAAATAATGGAAAATGAAGAAAACAGAGGCCTCATTCATAAAAAGGCTTGTGAGGATCAGTTGGTAACATTTTGTCTCTTGAGTTTTGGAGTTGTCTCATTATTCTCTCTCTCTCTCTCACTCTTGGACACTTAGAGTTTTCTTGGAGAATTTTGGCATTGGAGCAAGAAAGGAAAAGAAGGCAAGAGGAAGTAAAGATCAAGCAGGGAAAGGCAAGATCAAGCAGCTACAACAGGATTCATTGTAGGTATTGATTTGCATGTGTATTTTCCTTGCTAGATTTGACATGCATGGTATTTGATGTGGTTCTTTTATTGTTATGGCATCGATTTTTCCAGGTGTAATAGTGTTTTCAGCCTAGCCTTGCCATTTTCGGATAGCCATGGTGTGATGGGGTTCTCATGTTTTGGTTGAGCTGGATTTCCGGATGGATTCGAAG
Source organism: Pinus tabuliformis (assembly GCA_031772625.1). Classification (NCBI taxonomy): domain Eukaryota; kingdom Viridiplantae; phylum Streptophyta; class Pinopsida; order Pinales; family Pinaceae; genus Pinus; species Pinus tabuliformis. The sequence continues at coordinate 1,462,399,242 of CM062818.1, forward strand.
CTGAGTGGGGTGGATCTCCGAATGATAGAGCACATGGCCTAGTAGTCCCTGAACTAGACTATGGATCATGGTAAAGCCATTGGCCTAGTGACCCCCAAGCCAGACTATGGATTGCAGTAAAACCAAGATTTTGTTTCCTTGGTGGGCCTAGGAATCCTTGCCAGTGAATGGCAGGATATACGATAAAGCCAAGAGGTGGGTTGCTCTCCATTGGGCCTAGTAATCCCAAGTTTGGGATATGCAATAAAGCCTAGAGAGTGGGTCTCAATTTAGGGCCTAGTGATCTGAGTTTGGATTGCGGTAAAGCGTGAGAGACTAGGAGACAGGAAAAGTCCTCATGGTGTAGGTGGAGAAATCCGGTGGAATCCATGCTTGTTTGGCATAGTGATCAGGTGGAGATCATGGTAAACCCTATCATGATTTATTCATTGTGTTGGCCTAGTAATCGGGGATGGATTATGGTAAAGCCTCGTTTCTATTGATGAGGGTGAGGTGGTTTAGCCTCAGTATGCCCTAGTTGGTTCTTTTGGTTTGAGTCCCACATTCATGCTTGGAATATGGAACGGGGGTGAATGGCTGAAGAGAGATTTGGCTCAACCATTCTATGGTCGAGTAGAAAGTGGAAGTCCCATCCTAGGTTTGGTTTTGCATCATTAATGAAAGGTTATCTCTCCTTGTATTTCTATGAGCATTTTGATGGATTATATGTGGTTTATATGGTTGTAATTTCATGAGTATTTCTGTTGTTATTATGCTGGTTATATGTGTGTTTTATGATAGCATCTATGTATGGTTCTAAACATGTTTTTGCTTGTAAATGAATGGATTATGTATCTATGGCTTAATAGATGGTAATGCAACAAATGGCATGAGGAAACAATGGTTCTTAGTGATTCTTAGATAAGTACAAGATCCGTATGTTTAATTATGTTGGTTACACCTGTCGATTACATGATTGCGACATATTTGACGAAATATCTGTCATGTCTAGTAGGGATTTGATTAAGGTCTTATTTAACTTATTGCTTTTGCATCATTGTTTCCTTGTTATTTGACTAATCTTAAGCTATCATTCCATTCTGGGCAGTTACCTGGGCTCTGGGCTTGAAAAGGTGGCTCAAATCCTGGGGTCGTTGACATAAGACTAGTAAATCAGGTCTCTGGATGCTAGTAGGCAAGCCTATGAGAGTGACTTTAGGTTTCTGGATGCTCTCATGGCAATAGCATGAGAGCGACTAAGGCTTAAGATGTACAAAACATCAATGGGACCCAGGGACAGGATGTCTGAGTGGCTGACATGTCTCCTGAGGGTTCTGTTGCTGATGTGGATAGGTTGGTTGATGTGTTCCATCGATTCCACTTCCTTAAGGTCACATAGGAGGTTGAATCGAATCATAGTAGCCTCTCGTTGCATGCTTACCTCGGTTGGCTAGTTACTTGGGTATATGTGTGAGGAGGGTGTTACAGAGTGGTATCAGAGCATGGTTCACCCCTCGAGCTGGATGGGCGGTGTGCGTTGGTCATGCATGCATGTTAGTTGCATGTGTGTCTCTTACACTTGCATTCCATGCGCTTGTTACATTTTCTTGATGATTGACTATGGTTGAAGTAAGGTTGTCATGAGGAACTTGATGTGATTTTGTGGGATGCATCGTTGGAAGTGTATGAATGGTTGCATATGGTTATATGTCTCTTACATGTTGATTATATGTCACTTGACTACATCCTTGTATATCAGGTGAATTCTTGAATGTTTTGGTTATATGTATCTGACTTGTAGGCTGGTTACAAGGATTGATCACTTATGCTCGACTACATGCACTCATACATATGTGTAGTTTATTAGGAATTGCTTATGCATGTTGATAGTTGCATGTGGCAATGTGTGCAATGGAGTAATGGTTGTTTTCATGCATGAGGTCATAACATGCATTGTTGATATGGATTTGCAATGATGACTGGACCCTAACTAGAATGATGTTTATGCATTGATACATTTATTCGATATATGTCTATACGTCGTTATGATTATGTTATACATGTATCACGTTGATTTGATGATCTCACAGACAAGGTATCCTCCCCAAATTATGCTAAGGTATGTTGGTTTATTGTGATTTGGTTTAGTTGACATAGTATGCCTTTTAGGAAAGAGACCAAATGGCTAGCAAAGTGGTATACTAAATAGAATCTCCCTATGAATCAGATGGGCAGTGTGGTGTGGGGCACTTTTTTGATTTGGAAGACACATTGAGAAGCCTGAAGGAAGAGATAAGGAGTTGTAATGCAGATAATGTCTGGATCATACAGGCATAAGAGAAACAAGGAGAGGTTAATGCTATACTCCTTCGGAGTTTGTCAGACTTGCAACGACAAGGGCCACTTCAGATCAACGATGGACATGAGGATAAAACTAATCAGGCATATGGCAGTAGGTATCATAGTAGACATAGGTCGGATAGATCTGATACGGTGATAGATGGCAGGTCGTTGGATACTCTAGATAGGTGAGGCAAAGAGCACAAGTACTATTCTAGTTCTAGTTCTAATAGGCATCATGGTCTTCATCACCATCATCCTTACAGGAGGAATGATAAGGGATACTTGCCAGATGAGTTTAAGAAAGTGAGGCCACCTACTTTTGATGGAGATGTGAAGAAGTCGGAAGATGAAAAGGATTGGATACTTGGGATGAACAAATTATTTGTTTTGCATGAGTACACATATAACATGAAGGCCAGAGTAGCGATCTTCGGCTTGAAAGGTAAAGTAGACATTTCGTGGGAAGATGTTAAGTGGCTCAGAGACATCATGAAAAATGATTTGAGTTGGCAGGGGTTCAAGAGGATTTTTAGGAAGAAGTACTTGTCAGAGAGGTACTACGACAGTAAGGCCAAGGAATTCTATGAGCTAAAGATAGGATCAATGATAGATGAAGAGTACATGACCAAGTTTCTGGATCTATTGAGGTATGTACCATATCTTACTGATGAGAAGGCTAAAGTTTAGTGATTTGTTAGTGGTTTTCCATTACCATTTAGAGATCGGATTGAGTGTGACGAGCCTCGGTCACTTAAGGAATTATTGGGAAACTGAAGCATTGCTATGAAGAATCAAGTGTAAGAATGAATCTCAACAAGGATGGAAGGGAAAAGACAAAGTAAAATGTAAATGGAAGCCTAAGAGGACAAGGCCTCAGCATGCAAATGAGAAAGAGAATGTGGCACCGCAAAAGATATTTAATGTGGCTAGATAGGGACATGAGTCATAGTAGCAGCATAAAGGTGTTGGTACTGGTCGATTGGATTGTTAGACATATGGCAAGGAACACCTTAAGAGAGATTATCCATAGAATCAGGGTGGTAGGCTTCAAATGTATAGTGCATAGGAGGCACATATTGTTGGGGATGTTGGGCAAAGCATTCCTCGTATCTATGCAGTAGTGGAAAACAGACATGCAGAACACTAGGCATCTATCATTGAGATGGATGGTAAGCTTTGTGATCAAGTTATTTATGTTTTGATTGACCATCGATCTAATTATAGCTATGTTAGTCCTGACTTGGTGGATAAGTGTGGTTTGAGTAAGGAATTTCATGTAGATTCTTGGTTAGTGCAATTGGCTACAGGGACAAAGAAGCAAGTTCATCATTGGGCAAGAACTTGTGTATTTTATTTGAGTGGCATGCCTACTGCAGCACATTTGAATGTATTTTTGTTGGGATGATACAATATGTTGTTGGGCATAGATTGGTTGTATCTCCATAAATCAAGGTAGACTATTATGACAAAGCCATTGAGTGTGTTGATGACAATGGAGAACCAAGAGTCTTGCAGTGTAAGAAGAAAACCACATCAGTTAGGATGGTGACAACTATGCAAGCAAAGTGTAGCCGCAGGAAAGGGTGTATGTTATTTTCAGTACACATTTCTAGTGATAAGGGTAAGGAGGTTGAGGATGCATATGTGTTGAACAGGTACCTAGTTTTGCAGCAGTTTCAGGATGTATTTCCTAAGGACATTACAGAGTTTCCACCTCACAGGGAGGTAGAATTTTCTATTGAGTTAGTGCCAGGGGTAGCTCCAGCATCAAAATCACCTTACAGGATGAGAACACCTGAGTTGGTCGAGTTGAAGTTGCAGTTGAAGGAAATGTTGGACAAGGGATACATTAGGCCAAGTGTATCACCTTGGGGTGCACTGATCTTGTTTGTGAAGAAGAAATATGGAACTCTTAGATTATGCATTAACTACAAGTAGTTGAAAAAAGTGACCGTCAAGAACATGTACCCTTTACTGAGGATTGGTGGCTTGTTCGATCAGCTGAAGGGAGAAACAGCATTCTCGAAGATTGACTTGAGATCTGAACAACATCAAGTACACATCAAAGAGGATTACTTTTACAAGACAACTTTCTGGAACAGGTATGGGCATTATGAGTTTGTTGTAGTTCCATTTGGCTTAACTAATGCTCCAACTACATTTATGTGCCTGATGAATAGTTTGTTGAGTCCATATTTGGATAAGTTTTTTACTATGTTCATTGATGATATATTGGTATATTCTAAAAATGAGGAAGAGCATGCTGAGCATTTAGCAGCAGTGTTGAGGTTTTTGAGAGAGCACCAGTTGTATGCTAAGCTTAGAAAGTGTCATTTCTTTCAGACTGAGGTATATTACTTGGGACATGTGGTCTCAAAGGAGGGCATTGCAGTAGATCCATAAAATATAAGAGCCATCATGGAGTGGGTAGCTCCTAAGAACGTGGATGAGGTGAGATCTTTCATGGGTTTGGCAGGCTATTATAGGAGGTTCATCAAGAACTTCTCACATATTGCTTATCCTATTACATCATTGCAAAGGAAAGGTAAGAAGTTTGAATGGATGGAGGAGTGTGAGGCTATCTTTGAGCAGCTTAAGCATTTTTTGGCACATGCACCTGTGCTACAGATTGCAGATTCAGAAAAGAATTTTGTAGTATGCACATATGCTTGCAAGAGAAGACTTGGTAGAGTCCTTATGCAAGATGGACTGGTGGTATGCTATGAGTCACAGAAACTAAATGAGCATGAGCAAAATTACATGACACATGATATTGAGTTAGCAGCAATCATACATGTATTAAAGATGTGGAGACATCTTGGGACGGGGTCCCCTGGGGTCCAATTTTGTAAAGTTTTGTCAAATATTATAAAGTCTTCGCATTTTGAGAGTGGAGCGCGAGTAATGCAGGTCGATAGGAGTCAAAGGGGTTTTAGGAAGGTAAAATCCCCTTAGTTTTTTAAGGGTTAAGTTGTTTTGAGACCTGCCCATGGTTCGCAAACCCTGGTATTGTAATGAAGAAGGATATAAAAAGGAGTCATAGAAGAGTCATATATAAGATAAGTAAGAGTATATAAGTGCAAGACTTGGGTCTATCTGTCTATTCTATACTTAGGCGAAGGGGAAGGATCTTGCAACTGTGTGCGTGGAGACCTTGGTAAGTCCGCAGCTGAGTGCGTGGGCCCGTGAAGCTATGTGTGTAGGGTTGAAAGGACTATAATTGAAGATATGCAGTATAATAAAGACTTGTTTTGAGGAATTATCTATGTACCTGCGTATTGCTGTTTATCTCTGAATTTAATGTATTTTTTATTTGTTGAATGCAATTAATATAGAAAAGTACTTAATAGATGCACGAAGAAGTAGATATGTTTATTTACATGATGTTATGAATGTTTAGCGCAATCAACGAAGGGTTTAGATCTGCTAACTATTAGTTGTTGTAATTTCCGGGTTTTAAGGGTTAGGGTTTGTGAAGGTCAAGGTAAAGCCCTAAGTTTATCAGAAACACATCACATAGTCCTTTGGATGCAGAACTTGGTTCTAGCATCCCCCAATACTGCCTCAGGTGAGACTTCAGCCTACGCTATGTGGGTTGTTGCCGAAAGGATGCCTATGGAGCCTGACACATGGGTACAACCAGATTGGAGTACGCAGTTGCGCCATGCTCTAGAGTGCTACAATGTTACCACAAAAGAAGGTGAGGAATATCCCAGGAATATCAGTATCCCTGAGTCAGAGGGACAGTGCGAAGTCACAGGGCCTAAGGTAGAAGTCCCTGACATCTCAAAACCATTGAAAAGCAAGCAAGTGAACATTGGGTCAGACGTGCAGCCAAAGTTCACAAATATAGGTGATTACTGGGATGAGGACACAATTGACAAAGTCATGGAGTTATTACGGGAATATCAGGACTTGTTTCCAACAAAGTTCTCTAATCTAAAGGGGATAGGAGATGATCTGGGTGTTGTGGAGATCAATTTAAAGCTAGATGCGAAGCTAGTGAAGAAGCACCCATACTAGTTGAATCCTAAATACAAAGAAAAAGTGCACAAAGAACTGGATAAGATGCTTATAGTAGGGATTATTGAGCCTGTAGAAGAATTAGACTAGGTTAGCCCTATGGTGGTTCAGGAGAAGAGGATAAAGGGTGAAATCTGAATCTACGTAGATCTAATTAAGTTGAATGATGCTTGTGTACATAATCCATTCCCTATGTCATTCATAGATGAAGTCCTAGAAAACGTTGGTGGTCAAGAAGCTTACTCTTTTACGGATGGGTTCTCAGGGTATCACTAGATCAAATTTGCGCTAGAAGATCAAAGTAATACTACCTTCACCATAGAATGGGGCTCTTTTCAGTGTATAGTTATGCCCTTTGGACTTAAGAATGCCCCTGTGATTTTTTCTCGGGTGGTAGTCGCAATGTTTAAAGAATTTATTCATAAGTTTTTGGAGGTTTACCTTGATGATTAGATGGTGTTTGGGTTAGTGAAAAAGAATGTTGCAAGTCTTTGCCTAATGCTGGATACTTTTCAGAAGTCTCAGATATCCCTTAATCTGAAGAAGTGCATATTTTGCATACCATATGGAATACTTTTGGGCCACATTGTTTGTAAGCAAGGGATGATGGTGGACCCTTCTAAAATTGCAGTGATTATCAATTTGGAGCCTCCAAGGAATGTAAAACATTTGCGTGTGACATTGGGCCATACAGGATACTATAGGAAGTTCATTAAGGAATATGCGTAGATCATTGTGCCCATGGAAAATTATTGAAGAAGGATGCAACATTTTGCTGGGATGATGATTGCTAGAAAAGCTTAGATGTGTTGAAGGAAAAGATGGTTACAACACCTATTCTAGTGTTCCCTGATTGGAAGAAAGAATTCCATGTACATGTAGATGCGTCATGCATAGCATTAGGAGCATTGTTAACCCAACCAGGCACAGGAGATATTGACCATCCAATTGCATTTGCGAGCAGAAAGTTGTCTAAGGTAGAAAAGAATTATTCAACCATAGAGCGCGAAGGATTGGCGATGGTATATGCACTCCAAAAGTTAAAACATTATTTTTTGGGTGCGCACTTCAAAATGTACACAAACCATTCCACTTTGAAGTACTTGTTCAACAAGCCTGAGTTGGCGAGGGGCAATTTGTAGGTGGTTACTGCTATTTCAGGAGTATGACTTTGAGGTAGTTGTGAAGCCAGGGAGATTAAATACTGGAGCAGATCACCTTTTGTGGATTGAGAATGGTGATGAACCTACAAGTCTTGATGAAGAATTGTCTGATGTGCATCTCTTTGCTGTGCACGTTGCATATGAAAATTTTGGAAACATAATCCAATTCGTGTCTACATGTACAGCTCCTAAAGGGTATACGATGCAATAGAAGAAAGAATTGGTGGTCAGGGCTGTGGATTTTTCTGTTATTCTAGGGCACTTATATAAAATGGGATCGGATGAAGTTCTATGCAGGTATGTACCAGATTATGAACGACAAAGTATCCTCATTGAAGCACATGGAGGAGTTGTTGGAGGACATTATGCGGGAAGAGCGACTGCGCAGAAGATCCTACGAGCTGGGCTATGGTGGCCAACTATGCACAAGTATTCTAAGGAATATTATAAAGCATACGATGTCTATTAGAGGACTGGCAAGCCGTCACAAAGGGATGAATTTCCTCTGAACCCGCAAGTTTCGCTACAGGAATTCGATAAATGGGAAATATATTTTGTAGGACCTATTCAACCACCAGGAAAGAAGACAGGAGCATGATACATCATCACGACGACAAAATATTTGACCAGGTGGGCTAAGGTGCAACCCGTGAAGGATTGCAACGCGGCTACAATTGCAAAGTTTATATTTGAATACATTTTGTCTAGGTTTGGTTGTCCTAATATTTTGATGAGAGATAGGGGTTCACATTTCTTGAACCAAAGAATTGTTGTTTTTCTTGAAGAATTCCAAATGTATCATCAAAAAAGCACATCGTATCATCCTCAAGAAAATGACATAGTTTAATACTTTAATAAAATTCTGGAGAATGACTTGACGAAGATCTGTAATGCAAATAGGAACGATATGGATGTGCGCATACCAGCTGTTCTTCGGGCATATAGAACTACTTGTAATAATTTGACTAAACAGACACCTTTTAGGTTGGTTTATTGAAAAGACATGGTGATGCCATTGGAGTACATCATGGCTAGTTTATGGATTGTTGTAGTCATAGAGATGGCCGATTGGGATACCATGGAAGAATGCCTCACACAGAAACTTGAATTAAAAGAAGATCTCTTACTGGCAGGTTTTCATCAGCAAGTGCAGAAGGCTCGAGAAAATGCGTGGCATGATCTCCACATTAAGCAACACACCTTTAAAATTGGAGATTTAGTACTAATGTATGATAAAAAGTTTACAAAGTTTCTAGGAAGTTTCAAATGCATTGGCTGGGACCATACATCGTCAAGGAGATTACGGATGGAGGTGCAGTTCAGCTCACGAAGCTGAACGGGGAGCTATTTCCAGGAAGAATCAATTGGAGCTGGTTGAATTTGTACAGGGGTGATCCCATCATCGTGTGATGACTATATGGATGTGGAACAGTCTTAGTACTTTAGGTAGTTGCAAGGAAGTGTGGGACTATAAAATACGTTGCCATAAGGACAATTTGGCAAAGCGAATAGGCCACGGGACAATTAGAGGAAAGGCATAGAGGGGAGCTACGATGAAGGAGTTGTGCTAGAACGGTGGGTCCTGCACAACCTAGCCAAAAAGTGACTGTTGGAAGAATTGTAGATGATTATATGGCTATTTTTCCGTTAAAGGGAGTGGGGGGAGAGAATTTAAGGAGCATATATTTGGAAATTTGCCGCCAAAATAGCATTAATGATGGATATATGGAGGGAACAGATGGATTTGAATTCAAAATGGGCTATAAATATAGCATCCCGCTCCACATTCAAACACTTTTCCTTCATAGAAATTACCTTGAGCTTTTGCACCTTAGTTTGCGTCGAGATGATTATGTCATGTCTGGACAAGATTGGAAAGACATACGGGAGAATTTTTTGCAGCACAAATTTCGGTTTGAGTAGGGTTTACCCGAGTGGTAGAAGGAAGTATTTGGGGAGAGAATGACAACAACACCACCAGTCCCTACCACAATGCCTAGGTCACCTAGGCCTAAACCCACTATCTCCACAGCAAGAGAGAAGAAGCAAAATAATCCACAACAAGCGTCGGTGTAGTAATCACCACACAAAAATCCAATGGAGGTCAGACAGAAGGTTCAGGTGGATAGAAGCAAGCAACTGACAAAACCCCTAAACTTGGATAAGGAAGAATTGAATATGGGGGTTGAAGATATTGACGAAGAGGAATCGATGCTGATTACTCCACTACCACCTTATGTAACCTCTAGGAAACCCACCGCTAATGTGACTAAGGACCCAGACTCGGTGAAATTTCAGGTTTTCACACCATTTTTGCAGGAGGATGTACCTGTTAAGGGAAATTTGTTGGCCTGGGTACCATTTTTGAAGATGGAGGACTGGGACCTGGGTGATCATTCAAAGTTCCCATAGTTTGAACCCAACAAATATTTGAAATCAGTCTATTATGAAGAGGCGAGTGTTACACGGCTTGAGCCAATGAAGTGGGTAGTCAGAGTTGAGCACGCAGGGTTGCTTAACATGTTGTGGGTGGCACACTTTAGCCGTAATATCATTAATACTATCTATGTGCATCAATTATTGGTGTTGGTTCATGATCGGTGCCTCTGAATGAGAGGGCCCATTCCAATTGACAACATGTTGGCGCACCGAATAATCCTGTTGCCTTATCAGGGTGCGAACCCCGTAGACGCTTTTGTTGAAAAATCGTAGGAGAAAAAGCTAGCAGAAAAAATGAAGTGTAACTTCGGGTTGGTGAAGAAGTCATGCGGCTACTCCATTAGCTCCATATCAGATGGTGTTGTTCATTTTTCCACACAAATTTTGGCTGGAAAAATAATGAGGAAGTGTCGCGCCAATGAAGTGTTGGCACCAGTAGTATCTTTGGCTACGTAGTGCAGCAAAGGGGTCCAATAAAATTGGGCCAAGTATCTTTGTCACGAGTTCTTGGAGGATTGTCACGAAGCCCAAGACAATGGCAAGGCATTCCACTACGCATGGTTACTTTTGTTGATAGCGTCAGTGGCATGGAGGATGCCTGAGGAGAGCCAGTTCCCAACACATGATCTAGACTTGTGTGAGGCTGCGAAATTCGCCTCACTGTGGGCGACGAAGGATCTTGAACACGTCATGGAAACAAATATTTTATGGGTCTTGTTCGAGTCAGAGTTGTGGATGGTGATCAATCAATGGCCAAGTTTAGCACCTAGCTTACATGTCCAGTATGCTTATATCGCAGATTTCAAGGCAGATTTTCATAATGTATCTATCTGCGCAAAGAAGGATGCCATGAGAACATGGCATAAGTTGCCATATTTGGTTGTAGAGGATGACATTATGGGGGTCATCAGAAAATGGTCGAGCAAATGGCTCACCCCATCTGATGAAGGCGTAGGAACAAGTAAGGCCGCCGAAGGCGAAACGGGGAAAACAACAACTGCAAAGAAAGACAAAGAGAAAGAAGCACAAAATGCTTCTACAACAGAAAAGGAAACGTAAAATAAAAAGGTAGTGCAGAAAGAAACGGTCGCATAGAAAGAGCAGGTAGCGCAACTTAAAAATGGCTCCACAAAATAGAAGGAACCGTTGAAAGAGAAGGAAGCAGCAAAAGAGAAGGTTCCTACAAAAGAGAAGGAAGAGCCAAAGGAGAAAGTTGTAGTAATGTCGTAGGCCACTATTGACCCCAACGAACCTGACATGGAGTGCACCGATGTTGAGGTCGAGAATGAAGGTGAAGAGGAAGGGGCCACAGACTTGGAGTCCCCCTTCAGGGTTAGGAAGAGGCAAAAGTGAAGTTCCATGGGACCTCGTAAGAAGAAAAAATATGATAAGTCTACGAGTGCAACACCATTGGTCCTCACGGAGGGGGACCTTTATGAGCTCGGTGATGTTTTCCCCAACGCCACTGAAAATATTTGGGGACACATCAAGGACTAGTACCACCAGGTATTGGACAAAGTACAGTAGGGCCTGAAGGAATAATAGGTCCAGACAGGGGTAATACAGGAGAATGTGGGACAAGTGAGAAAGGATCAAGTGAGTGTGCTGAGAATTAGTGCAGTGGAAATCATGTCCAGGCTTCACCTAGTACCACTACTAGGGGGCTCTCTCTATTTTGAGATAGCTGAAGAGTAGGGGCACACAGTTCTAGAAGAACTTGAGTATCAACCTTGCAGCACTACCGATCCAGACTTTACATGAGCTGCACAAAGGCATTTCAGATGAGCTCTGCATCCGAGAGAAGCGAGCACTGTTGATTATTGACGACATAAAAATTAACAATCAATAGATTTTTGAAGAGAAAGCATAGGCCTTATAGGCTGGTGACAAGGAAATACAACAGAATTAGTAGCTAGAGACCTCCCTCACCCAAGTATGCAATAAGATCCCTGAGCTCCAAATTCCAATAGAGGCAGCCTCAGTAGAGAAAATTAAGAAGTTAGCTGCTACGGTAAAGGAATCTAAGGAGGAAATCGGTAAGGTCCAATTTGAGCTGCAGCTAAAGATCACTATATACACTTACAACAACGCTTTTTTAAAGACCGTCACCATATGCGAAATTGGTGACGGACCTTAAAGGTCCATCACAGGCATGACCCTCACCAATGACCTTTTTTCTTGTAGTGCCTCCTTGTGTAGGATCTAATTATCCTTCCTAAATCTAACTGCCATATTTTCCTCTCTAAAATGACTTAAGTGACTCTCTCAAATTTATAGGCTCATCTTATTGTTTAAGTTAGGGTGTGTTAGAGTTTGTTTTTCCCAACATTCCTTTCACATTGAGCTAGTATCTGCTTAATTTCCATGGTTGCCTTTAACTCACTATAATCCATTATTATATAATGGATATGTTCTATGTACTTTTAAAAACATTATATATATATATATATATATATATATATATATATATATATATATATGGAATATTATCTTTGCTAATTTCTTTGTAAATATATTAAAATTCCATTATTAGATTTTTTATGGCTAGCTATGTCTACATGCTTGACTGTAGTTTGACATAGAATCTTTAATTGCAGGCTTGTTAATTGTAATCTTAAGCAATTACTGAGAGTGAATTACATCATGATTCATTTGACTTGTTATGGTTGATTAATGAGAATTGTTCTTTACATATTTCTTTTTCAATATGATGGAAATACTATCATAGAGATGGTTTTAACAAAAGCAATCTAAATTGGTGGTAGTTTCCTATACTAATGGTTTTGACGAGTAAATGATTCTCTATTAGACATATTTCAAGGTTTTATGAGACAACTAAATGATTGAGACTTGGTTCCTTCACACGTTTTCATTAAATCAATGCTTTTTTAAATATCATCTCTTGAATGATTCATGCATGACAACATTCCATTTTTTGAGATGATTTTTCAGCGATAATCACATCAAAATTCATTTGTTGATGTGTTTCGAACCATCAAGTGTGGTTCATCGTCAGGACAACATGAAGAACTAGATCATGGCAACAAGTTTAATAGAGAGACCAACCCTTCAACAGCTAAAAAGAGACAACTACTTTTGACAAAGGGAACGACTACAATTGACTGGCAACAACTACATTTGACTGGGCCAAGAGATAGGAAATATTAGTTAATTAGTTAAATAATTTATTTAAATAGTTAGTTTTTTAAATCTGTTTATTTAGAAGTAACTAAAATTCTCTGCTTATATTTACCAGAACTAAATACCTTATTATCCTCTATTTTACTTCAAAATTGAAAACATTATATAAAGACTTATATTATTAAAGGAAAACAAATTATTATTAAGTTTAAAAGTAGTCATTCATTAATTAGATAATTAATTAGTTGGTAAAATTAGTTAATTTGTAAACCCGGTTTATTTATCTAAAAATATGTAACCTCTTATTTTTAATTTAGAACTATATAAATTTATAATTTATTTTAATACTATTAAATAAAGTCTTATGGGATAAACTGGGATATAAGTGCATATTAATTAATTAGTTATTAAATTTATTTATGTTTAGATGAATAACATTCCAAATAAATTACAGGATAAATAGGGATTGAACCTAAATGATTATCAACTAATCGATTAATCAATTACTAAGTTTTATATGATACTACTGGTTATTGTTGGGGCTTGGTTTTGCCCAATTTTGACACCCTTTTCCAGACTTTACCTCTCCCATTTTGAACTAACTTTAACCCCTATTATGCCTATTTCGGTTATAATCCTTAGGTTTTTGCCGAAAGGGTGTCGTATGCTGAAGGTATTCAAATTAACATGAAAAGGCATCTTTTAACTTAGCCTTAAGCATTCCTTATAGCTAGCTATTCTTCATTTAATTATCATGCCAACAAATCTAGAGTTCTTGTGCAGATTTGTTTTGATTCAAAAACAGGCCCTCATTTCCCGTAGACAGCTTGTGCGATCCTATTTCCTGCAAATGCTCTGGAATTCCTGCAGCCATATATTTCCTGTAACTGCCTAGATTTCCTGCAGCAAAATCGGCGGTTAGCTATGTTCCACGAATTTCTAAGTCAAACGGAACATGGGTTTCATGGGGAATCTAGAACATATGGATTTTGTCCTATTGGTCATTTCAGATCTCCCAACGATACTGCCAGATTCATAATCCTTCTCTCGTTGGCCATTTGGAGGAAAGCTACAACCATGTAATGAATTTTGTCTAATCCATACTTTCAGTCATGGATTAGACCCAGTATGGCTAAATTTGATATTTTGTAACAGGACTGTTAGTCAATGGCTTAGATTAGTAGTCTTCCCGACTTCGAGCCATATATGGTGTTTTGTAATTGTATAAATTATGTTCTAGTTTATATGATAGGGGGCTTTTGGGTTGGTTTCAGCTGATACTGTATATTAGATTGTACTCGACTGTATCTTTTTAGATTAATAGAATATTATATGCTCTGTCTATTTCATTGAGAAATCTCTTCTAATTTGAAGGGGTTGTGAGTAAGGAAGGGCCCCCTTTACTCACAACTCTCGTAGTTTAGTGTTTATGCATTTTATTTCTATTATGTAATAATAATTTGTTCTTACAGCTAATGTACTCTTTCTAATATATCAGCAGCAAATGACTGAATGAACTAGTTTCATGTTAATGTGTGGAATTCATTTAGTTAAGATTTGATTTATAATGTTGAGTGAATTTCTAAGTTTGTTGTAAGTGTGATTTTTGTATCTTTTCCTAATCATCATCAGCAATACTAAAGAGTTATAGAGGGATGTTTGATCCACTCTATAGCCTTTGCTGCTAAATTATTGATGCAAGAACAATCATTAGTTTTGGATGATTGACTAGTTAGATTAATCAACACTCACAGTGTTAAGCCTGCATATATTTTGCGCAGCATCTCATAAGCTACCTACCCTAGGTTGATGATTTATGTTAATCAAATTATAAGGCTATAATTTGACTAAAAATTTTGGTGTCATTGCTAGGGAGGTGCTAAGGGATAATACTGAAGTGTTTTTGCATTACATTCATTGATTGGAATTTTGAAGACTGGGGTAGTCGAAGTGGTAAGACGAAGGGCAAAGCCTATGCACCTAAGGAGGTTAGAAATTCGCAAAAGTTGTGTTGTGATTGTTTGGTAAGTAATTTTTTATTTTTTATTTTTGCAGAGTAGATGATAGGGTCCAACATCTAATAATTTCTTTTGTGGTGGTGTGAGCACCACTTCCTTTACTAATACACTGGCAAGGAAAAGGAAGTCTACAAGATATAAGGCAGCAAGGGAAGAAGAGTTCGGACAGGAGGTCTGTGGTCCTAAAAAGAGGCAAAACATATTCTTGCTTCTACAGTAGCAACTTCTGCAGGAAAGTATTATGTTGATGCCCATTTTGAATCTCCTCTCACAAGGAAAACAACATCTTTGCTCAGTGGACAGCATGAAAAGGAATTCCTTGGAAATCCTATTCAATAACCAGAATTTCAAACCATTGATTCTGCAAAATATATAGTTTACAAAGGTCCCACTTCATTTTGGTTTAGAATGGCTCATGAAGAGGGGACTGGTCACACAAATGGATACGATGAGAGGGAAGAAGAACTAGTCACATTCGAAATCCCTATCAGGAGGCTGGTGGAGCTACTCAGATGAAGAATATTCCTCCTTCAGCCTCACCTAACTTCCGTGGGGTTCCCAGTGAAGATCTTGATGCCTTTTTTTTCAAGTTCAATGTGTTATGTAGTAGATATGACTATTCTTCCAATGCTAAGAAGCTGAATTTGTTTCCTACAACATTGAAAGATGCAGCTCTCAGGTGGTTTATGGGGTTGGCTTCAAACTCCATTACAACTTGGGAGGAAAATAAAAAGGTATTCTTAAAGAAATATCAAGATTATTGCAAGACTAGGGACCTTAGAGAAGAAAATTTTGGCATGACTCAGAAGGAGGGGGAGAGTCTTGAGGACTTGGTGGAGAGATTTCAGTATAATCTATAGAGATCCAAAATGAATCAACTGAGCAAGGATACTAAAAGAACATTTTTTCTCAGAGAAATTAGACTAGAATCTCTGGAGATTTTGAACTTAATGGGAGGAGGTGACATATCAAAGTTGGGCTACGATGAAGTATGTGAGATATGTCGGCGATATTCAAGAGGAAATTCTAAAGTTGGAGGAGGAACAAGAGATACTTGTTCCAGGCTTGTCAACCCAATTGCTGGAGCTCGAGTAACCAGAGCTAAAATGGGTAATTTATTTCAAAATTTGAAAATTGATATTCTTAGCACATTATATTCTCAATTAGATGTTTTGCAGGCTAAGAAGAAACAAGAAAAATAGGAGGAACTGCAAAAATCCCTAGCAGTGTTATGTTCGAAATGCAGGGAGAAACATGCCTTGAGGGAATGTCCTATAGATAGTATAGAGGTATGTTGAATCTGTGAAGCAGAGAATTCCACTGATCAATTTCCTTCACTTCTTGAAATTAAAGCAGCATATCTAGCAGATCAAGGAGTTGTCAATGCACTCTATGCAATGTCACCTCAAAGACCATGGTAGCTACATGCTGCAGGGATGGCTCAGTCGCATTATCAAGTTCCTTATAATCAAAATCAGATGTGGAATATTCCAATGCCCTGACAGCCTTCACCTCCACAATATCCTTGGAAGGGGAACTTTTCTTACCCTACCACTCATAATTTTCCTTCTCAAAACTTTTATCCACTGTAGCCCACACAACAGCAAATGATTCAACCTCAACAACAACAACTTCAGTTGCCTACCCCACCAAATCAACCTCGTCCTATGCAACTTCTTGCCCAGCCAGTGTCTAACCCCAATAATAAAACCATCCAATCCACTCACAACATTGGATTGGTCACTTATCCCACTTTTCCTACCTACTGTATTGCACCACAGTTGTTGCAAGAAATTTATGTTCCTGTGTTACAGGAATTTCCTGTGTCATTGCAGGAAATCCAACTTAGTTCCAGAAAAGTGGTGACTTAGCCCAAAATAATTGAAGAGATTGTAGAGGAAGATAGTCTAGAAATACCTAAAGTTGAAACCACACCTGAACCATGAGAACAACCTACTTCAAGGCCACAAGAAACTTCCTCATCCTATACGATCCAGCCTCCTTTTCTAGAGAGGTTGGAAATAAAACTAAAAAAGCCTGAGTTTGATCTTGTGTCTAAACTGAGAAATGTATGCATTAAGATCCCGTTGCTGCAAGAAATTAAAGATATCCCAATCTATTCCAAAACAATAAGGGAGCTATGCACCAAGAGACCTGGAAGGTGTTACACTAAAAAATGTCACCATGGCTATTTACAGTTAGTATGGCTCTATCAAGAGTCATGCTATCCTCTTAGGCAAGTCTTATGCCTCTGCTCTCCATGTCAAACTCCAAAAAGAGAGAAAGTCTTTATAAATGTATTTATCTCTGGGTACGCAGGTTCTCTCAACCTTACCTGCGGGTACGCACCCAATGTTCACAAAAGCTGCGTCCTTGGACGCTCTGTATGTAAAGGGGCAGGTGCGTCCCCCTGTAAAGGTCAAAATGCGCAAGTTTCATCTTTAAAAAGTTACTTGTGGTCATTTCTAGAGCATTCTAGAAGGTTGTTCGACATGTATTGAGCGCCTTCAGATGGTTCATGTACCCCTACCAAAGAGGAACTTATCCCATCAATAAGGGAGCTATCCCATCCAAAGAGGGGATTATCCCATTGATGGTGGACCTGATTAACTTCCTCTTGAGCACTATAAATACAGGCATTGGGCCAGAAGGAGGAGAGGTTGGAAGCTAAACATTTCTAAGGGTAGATGTTGCTGGAATTAGGACTCCCATTTAGAAGCTTGTGAGGAGAGATTGCCATCTTTGCTTGTTCTATTTGGAAGTGGGTGAGCTTTGTCAAAGTAAAGGAGAACTCTCGATGGACCCTGGGAGGGACTTGCACAACACCAAGGCTCAGGTTGTATTTGTTCCTTTTGTTACCTATTAATGCAAATGAGTCCATTCTTCTCAATAACTTGTTATTTATGAGTTGTTTTATGTACTCCTTGGTCTATGTGTTAAATATGTTTTATTCTATGAGATTATCAAGTGCTATTTAATCGTTTGATTGTTAGTGGATGCAGGTTTCAAAGGGAAGGAGGAGCTCATCCGGATCAGCGGAGCTGGACTGCTACAACAGCGTTGGACTACAGGTAGGATCTAAACACTTGATTTCTTATATAGTAAATGCATGTTTAGAGAAGGATTGTTCTTGTTTGTCTTGTTTGTCACTAGAGAGTCTTAGGCTCCTAGGGAGGTTGGTTGTGTCCGCACAATCGACTCTTTCCGCCTGACAAATTGGCGACTCCACTGGGGATTCCATTGATGTGAAAGTTTTTTCCTTTGTATGCAACTTTGATCTGAGAAAAGTCATTTATTTTCTAGTTTTTGGCTCTGTGACTTTGTTTTTGGGTGGGTTAGATTAGGGTTAGATTGAATTTAGTTTTTCTTGGATTTTTCAGCAGGACGCACCCTCTGAGTATTGCACAGTTCGTACTTGTACGCACTGTTGTTGTGTGCACAGAGCGGGCCCGCACCTGGATTAACTGGTTGCCTGCGTCCCCTGCTAAAAATTAAGAAATTTCCATTTTTTACATTTTTCCTCTTAGATTTTGCTTTTTCTTAGTTTTTACTGCCCAGATCCATTAGTCTCCTGTCAAAGATCTTCACCTAAGCTTGTTTCATTGGCATTCCTGCTTTAAACTTTCATCAATTGGGTGTTTTGAGTCTCTTTTTTGAGAAATTCTTGATTTGATTTCCTTTGGTCATTACTTGGAGGTTTGTCTCAGTCTTTTCACAATTTTGCATCTTTTTGCTTTTGTGTATGAGTGTTAATCGCCTTTGAGTGTTTTTATTTTATGATCTTTGGAACTCTCACCCATTTTTCTCGACTTGCACTTGATTGATTCTTAGATTACATTAGAATCGTCTTGTGTTTGAGAATTCTCTTGCATAGATCACATTTGCATAATTAGAATTCTCATTTTCAGAATATGAATGAAAAATGTGCATAGATTACATTTGCATACTTTTCAAGTGAATTGTGCATAGATTACAATTGCATAGTTTACATTCTGGAAAATCAATCGTAGATTTAGATCAGCTTTCTTTGATTTGAATTTACACAAAAATAAAAATAAAAAAATGGTTTGGAATTGATTTGCATTAGTTTTTCTTGATAAAATTAGTGCATTAGAGAATTTGTTATATTTTCTCTTAGTGATCAATTTTTTGCATTGTTGGAAGTGAATGGAAACTCTCTCCTTACTTTAGTTAGGATTCATCGAATTGAAAAGATTACATTATCAAATTCGATTGCATTCAGTTGAGTCGGGTCATAACACCATTGGTTTCATATCCATTTACCCATTTGAGTAATAACAGCCTTAATAACACAGCGCTTAATTAAAGTTCATCTAGTAATTTTTACATTTCTAGGGCTCTGAAACACCAACATAGATCAAGCTAGTGTCTTGGAGTAGGAGAGTAATTAACTCTCCAAGACAGCAAAACCAAACAAGTAGCTCATCTTGTGATAGAATAAATCCAATTGTCTCATTTTTACTCTGGGAAAGCTCCTCTTAAAGGAGAAGCACGAGCTCGTGTCCGAACCAGTGAGGGGATCAATCCTCCCTCGTTGGGAACGACGCCAGACACGCACGTATTACAAACGGTAAACCTCGGATTAACCATTGTCGAGGAGCCAGGGGTCACTTGTCGGTAAACCTTGGATTATTGTCAAGGAACCGGCAAGGGGATTGAGCTTGATACTCTGCCCTTGCGTGCTGTCGGAGTGTAGACTGTTCCCCCAGGTGCATTTGTTGCAGTTGGTAACCTTAGTGACCATTATCTTTAGGATTCTACCGAGGTGACGGTGGAGGGAAGATCCCACTGTACCTGGAGCAGACGTCAGCTAGACTCACTTGGATTTTCTGGGGGGTTCACTTCACTCGAGACGGTTAAAGTGGAGGAACTTGGTCCAGTCTATTCATTAAGCAGGTTGCCGGGGTAAC
Organism: Pinus tabuliformis; assembly: GCA_031772625.1. Classification (NCBI taxonomy): domain Eukaryota; kingdom Viridiplantae; phylum Streptophyta; class Pinopsida; order Pinales; family Pinaceae; genus Pinus; species Pinus tabuliformis. The sequence continues at coordinate 1,462,419,279 of CM062818.1, forward strand.
TGTTCCACCCGCCACTTCTGTACTGAATTATGCGATGTTGGATTTCATCCCCAACTAGTGTTTTCGGTCCGGAAGGTTACTGTTTGTGTATGGTTTGACTCATAGATTTGATAGCGCGTGTTAATTTGTTTGTTTTTACTTTTAGAGACCATAGGTGTGAATTGTGAATTTTAATTGTTAGGTGTGAATTGTGAATTGTTAATTTTAGTTTTAAATTTGTTAATAAAATTCACTGAAGTTGAATATAATGGCAAATGTTCCGGAATTTATCAACCTAGGAACCCCTCCTAATGAGAATCCTAGTACTTTTCCTTACTTTGGAAATGTTGGTCCTCCTTATATGGCTACTTTGTCATTACCTGGATTTACAATAGGTTTACCGATATGGTTATTTTCAACTTCGTTGGCCCAAAATACTCCAATTGTTCCATCTCAACCGGATGCTTCACCTCAACAGAGTTCACCATCTCAACATCACCAACCTTCTGTTGACCCTTTACCTTCTTCACCTAATTTTTCTTCCTCCATTTCTTCCTCTTCGCCTGGTAAAAGCCTTGATGCTAGTAACCAGGAGGCTAAGAAGAAGAAGAAAGGGAAGAAGAACAAGAAGAAGAAGAAGCAAGATAAGAAAGAAGTCAACCAACCAACCATGGCTATAAGTGTTGGTTGTGTTGAGGAAAATTCCGACATGCATCGTAAACCCAAATACCCTTGCAGGCTTTGTAAGGGTGACCATGTCCTTGTCAATTGTCCTGGTATTCCAAAGGTCTTGGAAGTATGGTCAGAAAAAACTCATCAACTTTCCATTAATCCATCAACCAGTGATAGTCAGGTTCCTGGGAAAAAGAGTAAAGTTAGGTTTCCTTGTAAGTTATGCAAAGGGAGTCATCAAACTCACATTTGCCCTCACATGGATGAAGCCTCAACATTGTTGGAAAACCTTACTGTTCCACAGCAAGAATTTCCAACTGGTTACCGTAAACTTTCTCCCAACCTACCGTCAACTGACGGAGTTATTGATCTAATTTCAAGTACAGTCAATCACACTCTTCCATTGGAGAGTGAAACTCATGTCACTCAGGTTGATGATCAATTAGTTGATCAAGTGGTCGATTCAATTTCACATTCGGTCGATCCCACTTTCCCTTTAGAGAGTGAACTTCATACCGCTCAGGTTCTTCTTGTTACATCAGATTCTTCTACGCCAGGGGGCATTTCACCGGTTTCTATAGAACCCCCTCCAAGCACTGAGGTCTTTTCCTTTGATTGGAATAGACTGACAGAACCTCGTCTTCCTCCATCCCTTTCCAAATCATTATCAAGGCTGGTGGTAGGGACATACATCGTACTCAGGTAGATGAGGGTGCTTCTGTTAGTATTTTATCCTCAACTGTTTGGAAAGCTTTGGGTTCCCCTCAACTTGCGCCTATTACGCAGAATCTGAAAGCTTTTAACAGAACCATTAGTGAACCTTTAGGGATCCTTCCTAAGTTTTCTATTACCTTGGAAGGTAAAACTGTCTGTATTGATCTTATGGTAGTTCGAGGTCCCTTGGATTTCAATTTACTCCTTGGGCGAGACTATGTTTATGCAATGAAAGCTGTCGTATCGACACTCTTTCGCGTGATGTCTTTCCCTCACAATGGAAATATTGTGACTGTAGACCAGCTTTCGTTCCCTAGTCTTGTCTCAACTACCAATAATATGACACCCCTAAATGTTCTTGATTCTAAAGTGGTATCTACCCTGCCACGGGTTAATTATGTGGCAACTGGTCCCATGTTTTCAGTTACCGATGTAAGTGAGCATCTCACTGTTTGCTCACCTTCCTTTGATTTAGATCCGGTAATTGACATGGAAAACTCTATGGGATTACTTGAACACGATGTTCTTATCCCTTTTGAGTCCCTTGATATGTGTTCCTTCCAAAGAAGTATTCTTCCTTCTGATGAAGACCTCTTGGAAGCCATGATCAAGGTGTGCCCATTGACATGTCTTTCTTCCAGTTGGAAGCCATGATCAATGTTGCGAGGACAGTTCCTTTTCCTGTGCCAACCTCGTTAAAAAATGAAACAGGTGTCCTCGAGGATAGTTTGTTCCTCTCTCAACCTCGTTAAAAAATGAAATTGGATGTTACGAGGATAGTTTTTCCTGTATCAACCTCGTTAAAAAATGAAACAGGCTTGTACGAGGATAGTTTTTTCCTGTATCAACCTCGTTAAAAAATGAAACAGGCTGCCGTGAGGAAAGTTCCTTTTACTGTGTCAACCTCGTTAAAAAATGAATCAGTGAGTACGAGGATAGTTTTTTCCTGTATCAACCTCATTAAAAAATGAATCAGGCTAGCATGAGGATAGTTCTTTTACTGAGTCAACCTCATTAAAAAATGAATCAGGTAGATTTTAGGATATGTAGGTAGATTGTAGAAAGTAGGGTTATGAGGATAGTTCCTATTACTGAGTCAACTTCGTTAAAAAATGAATCAGGGTTATGAGGATAGTTCCTGTTACTGAGTCAACCTTGTTAAAAAATGAATCAGATATGAGGATAGTTCTTTTCTTGTGTCAACCTCCTTAAAAATGAAACAACTCCCTTTTCAAGTTAGATATTGAAAGTAAACCTTCATTCCATCTATCTGGTTGAATGCAATGAAGCCTGAGGGGCATGTACCTCGTTTTGCATCATTAAACTGGGGGCATGCGAACTTTTTGAGCATAGTTCCTTGTCTTGTGTCAAGCTCGTTAACAATGAAACAAGGGTAGGTTAAGTAGGTAGATTGTAGAGAGTAGTCATGAGCATAGTTCCTTGTCTTGTGTCAAGCTCATTAAAAAATGAATCAAGGATTTTCGAGCATAGTTCCTTGTCTTGCATCAAGCTCGTTAAAAAAATGAATCAAGGTTTTTAGACTAAAGTTTTTTGTTAGGTAGATTGTAGAGAGTAGTTATGAGCATAGTTCCTTATCTTGTGTCAAGCTCGTTTAAAAAATGAAATAAGGGTTTTGAGGATAGTTCTTTTCCTGTGTCAACCTCACTAAAAAATGAAACATCTCCCACGAGTCTTTCTCAGATCTTGAAAGTAAAGCTTCATTCCATCCACCTCATTGAACGAAATGAAGCTTGGGGGGCATGTACCTCGTTTGCGTCATTATGCTGGGGGCATGTGAACTTATAACAAGCATAGTTTTTCGTTTCAAGCTTGCGTAAACATGAAACCGAATCTGAGCATAGTTCTTTTCCTGTGTCAAGCTCATTAAAAAATGAAACAAACCCTCCTCTACTTGAATCGAGAGATTGACTAGATCTCGTAAATGTTAAGTTGTATATTTAGGTTAGTATTTCGGTGTTTTGCATAATTTTCTTACAGTTTTAGGTCGAGTCTTTCAAATGATCTCGTAACTCAACCTTCATTTCATCCAACTAGTTGAATGAAAGGAAGCTGGGGAGCATGCGCTCTAGCAGTTATGCTTAGGGGGCATCAAGCACAGTTTTCTCTCTGTTTCAAGCTTGTGAAAAAATGAAACTACTCTGAAGCATAGTTTTTCTCTGTTTCAAGCTTTTGTAAAAATGAAGCCTATCTCGAGTCAATTTCAGTTATTTTCAAGACTCGTTAAACTCATGAAAATCCCGAGATTATTTTGCTATCTTTCATTCTCGTAAAACAAATGAAAATGCCGAGTTCTTTCCGTCTTTTCCTGCTCGTAAATTAAATTGAAAGTCGGTCATATGAGTGCATTTTTATCATTTTTTTCGAACTCATTAAAACTTACGAAAAAGTGAAAACCATGAGTACATTTTTATCATTTTTTCGAACTCGTTAAAACTTACGAAAAAGTGAAACCTTGGAGTTCTCTTTTAAGCCCTTTTCAGACTCCTAAAACATGAAAAGATTGCCGAGCGTTTCTTTTACACTCGTTAAAATAGAATTAAAAGACGGTCCCCTTATAGCTCTTTTCTGACCGTAAAAACAGGAAAAGATTGCCGAGTTTTTGTCGTTTCAAACTCGATATTGGAAATAAAACGACGTGTCCTTGATCGCTTTTTACTTTTCAGGTCAGAGGCACTAATCATGAAAGTACTCCTTGGTCGCAAGACTAAGCGGTTCTCTCAAGTATTATTTTATACTTTTTTGGGCTTGGGAGACACAAATTTACGAAAAAGTTCACCGTGGAGTCTTCTTTAGTTTTTTCAGACTCTCTAAAAATGAAAAACGCCGAGTTTCTCCTATACTGGACTCGTTAAAATTTGACAGTAAAGGACCTGTTCAATTACAAATAGGAACGGACCACTCCTTCTTAGGGTCCGAATCTAAACTAAGTTGGACTCATCCGAAGGATGAGCTTACAATCAAGCATATGTTATCCTCCTCAAGCTTGTAAAAAATAAAGAGGTACTTGCCAGAAATGGTGGGGGAAAAGAGAGAAGAATGAGCCTATTTGTTATCTTTTGTCTCAGAAGAAACTTTATTACCACTCTTGAACATGACACTTTTCGTTCACCTGGGTTGGGAAATCCTTTACCTCACAGTTGATCAAACCTCTTTGAAAGTCTTCAGCCAGGTTCCGGGGATTAACTTTGAGTCGTTTATCACCAAGCCATCTGTCGTGTCGTTATGTGTTCAAGAGGTCTGCAAATAAAACTTTCATCTGCAAAAAACTTGTCATCCATTTGACCATCCCTAAGTCAGTCCTTACAGCAACATTTCTTCAACTTGAACAATGATTTCGTGTTGTGGGCTTGCCTGCAACGGGTCGCTTTCTATCGACATCAACACATTATCTAGAGAGATGACTTAGAAATTGTCAGTACCTTGAAGTCTGCATGCATCAATGGCAGGTTTCTCGCCTTTGACGTCAGTTTACATCATTGACTTTCGATCAAAGGACTCCGTGAAATGTTCGACATCAACTCATTCATTCACATCTCATGGATTGTACTGGGTACTTTGAGAACCATTGACATTACTGGTGGTCTCTCTCACACTTGTTAACAGTTTACATCATCGACTGGTAATCAAGTGGTTTCTACCATGTTCGACATCAACTCATTTATTCACATGGCTAGAATCGTACCAATTCGGGGAGTAGAAATGAATACCCTGGATCTAATTTCCACCATCCAGGCTGCGAGGAGTTTTGTATTCATTATCTAAGTAGACTAATTATAAACAGATGGCTGCGCCCATACTGTGTCTACAAAAGTCTGTGAATGATGTACTGCAAGATCATTCCTGTATCAGAGTAGTTAGTCTGTTAGTTAAAGTTTTGATCTGAGTATGGGAATGCCTACCTCAGTGATGATATAATCTTATACATGTATTTTGTGTTGAAAATTGCAGGTTCTGACCAGGATCTCCACGAGATAATCCTTGAAATGATAAAGCGCTTCACCCTTCCTAGATAATACAAAACCCTAATCTATTACAGGCTTCGCACTTTATGGGGCAATCTGTTACACTAAAAAATGTCACCATGGCTATTTACAGTTAGTATGTCTCTATCAAGAGTCATGCTATCCTCTTAGGCAAGTCTTATGCCTCTGCTCTCCATGTCAAACTCAAAAAAGAGAGAAAGTCTTTATAAATGTATTTATCTCTGGGTATGCAGGTTCTCTCAACCTTACCTGCGGGTACGCACCCAATGTTCACAAAAGCTGCATCCTTGGACGCTCTGTATGTAAAGGGGTAGGTGCGTCCCCCTGTAAAGGTCAAAATGCGCAAGTTTCATCTTTAAAAAGTTACTTGTGGTCATTTCTAGAGCATTCTAGAAGGTTGTTCGACGTGTATTGAGCGCCTCCAGATGGTTCATGTACCCCTACCAAAGAGGAACTTATCCCATCAATAAGGGAGCTATCCCATCCAAAGAGGGGATTATCCCATTGATGGTGGACCTGATTAACTTCCTCTTGAGCACTATAAATACAGGCATTGGGCCAGAAGGAGGAGAGGTTGGAAGCTAAACATTTCTAAGGGTAGATGCTGCTGGAATTAGGACTCCCATTTAGAAGCATGCGAGGAGAGATTGCCATCTTTGCTTGTTCTATTTAGAAGTGGGTGAGCTTTGTCAAAGTAAAGGAGAACTCTCGATGGACCCTGGGAGGGACTTGCACAACACCAAGGCTCAGGTTGTATTTGTTCCTTTTGTTACCTATTAATGCAAATGAGTCCATTCTTCTCAATAACTTGTTATTTATGAGTTGTTTCATGTACTCCTTGGTCTATGTGTTAAATATGTTTTATTCTATGAGATTATCAAGTGCTATTTAATCGTTTGATTGTTAGTGGATGCAGGTTTCAAAGGGAAGGAGGAGCTCATCCGGATCAGCGGAGCTGGACTGCTACAACAGCGTTGGACTACAGGTAGGATCTAAACACTTGATTTCTTATATAGTAAATGCATGTTTAGAGAAGGATTGTTCTTGTTTGTCTTGTTTGTCACTAGAGAGTCTTAGGCTCCTAGGGAGGTTGGTTGTGTCCACACAATCGACTCTTTCCGCCTGACAAAAGGCAAAAGAGAGAACTCTATACAATTCAAGTAGGTGGAAAGATTTCAAGTTTAATGTCTACCAGATTTGTTACTCAAAAATATGTAGACCTTGGAATCCCTATGGTTACCACCTTTATCAATGGACAACCTATAAAAATCACTTCAATTGATTTGGGTGCAGCCATTAATGTGATGACTATGGAGACCTTATCTAGAATAGGAACCTTTGACCTATTGCCTACTCCTACCATGTTAGAGCTAGCCGACAGGTCTAAGGTAAAGCTAGAGGGGGTATTATAAGACATTGTCATCTCATTCGATTCTTGGAAGTACCCTGCATATTTTTATGTTCTTCAACCCAAAACCAACTTAGGAGGGAATCCTTTGATCTTGGGGAGAACATGGTTAGCCACGACAAATGCTTATATAGGGTGTAGGTCTAGAAACATGACCATCACCCATGGGATTGATACAAAGAACATTAAGTTGTATCCTCCTGCTCAACCTCTCTTAAGATAAAAAAATACACATCGGGTTGAAGAAGAAGAGCATGATTCAGAATGTACCCGGCCAATTTTGACAATCGCCCAAGCCATGAGCCTTAAAGAAAATTCAAAAGAAAATTTGATAAATTGTTGTATTTCTAATCTTGATTTTTTGCAGCAAGAAGAAGGGCAATCTATTCATAATTTAGATTTCATTACTAATATGTAGGTTTTTCATGAGCATAGTACAACAGCTGAACTACATTCAGCCTTATTATCTACATTTCTGGATATTTCATGACTGAATGGGTGAGTAAGGTAGTCAAATTTTTTCCTGAAAAACCTTTGAATACTAATTTTGCCTTAAACCCTAAATAGGAAAAATAGTTAATTCAAGAATTGAAAAAAAATTCAGACGCTTTTTCTTGGGAATACACATATATGAGAGGCATTCACCCAGACACATGCATTCATCATATTTATATAGAAGAAAAAGCCAAGCCTGTGAGATAGCCACAAAGGAGGATGAACCCTGCTTTAAGGGAAATTGTGAAAGATGACTTGCAGAAATTGTTAAATGTAGGGTTCATCTATCCTATCTCGGATAGCCAGTGGGTATCTCTATTGGTTATTGTCCCCAAGAAGAATGGTAAATGGCAAGTGTGTGTGGATTACAGGGAACTAAACAAGGCTACCTTGAAACATCACTTTCTGTTGCCTTTTATAGACCAAGTGCTAGACACTTTGGCAGGAAAAACATATTTTTCCTTCCTAGATGGGTACAACAGGTACATCCAAATCTAGGGCACTTATGCATATAGGGTATTACCATTTGGTCTATGCAACGCACTAGCCACATTCCAGTGGGCGATCCTTGGTATTTTCTCTGATCTTTTGCATGATTGCGTAGAGGTTTATATGGATGACTTTACAGTCATGGGTGATACTTTTGAAGAAGATTTACATAATATTGAGAAATTTTTGCAGAGATGTAGAGAAACTAATCTCTCATTAAGTAATGAAAAATGTTTTATGATTATGAATGAAGGTATTGTTTTGGGTCATCATGTTTCTGCTGCAGGAATTAAAGTTGATTCAACAAAGATTGAAGTCATTGCAAAGCTGCCCCCACCAACCAATCAGAAGGGAGTCCAAAGTTTCCTTGGACATGCAAGCTACTATAGAAGGTTTGTTGAAAATTTTACAAAAGTAGCCTCTCCATTATTTAAATTATTGACTAAAGAAGTTGAATTTCATTGGGATGATGAGTGTCAAGCTGCATTTGATACACTCAAGGAAAAAATTTCTTCAGCACCAGCCTTGAGAGGCCCAGATTTGAAATTGCCTTTTCATATCTCCACTGATGCCTCTAATTCAGCCATAGGAGAAGTACTGGGACAAAAGGAGGATCATGTGACCCATGTTATTTATTATGTTAGTAAAAATTTAACTCTTGTAGAACTGAATTACACAATAACTGAAAAAGAATTTATTGTTGTGATTTAGGCTATTAATAAATTTAGACATTACATCACGGGCTATGAATTTTTTGTACACACCGATCACTCTACCATTCGATATCTCATGAATAAACCAATTACTAATGGAAAGATTACTAGGTGGCTTTTGTTGCTACAGGAATTTGACATCACGATATTAGATAGGCCTAGAAAAGAAATTCAGGTCGCTAATTTCTTGTCTAGAATCAACCATGCAGGTGAGGATGTTCCTATTAATGATAGCTTTCGTGATGAAAATTTGTTTTCTACTTTTTTTAAAACACCTTGGTTTGTAGACATGGCCAATTACCTTGCTACAGGAAAGTTGCCTCCTTACTTTTCATCTAATCAGAAAAATAGACTTATTAGGAACAGTGTTGATTACTCTTGGATTAGGGGAGATCTTTTTTTCACTGGACCTGATTTGATTATCCCTAGGTGTGTCAGGGAAGATGAGATCTATGACATTTTGAGAGCCTGTCACGATGAACCGTGTGGAGGGAAATTTACAAACAAACGGGTGGCTTACAAGATCCTTCGCTCAGGTTACTATTGGCCAAGTCTTTTCAAAGATGCAAGAGAATATGTCCGAAAGTGTGACAGATGCCAGAGAATGGGGCAACCTATACAATCAGACGAGATGCCTTTATAGCCATAGGTTCTTATAGAACCTTTTGAGAGGTGGGTTGTTAGGCCCCTGTACTACTAGTGTAACCCCTTATTGTTATTAGTACAACCCACTTATTATATTGATGTACCCATGTAGTGCCCATATTGTTACTATTGTGCCCTTACATTATTATTGTTATGTCGGCTCTGATTATGTTATGACCCCTTAGACTCCTATATATAGAAAGGAGGTCTTTTCATTTGTATCATCCAAGAATTGTTCATTTGTGTAATGTAAAGGAGGTTGCCCCCTCGAAGAGGCTAAATTCTAAGGTGTTGATCTCTCTTTTCTAGCTTTTTGTGAGTAAGTTTCATACCATTTGGTATCAGAGCTTTGGATTCTAGGGCTTCGCTGTTCCAAACAGGTCATCGTGGCATTTTCGCTATAACTTTTTTTCTGCGACGTTTCAAAAGTTTCAAAAAAAACATTTGAGAAGAAATCTCACTGAACCTCGGGACTGAATTTCATAGCTTTTCGCGCTATATTTGCGGAGATATGATCTGAGGAAGTTGGTCTTTCTGCAGACTCCTGAATTACATTCCAAATAGGTGACCCGGGGAAAATCGTCATAACTTTCTCTCTGGGGATCAGATTGAAATTTTGTAAGAAGGTACAGAAAGAGGACGAACTGTAGTTTCTTGTATGTATTTTTCAGATCCAAAGGTTGAAACAGTGACTCGTGGCACGCCATACAATTTCGCTCTACTGAACTAGTCTATAATCAAGTCACTGTGGGAGATTTGACATAACTCTTCCTTGGATAATCCAATTGGGATCAGACTGGTGGCATTAGAAAGAGGAAACAAAGGGCTACTAGAGATCACAATTTCAAAACTTAAAGATCTGAAAGCATAGAGTTATAGTCGTTTCAAGATCGAGCTCCTAAAATCAAGAAAAAGCAAGATGAAAAAGTTTGATGGCAAGGATCCGGTAAATTGGATACTTCAGATGGAGCAATATTTTGATCTACATGGTGTACCACTGTTACAAAATGTATGTATTGCATCTTCATATTTAGAACCAGATCAATTTTTATGGTATGAAGGGATTTTTTCTCGTAAACAACTTGTTACATGGTCAATTTTCACGGAGGAAATGATAACACATTATGAGGATACAAAGAGCAACACCTTCTTTAGAGCAACACCACAACAATTGGAAAGAGTAAAAGGGCTTTGTGACATATTGGAAAGCAAAATTATCGAAATCATGAAGCATACCCCTCACCACTATAAAGATGGAAGTGTTGTTTCTCCTAGCCTTCCACAACCTACAAGGGTTACACCACAACAATTGGAAGAAAAAAGAGAAAAAGGGCTTTGTTACAATTGCGATAGCAAATGCACTAAAGGTCATGAGTGTAATGAGAAGAAATTATTTTACATAGAATATGAAAAGGAGGAAGAAAAGGATCAGGAAACATCAAAAGAAGAAGATATATGCCAGGACCCCACCCCAGAGAAAGAAGAAATGAATCAGACCATATCTTGTAAAGCATTGGCAAGAATTACCACTCCTCAAACTCTCAAGATAGAAGGACATATCAAGAAGAAAAAGGTGCAAGAAGTGAAAGATCACATCGAGAAAGAAGAAATGAATCCAACCATATCTTGTAATTCATTGGTCGAAATTACCACTCCTCAAACTATCAAGATAGAAGGACATATCAAGAAGAAAAATGTTCAAGAAGTGAAAGATCACATTGAGCATCAAGAAATGAATCCGACCATATCTTGTAAAGGATTGGAAGAAATTACCACGCCTAAAACTCTAGAGATAGAAGGACATATCAAGAAGAAAAAGGTTCAAGCAGTGAAAGATCACATCGAGCATCAACAACAAGTTCTCCAACTTTTAAAGGATAATGCCACTTCGGTGCAAAATCGAATGAAACAACATGTAGATCAACATCGTAGTGAAAAATGTTTTGATGTAGGTGATTGGGTATTTTTACTACTACATCTCAAGCAAGCTAATTATGAGAAGGAAATGTTGGCAATACCACATGCACTTAAAAAATGGCGACCTTACCGAATGGGAAGACTCTTCAAGGATGAGGATGTGGAAGCATTGTTTTGTGCTATTTCTATTATCCAACCAGATTGGGTAAACAAGGGATGAATGGAAGAAGGACGAAGAAGTATGGCCACTTATTCAAAAGTTTCAAAAGATCCCAATTCAAACAATATTGCCAAAAATTGAAGAGGAAGGAAAAATCATATTGGAACCTAGAGCAGTCACAGAAACAAGAACTTGACTGCTACGAAATCAATCAATTTTAGAGTATCTCATCAAGTGGAAGAACTTACCCGCTGAAGATTCCACATGGGAGGACAAGAATTTTATACAGAAGCATCAAGAACTACTCAAGCGTTGAGGACAACTCTTTTTGAAGGAGAGGGGCATGTTAGGCCCCTGTACTACTAGTGTAACCCCTTATTGTTATTAGTACAACCCACTTATTATATTGATGTACCCATGTAGTGCCCATATTGTTGCTATTGTGCCCCATAGAAGCCCACTATTGTTATTATTGTGCCCTTACATTATTATTGTTATGTCGGCTCTGATTATGTTATGACCCCATAGACTCCTATATATAGAAAGGAGGTCTTTTCATTTGTATCATCCAAGAATTGTTCATTTGTGTAATGTAAAGGAGGTTGCCCCCTCGAAGAGGCTGAATTCTAAGGCGTTGATCTCTCTTTTCTATCTTTTTGTGAGTTGGTTTCATAACATTGGCTCTTGATTTTGTAGGTACCATCGACCCTATGTCCAAAGGTAAGAAGTATATTTTAGTTTGTACTGATTATGTTACAAAGTGGGTGGAGGCAAGAGCACTACCTAGAGCAACAGAGAAAGTAGTGGTAGATTTTCTTTTTTCTGATATTTTTGTAAGATTTGGGGTACCTAGAGAAATAGTCACTGATGAAGGTACTCAATTTGTGTCAAATCTTATGCAGGGAACTATGCAAAAATATCAAATTACTCACCGGAATTCCACCCCTTATCATCCACAGGCCAATGGGCAAGTGGAATCAACAAATAAGGTGTTGGAGACAATCCTTACCAAGGCAATGCAATTACATAAAAAGGTGATCCAAGTGAATGTTGGTGGCCACCCACCTATCCCACTTGGACCCCCACAATTGTCTCTTTCAGTTTTTTAGCTTCCTTAATTGTAGCACAATTTACTATTTTTAGTAGTTTTACGGGTCCTGAACTTCTGAAGCTGTTTTGAGGCCCTAAATGATGTTTTTTTGGAAAATTGGGTAGATCTTGCTCCTCCCAAAGTTGTAGTTCTAGGATAGATATTTCTAACAAGCTATGGTGCGCATCAAATGGAGATTGTATGCCAAAGTTACAACCTCGGGAAATTGATGTACCAATTTACCCAAATGGGGCCCACAGTTTGGTGTTTCATCTCCTAGGGTTAATTTTTTGGATGTTTAGGGTTTTCCATTATTTCTCAACAATAAATAGGCCTTCGAGCCTCATTGTAACACAGTTTAGAGGCATGTAGCCGCCACATCTCTTCTCAGAGATAAGCTACCATCGCCCTAGCTAGTTTATTTCCACTTCTATTTCTAAGCATATTTCAGTATTTTACATTAATGAAATGAAGTATTATTTCTGTTGCATCTCTGTATTTATGGTTATATCTATAATTTATTGTGTTCTTGTTTAAATCCGGATCAGTGGCATCAGAGCGGTCTACTCTTTCCCTGTCTTTCTTTGCATGTCCCCAACAAGGTCGGGATATAAGGAGTTAGGGCTTGAATTGGTCGAACCTTTGCAATACCAACCTCACAAACCCCGATGGCCTCCCATGGTGAATGAAAAGAAAGATGAGGGGGCAGGAGATCCTATCAAAATCTTGCTCGAAGAAGCCCTTGAGAGACAAAGGAACGCTATGATGGACAACTTTGCCCAGATCCTTCAACGGCTACCCAGAGGTGATGCATTGGCTTCCAACAACTACTTTGGAAATGCCACACCCTTTAAGGTACAAGTTAATTTTGAAATCCCCATATTCAAGGATCAGATGGATGCATATGCCGTAGATAAATTGTTAAATCTGCTACAAGGGTATTTTTCTGTTCATGATTTTTCTAGTCGGGAAAAGATTATTTTCACTCTTCTCAAAGTAGCCCCCCACGTCAAGGACTGGTGGGAAACCTACTCCGAACAGAAGGATGAAAATATGGCCTCACTGTTTTCAACTGCACCCACTTGGAATTCATTCCAAGATGCCATCAAGGAGAAGTACTACCCTATCAAAAGCTATGAGGACAAATACATAAAGTGGACCACGCTATGGTAGGGAAGGGACCAAGATGTGCTGGAGTTCACAAACATTTTTCATACCTTTCACACACAGTTGGGTATCAAGGATTCTAAGCTGCATTTGGTACTCAAATACTACAGCTGCATACACAGATACATCTAGGATGATGTGGAGTTCCTGAACATCTCCTTGCTCGGCACGACATACCGATACACTGTTAACATCGAGCAAAAATTTAAACAGAAGAAGAGAGACTTTGGATCTATAAATCTGAAGCAAGGGAAAGGCTAAACTGCAAAACCAAGGACAAAGCCAAGATGAGGCAACCCAAGACAACTCGTCAAAGCCACAAGAAAATAACAACACCATGAAGTTGAAGAAGGACACAGGAAAGTGGTGTGAGTTCCATAAGAGCCCCACTCACAACACAAGTGAGTGTCAGACCAAGCAGTCGTTGGTGGCCGAGTTGAAGGCTTCAGAATTATATCCATGTTCTGACCCTGAGTCAGAACCCGACAAGGGGAATGGAAAAGGGAAGCAGATCATTGATGCGGAGCCCAACGCCACTATTACCACCACCAAGGTCTAGAAGAATAAGCCTGAAGATCCAGAGGAGGGAGAGCACCTTTTCCACTCATAGATGTGGGAGAAGGGTTCGCCACTGCAGTTCATTGTCGACAGTGGTAGCCAAAAGAACCTCATTTCAGTAAAGGTCGTGAAGCAGTTGGGGCTACTGACTACACCACACCCGTGGCCGTATAGTATCGGGTGGCTTCACCAAAGACGAGATCTCCGAGTTTTCCAACAGTGTCGCCTTCCCTACAGCATCAAGCCCTTCACAGATGAGGTATTTTGTGATGTTGCACCTCTGGATGTTTGTGATGTACTATTAGGCCAGCCATACTTGTGGAGGCGACATGTTGTGTATGAGTCAAGGCCTCACGCTGTTATTATTTCTTTGGGTAATTCATTATACAAGATACCGAAGGTACCCCCACCTACCGCCACCTCTTTCTTTGGGTAATTCATTATACAAGATACCGAAGGTACCCCCACCTACTTCCACCTCTTTGATCACTACTACGAAATGCAGTAGGATCATCTCCCAAACTAGGAAATTCATTTTCTGTCTGGTTCACTCCCAAAGTAAGGGGAAGATCGTCGCCACATCCATGACCCCTGCGAAGGGTTCCTCCACGCAGCAGCAGTAGTAGATGGATATGGTCATGAAAGTAGATAGGAACATCTTCTCCTCACCCACAGGGACACCATTGCACTATTAGGTCAAGCATTCATTCAATTTGACTCCTAGAGCACCTCTACCCAATGGGTCAAAATATCACCGCTCCATTTTGAAAAATGACAAGTACAAGAAGTGACATGATCCTTACACCAATACCAAGGTTGTGGGAACAATGATTTGGAGGACAAAATTCCCCATTCCTTTGCTTACACCGAGTGTTCAATGTGGATTTCCCTCTACCATGCTTCCCACAATTGCTGGACACATCAGAGATTGTAGAACAGTTCACTAGGGACCAAGTTCAGCAAATGGAGGAACTCAATGCAATGGGGACCATTGCTTCCTAATAGGGGAGGAATGATCTAAGTGGATCTTGGTGGCCACCCAACTATCCCACTTGGACCCCCACAACTGTCTCTTTCAGTTTTTCAATTTCCTTAATTGTAGCATAATTTACTATTTTTAGCAGTTTTTTAGGTCCTGAACTTCCAGAGTCGTTTTGAGGCCCTAAACGACATTTTTTGGGAAACATGGGAGCAACATGGGTCCATGACCCATGTTTCTCTTCCCAAAGTTGTAGTCTTCAGATAGATATTTCTATGAGCTATGGTGCGTGTCAAACAGAGATCGTTTGCCATAGTTACGACCCCGGGAAATTGATGTACTAATTTTCCCAAACGGGGCCTACAGTTTAGCGTTTCATCTCCTAGGGTTAGGTTTTTAGATGTTTAGGGTTTTCCATTGTTTCTCAACAATAATTAGGCCTTCGAGCCTCATTGTAACACATTTCAAAGGCATGTAACCGCCACATATCTTATCAGAGATAAGTTACCATCACCCTAGTTGGTTTCTTTCCATTTCTGTTTGTAAGCATATTTTAGTATTTTACATTAATGAAATGAAGTATTATTTTTGCTGCATCTCTATATTTATTGTTATATCTGTAATTTGTTGTGTTCCTGTTTAAATTTGGATCAGAATAATTGGCCTGACAGACTTCCTCAAGCATTGTGGGCCTACATGATAACATGGAGAAATACCATTGTATTTTCTCCATATGAATTCGTGTATGGAAAGTGAGTTTTATTGCCCATTGAATTTTAGGTTAGGACTTTTAAGATGGCAGCAGATTTGGGTATGGACCTTGACGAAGCTCAGTAGCAGAGAATCCTGTAGCTCAATGAGTTGGAGATTAGGCAAGATGCTTTTCAACAAACTAACTTGATCCAGCAACAAAGGGATAAATGGCACGACAGATACATTAAAAAGAAGCAGTTCAAAGAGGGAGACTGGGCATTGCTGTATGATTCAAAATTTAAGAACTTTAAAGGAAAATTTAACACACATTGGTTTGGCCCCTATGAAATTGATAATTATTTTGATAATGGATCTATTCGGGTTAAAACCATTGATTATGGGAATGTTACCTTCTTGGTGAATGGGCACAGACGTAAGTTATATCAAAAACCCAAATCCAAGGGGTAATTTTTGGAAGATATTGTGAAGAAAAGAGAGCTGGAGATGGTGAGAGAAGGAGTCATTCCTTCCACTATATCTTCCTGATTTCCTCTTGACACAATGAGCTCACTTTGTTCCTCCTCGTGCTTGGTAAAACATGAGAGGAATCTCTATTGGGTATAGGTTTATTCCTTTTTCCGGGGCCCAATGGACTAGTTACAGAAAAGGAGCCCCCTCAGAGTCTTCTTTTCCAAGTGTTTCAGACTCTCTAAAATTGAAATCTGGCAAGCATGGCCTACCTTGGGCTTGTTAAAATTACAGGTCAGTAGGACCTTTAGGATCCTCTCAATAAATTTTGTTTTCAGTTAATCCTGAATTTCTCGTGTTGGACTGGTGTAGGATTTCTTAAGACCCTCCTTCCAACAATCTTGGCCCATTGACATGAGCAAGTTATCTGGGTGCAAGATCAGAGTCTTATTATGTGTTGAAGCTTGTATGCCCTAATGAAAGCCTATCTCACCACTAGTAATGGGTAATCACTATGGCTCCTTGACTACTGGATCCTACAGGGGGGTTCAACAAGAACTCATTAATTCACACTCGATAGGATGCATCAGGGTACCTTGGTCCTCGCTCTCATTAAAGGTGATGGGCCTCACATTAGTTAACAACTAACCTAAATGGCTGGTAATCTAATGAGCTCATTTCACATTCGACATCAACACCTTTATTCATGTGCAGTGAACTATACACAAATGAGGGAGAAGTGTTAATTGATGGTTCGATTTCCTGTAGAAGCTCCGCAAGTCATGGTCTAATTTCTTGCAGAAGCTTCGCAAGTCATGGTCTGATTTACTACATAAGTTCCACGAGTCATGGTTCGATTTCCTATAGAAGGCTTAGCAGTCACAATTCCATTTCCTACAGAAGGCTCAACAGTCACAGTTCCACTTCCTTCAGTGACAACCTGATTTTTTGAAAAATAAAAACCATAGACAAAGCATTAACTTAAATTATTTAAATTACTGACAGATTTTAATTACTAGTCGAGGTCATGAATTATGAGGTCATATATCTGATTTAACTATTAAGTGGGTTATCATCTCAAGGACAGGCATGCGTCATCCAAAGGACTAGACCGTTGGAAGGTAAGAATGGTAAAGTACAGTCGGCGACAGGACACTTGAGGTAAAGGGTAATTAACACTTTAATTTTTAACATTTGTATGATTTTTTTGGTTATGGTCACCCTTGCGGAAAAACGCAGTCGTAACCTAGTGCATTATAAGTCAAGCTCCACGCCCGATCGCCATGATTCTGACATGCTCAAAAATCCCATGCTTTTTGATAACTTTCTATAATAAGCCCTCCCTTGTCGTGCAAATCCTTTGCAAAATATTAACCCAATATTTTCAAAAAAGTGCATGCGTCCTGTCTTCCAGTTTTTCACCATGTCGAAATTGTATGCCCTCGTTCGCCTCAAGCTGCAAAGGATTGAGTTGCTGGAACCCGACTGTTACACAACGTTTTGTCACTATCCATGTACTCCCCGTTCCTCGATCCTGGAGGACCTCTATAGTGAACCCCACATGCTTTGCCTTCATGAAGAAACTCCCATTATGTCCCTCTTCATGAGCATATCAATTCCCTTTTGCACCATTTCCCCTGAAACTTTTGTTTTGCCCAGTTTACAAGACCGGCGCTAATGACCTTTATCTCCCCCGCGCCGATGTGCAAAGATTAGCACTATCCCTAGCATCGACCGGAGTGACTGAGTTGTGTTCCAGTCACATCGGTCCTATTATGGAAAGTTTTTTAAATTAGGAGTCGAAGCTTCTAGCTCTAGAAGCTTCGTAACGGAAGTCTGGTAAATGGTTTGGTCGGATGGGGTCGAGGATGTCAGTTTGGGCTCCTTTCCCCTATAATGATGGAACTACCTCAAGGGATAAGCCCTTCTCCCATGAGAATAGGATCCATCTCCCATCCATTCATCCTATATAAACCTCCCTTCTTCCCAAGCACAAGCTAGTGTTAGTGTTGGAGTGTTAATGTTGGTGTGCTAGTGCTATTTTGGTTTGGAGTAAATAGCAAGCTATTCTAAGTTGTAGCTATCTAGTTGTGTGAGGGAGAAGTGTGATTTGGTTTGGAGTGAAGCCTAAATGGAATAGCCTTAAAACTATTGTGGATTGAGGCCATCATGGAATGCTAGCAGAAGTGTGTGGGAACTTAGTCTTGTCAGAGGAGGATTGCAACGTCAAGACAAATGGTTGTAATCTCTCCTTGATATTAATATATGCAACTATCAATTGATTTCCTACATGATTTTTCATCTTACAGATTCATGGCTTAATGTTTCTTGACTTGTTAAGTAGGTTGAATTAAAATTTGTCTATTATCATGTTTGTTGTCTGCTGTTGTTTACTTGTTTTAGGTGCTTGAAGAAGGAAGCGAGAGATAGCTAGAGCGAGCAAGCAAGGACATCATCAAATGAGATAAGCGTACCAAGAGGTAGGCCCTCTTGATTGGTTCTAACCTAAGGAAATCTTCCATAGAATGTATCTATTGTGGCTAGACCCATTATTGGGCTAGAGGAATTTGTTTGTGTCTACACTTATAATTTTACTTCACCACAAATTGGCGACTCCGATTGGGATCCCAATCCTTTTGTTTGTCTTGGATTTCATGATTTCGTCAGAACTTTTCTAGTTCCACTTTTTCCCTTTGGTTCTGTTTCTTTTCTCCTGCTTACTAGCCTGAGTCTAAAATTCATATTAGCAGATCTAGTCCCTGTTTCTAAATTTTTTATTTTTTCCTTAGCTCCCTCGATCAGCGCGCTTAATTCACTGACAGTCACACTAATCAGCGCAAGTCATTGAGAAACAATTGCGTCGACCAACCTCTAGCGCTTCTTATTAGTTAGGCAGTCGCATCGATGCCTATAAGTGAATATTAGGGCATGACCCCAATCTTGGCCAGTGTGTTCTTCTCTTGTGGTTTTGACCCCGTAAGCCTTTTGGACCATTTTATCCCTGATTAGAAAGCTACTTTTCATTTGGTTTTGTTTGCTTGTTGACTTATCATCTTTCTGCTTGATCGATTGAGTCATTGGGTGGTCAGCCACACTAGGGCATCTAGTTTGTCATCCATTCAACGGTTTGTAAGCTTATTGAGTCGACTTGTAGGTGTACTTACTCCTTGCATTTCGTTTTTGGTCCTTTTATGACTTTGACCTCTTTTACACAACTTTGAAAAGTTTTCGTTTACTTGCCTAAACAATTTTTTCCTGGCATGGATTACATTGCTTGTCATGTGTTCATCTACTTGAAGAGCTTATTGTCTCGAGAAATTTTTCACAGAAAGATTATATGCAAAAAGTTTATTTCGTTGTTTCATGAAAAAGTATGAAATGCTAGCTTGTTGCATCGTTGTGCTACGATAACTTGCATCATTAAAAGACTAGAATTGCATCGGCATTTGAAAAGGAAGAGAACTATTTTGCTTTTGAATGGACTAAGAGATAAGTGGTTGTCAGGAAATTAGGAATTGGAATGCATTTTTCATTAGTTTATTTTTTTTTAAAGTAAGGTACTGAAAGATCATTTCATTTTCAATTGCTTGATTGTTTGCATTTGATTGAGTAGTTTCTACCCTATCTAGTGTAGGAATTTCATCGAATTGAAAAGGTCTTGTCTCATTTAGTTGCATTTAAGGTGTTTCGAGTCTCATTGCTAAGACCTGAAAACTAAAACATAACTCAAGATAAAATTTAAAATGAATTAAATTAACCTAAGGCACATTTGACATTAACGATCATATCTAGAAGGTCTAGGCTAGAGACGTGTTCCAGCGTCTTTAAACCTAGCAATTGTCATTAGCTTCAGCATTAGACAGCGCTACTACGGATTTATGCTCCCCGTACCATCAAGTATATAACAGGAGACCCCTCTAGGCTGCAATCCTTTTATCCTTAGGAAGCCGAGTCGGCTACCTTGCAAACGTGA
The DNA here is from genome assembly GCA_031772625.1 of Pinus tabuliformis. Lineage (NCBI taxonomy): Eukaryota > Viridiplantae > Streptophyta > Pinopsida > Pinales > Pinaceae > Pinus > Pinus tabuliformis. The sequence goes on from CM062818.1 coordinate 1,462,439,403, forward strand.
TACACCGAACACAACATTCGGGGAGTTTGCCTTCTCGTACTTCTTGGTTCACCAGGAGGTATTCTGCAATTCACAGTTCCCTGGTAATCCTGTTTACCTAGATCATCCAAAGTATTCATTTGATCTTTTTGACTCATTAAACTTAAATGATCATCCGAGAACTTGTCCTTTCGAGCTCGTTTCTAATCGAAAGTAATAGAGTCATCTTTGTTTCTTTCTCGACTCTTAAAAAATGAAAGAGCACCAGTCTTTTATGCATCTTAATAATTGATTGTCCATGATCCAAAAACACCCTGTTAGTTTCTTATGAGACCAAATCGCGAGTTTCCTTAAAAGAACATTTTAAAGCCTTGAAGTTAATTGTTTTATCGGTCAATACAAGGTCATCGTGGCTGAACCATCTGGTTCACCCAGTTCCTCTTCCTCTCCTCCATCTCAAAGATTGTCTGAGGAGTCATTTCCTAAGTTACTAGAGTCACTTGAGGACCAAGGTGTTGAACTTGGAATTGTTCTGATCATTCAACCTTTGTCATCTCGTCCTCCACCTACTTTCCATACTAGATCATCTACTGATTTTGGCTTGGAATCTCCGAACAATCCCGTTCAAACTCTAGAGAACTCACCGACCACCGATGGTCATCTTAGACTGGTTATCTACCCTCTGAAGCCTCTGTTTGACCCTATTGTGATATCACCGTAGCGGCCTTATAGTCCGTACAACTAGCCGGGTACTCCTTTGGAATTATCCCCTCGTACTCATTTGGCCATTCGTCGTCGTTTATTTTTAGACATGGAACCTGAAGGTGATGCTCCAGTCACATCTTTGGATGAGTCCGAAGTTTCTACTCCACACAGTGTTGAGGGGGAATAGTTGCCTTTTCCTCCTAAGGGTTTTCCCTTTTTGGAGGGTATTCCCGCCAATTTTCCACCCAACTATGTGTCTTTGGCACAGTTGGTTTCAGGTACACCTAGTGCCTCATCACTTTACCATAACCCTATTTGGACATCAGGTGCCATGCCTACTTCAGGTCCGTTCGTTATGAAAACGAATTTCCAACTAGTTATTACCTCAGTCCCAGTGCAACCCACCATTCTAAATACTCTTGTATCATTAATCCCAGTTACTCGTCAGGCACAACCGACAGTTTCAAAGAATGTCTTTGTCAGTTCCTCTGTCCCTCTAGTCAGTGGCCAGGTTTTGCCACTGCCTAGGGGGCAGAACCTGAATGTTTCTATGGTGTCAGGTGCCACTAATGTGAGAAGCTCACATGCTTGGTATAAACCAACCTTCTTCTGGTATTATTCATAACCCTGTTGATCCTACTGGATCAAGCAATGTCTAGTACCAATAGGTTCAGAATCCCATTGGTCCATCTAGATCGAGCAATGTTCAGTATTAGCAGCCCTATGGGGCTCAAGTCCAATACCAAAATCCTTACGTTCCATATGGTTCTCAAGGAATGGTTAATCAACCTTACACCCTCCAATCTGGGCAGTACATCCAGCCTGGCTATGGCTAGATTCAGTTCGGAAATTTCTTGGGCACTGTTCAAGTACCCTTGCAACAACAAGGACAGCCTCTACAACAACATGGGAAACCTTTCTTGCAGCAAGGACTCTCCAGCAACCGCAAGGGCAAATGATCTTGCAACAAGGTCAACTACAACAACCGCAAGGTCAACCATTGCAACCATTGCAGCAAACCGTGCACCAACAGATGCAATATGCTCTGCACACCTCTCAACCCATGTCCTCACAGGGCCAACCTTTGCAGCCCCAAGGACAAAATGTTTCAACCGCAAGGTCAACCCTTGCAACAAAAAAACCAACCAGGGAAGCAGCAACCCTTGTATACATATCAACAAGGTCAACCCTTGCAGGGGTAGGGTCAAGGTCAATTCCTATAATAGGAGGCTCAAAATCTTCATGTCCTAGGTCAAAAGGTCTAGAATCCTACTGGCCAAGGGCATCATGTACAAAACCCTAATACCTTAGGTCACTAGGTTCAAAATCCTTTTGGTCAAGGGCAGCAGGTACAGAATCCCTATGTCCAAGGGCAACAAGTGTATCAACCTTATGTCTAAGGACAGTAGGTCCAAAACCCTCTTGTTCAGGGACAACAGGTCCAAAACCCATATGTTCAAGGAAAACAGGTCCCATATCCATATGTCCAAGGTCAACAGGCTCAACAGCCTTTCAACCTCTACGTTCCTTATCAACAACCTATGGCCAGACAGTTCCAAGGTATTCACGGTCAAAATCCTCCCTATGGTCAAGGTAATCCACAATGGGGGCAGCCTCAGATGCCATATGGCCAAAATCCCCCACTGTGGGGCCAAAATCCTTACCAGTAGGGATGGGCTCCTCTATATGGACCCGCTTATCGACCTCCCATGCCTTTTAACACCCAATTTCCATTCTTGGCTACACTCGAGTTGCCAAATGTATCTCACCTTATGAATGATCTGATCCTTAATTCTCCACACTGGCCTCCAGTGCCGTCCAAGATACCAAGCGATTGTCCAAAGTTCGATGGGAAAGCTAAAGAAGATCATCAGGCCCATGTGATGAGATATCACCTCTGGTGCTTGTCGAACTCATACGTGGACGATTCCATTCGTCTCCATCTTTTTCAACATACCCTCACAAGTGCTGCAGCGAAGTGGTACATTGAGCTACCTTGAAGTACTTACCATGACTTTAACTCTTTATCCATGGCTTTCATCACAAATTTTCAGTTGTCGGTTCGCTATGAAATTGGCACCTATTTGCTCACATCGCTTAATCAAGATACTACGACACACATCTCTGATCACATCCATGAATGGAGACGTAGAGGTCACCTGATCAAATTTGAGATTGTTGATTAGTTGCTCACACAATGGTTCACCAAATCATTCGTGGCCCCGATTTCTCGTGATATAGCTATGGGTGGACATGTCACTGAAGAACAGGACATCGCTCATGCCCAATACTTGGATCTAGTCTACTCTTAATCTGGCACTTTGTACGAGTTATTACCCAATGTTCTATGACTATCATCCAATCCCGCAGTATCAAAGTCACCAGTTCTACCTCCCGTTGATGGAGTTATTGTTTCAATATCCCAGACCCCTGCTAAATCTTCTTCCACACAGAAGTTAGTCTCAAATGTTATTCCTAATAGTTCATCCCAGAATCCACCTGGCCCTAGAAAAACCTCAAAGGTCGATGCTGTTGAGTCCACTGCAGCGGACAAATCCTCAAAAGGGAATAAGAAAGTAAAAGGCAAAGCTAAAGTCGATGCCCCGAAACAGGGTCCTCCCAAATCATCTGCTAGTGACTCTTCGCAATGGAAACTTAAGTATCCTTGCCTCATTAGTGAGGAAGATCACTACACTAAGGATTGTCCCCGACGATCCGAAGTTAGTCGCTTGCTCAAAGGGACCCTCGCTATCCTCAAAGAGTCGTTTCTGTCTCAGTAGACCCAAATGGTAGACCAACCCCAATCTGCTTCCTCCGGATCTCAAGTGTTCATGATGAGTACGCCTATTAATGTGGCTACTAGGTCGAAATACTATCAAACTCTTGCTTCAGTAGCTGGGAAAGAGAAAGAAGACATATCTTCTTCTTCTACCCCTAGTTCTGGCCCTCTTCATATTGAGTGCCCTAACCCTGATTCCGCTATACGGCCACCCTCTCGAGGTGTGTTGTGGAAATCCTCGTATAATTCCAATGCTTGAGTTGCTCAACACTACAATATTGTTGAGGATTTGGCTCAGGCGCCGTCAACCATGTCAGCTCTTGAGGTACTCCAAAGCTACCCATCGCAGTAAAAATCTTTGTTGTCAGCTATCGGGGGCATCAATCCCACCGATTCCAATTTGATATGTTTTGATCTAGAGAACCATGTTCTATGGCTTCCTCATTAGATTTCCTTTCTTATTTAGGTAATCATCAATGAGAAAACCATCCACCAGACTGTCATCGATGAAGGTGCTTCCACTTGCATCATGTCGACTGCATGTTGGAAGGCTATTGGTTCTCTTGCATTGAACCAATCTCCAAACACTTTGGAAGCTTTCGATGGGCATGATTCATGACCCTTCAGTGTCTTACCTAACCTTGCCATCACACTGGAAGGCAAGACAGTGCAAGTCGAAGTAGAAATTGTTGACGCCAATCTCAATTATAATCTTCTACTCAGCCGAAGTTGGACCCATGCCATGCATGTCGTGGCTTCCTCTTTATTTTGAGTGATTCGTTTTCCCCATCAAGGGAAGATTTTCACTGTTGATTGGATGTCTTTCTTTGCCTCTTCCTCCTCAAATGGAAATGTTCCATACGTCAAGGACACCGGTGCTCCCTATGAGAGTGTGGGGGTAAGTCTTTTCAAAGATTCTGCCTTAATTGGAATTTTTCCACTCCCACCTCCTCATGTTGCCTCTATCAACATTATCTCGGTCAAATCTAATCCTTGGGTCACACCTTCACCATATCTTGTTGAAACTTGGGGCGAGGTTATGCCGCTTAGTCCCGACGACATCAATTACGTGGAAATTGTTTCGGCTTCGAGTTTTGCATCCTCTAATTATTTTATGTCGAAGATCTCTCTTGATACGTACTCTCAATCCCTGTGGCTTGGCGCTTTGGAATCACCTGATCCCTTAGCCGAGACCTTCCTTGCTGATGAAGGTATCATGGACTTCATGCCTCTCGAGGATCCACCTTGGACTAATTTTCATCATCTTTCCTCATTCCTGCCTTGCCCGATGGTCATGTCCATGTGTCTCAAGAACTTTTCTTCTCAGTTGTCTATTGATGTGTCAGTTTATCTTGACATGGTCAAGATCTTTCAACTGAGGGAACCTTTATCCCTTCATGGATTCAGGATTTTTCTCCCTCCCCAAGTTTTTACCGATTTCCCATTATTGCAATGGGGTTGTCCCCTGACTCGTAACCCTCCTTCGCCCAAGGGGCATAGGGGCAAAGCCTTATATGAGTTTTACTCTATTATTTGGCCGAGCCGATGTTTACTCATCATGAAAATGGTAAAACTCCAGTGTTCATCTGTGTTGATTGATTACTCGAGTCCCAGCATGGACTCCCTCAAGAAGTACTATGCTTAGGTCATCTTACATGATTACTTGTGTACATTAGTGTGTGATTCATTTTTTTGTAGCGTGGTTTTGTGTGATAGTTTTCGTACAACTTTCCTGTTTACTATGCTTTTCTTGCTTTGCAGATGTCTGCGACTCCCCACATTGGTTTCACTGATGGTGCTTGTCGTAGTACCCGGAACTTATCGTCCACGGCATGGGCTATTTATGACCGTAATGGTGAGTTGATTGACCTTCAAGGTATCTGTCTAGGTTGCACAAACAACAACCTTGTTGAATACAGCGTGGTCATTGAACTGTTGTCAGAAGCCATCGCTCTAGGAATCAGAGAACTGGTTGTCAATCTGGATTCACAGCTTGTCATCCTTCAACTCAACGAGCAATATTCCATCAGAAACCCTAAAATATTGAGAATTTATCTGTGTATCCATCTATTGGAAAGGAATTTTGATTACATTACATATCATCATATTCCTAGAAGCATGAATACATTGACATATGCATTAGTTAATCATGTGTTGGATAGACATTTAGGAAACATGTAAAAGATAAAACAAACCATTTGTACCATAGTAGACAGGAAAATACAACATATATATATATATATATATGGTGATAATGTTTGATACATCAGAACCTCAAAAAATAATGTGTGTCCAAAATAACATCAGTGGTTCGCAGGCCTCATATATCCGTGGCACGCAGGCCTAAAAAAATGTAAATGCTGGACCTAGGAACTAATCAACATGGTGATCGTGGTAGCATGATACAGCTCGTGCAACACAAGTCAGCAATCGGCAAATCCGATCCAAGACTCCCACTGTGTGTCTCTGGTACTGACGAGGAATGTCTCCTACCCGAGCATACTCTGGGATGCCACGAATCAACGCCTCAGGGTTCCTTGCAATCTTCTCCTTGTTGTCACTCCCTTCCTAATAAGGAGCAACAACATCAATAGGGTGGGGGATGTGCCTAGCTATTGGGGACATCCCAGTAGGCCGCTCTGGTCCAACGTCTGCATTAACAAGAGAAATGTTATAAGCACATATATACCAAAAATAATTAAAAATCTCAAAATTAAAAAGTTGATTTTTTACCTTCATCATCGAAATCCTCTCCATCTAGTAAGGGCATATCTGGATCTCCATGGAAGTCAGTGCCACTGTATGGCCAGTCCTCCATGACGATTTTCTGTCATCGTAGCCATGAAAAGAATGCAGGTTGGTATGACATGTGTTGACCCCCAGTGATCCTGGGCATCAAACGACTCCAGCAAGCCATCTGTGGATCGCATGGCATAGGAGGATCTACCTCAGTCAGTTGATACTGGAACAGTGGTACTCGTTCCAAGAAGAAGGTCACAAGTACAGATCCAAAGCAAAATTGGTTCAGAATCCCCGCCTTGTCTTTGGACAACTAGCACTTGATGTTCATCTTCATGACCTCTACCCAGTTGAAGATCATAGGAGTTGTGTAGTCAATAGCATAAAGGAACTTCGACTTGTTAGTCTCATGTTCCACCTGGGACCTCGCCATTATGTTGATAGTCAACAAAAGCACTCTCAATGTCAAATCTCGAACAATGGAAATCTTTATCTTCCCACTTTTGGATTTTAGGGCCTCACGGTAGTGTTCGGAAAGCAAGGAAGATATGCTTGCTCCAATCGGTAGTGACCCATAAGTTTACTGGTTCCCCTCTACGGGATAGTCCAGTGATTAAGTATATATCTAAAGTTTCCAACTCCAGCTCTTGGTCACCAATGACAAAAATATCCTAATTAATGTCCCAAGGACTAATCAGGTATCAAAGAAACTTGGGTTAGGCTCGCATCCCTGACGTGAGAAAGAATTTGAGGAGCCCATAAGCCCTCAAATATTCCAGGCAATTTGGGTCATTCATTGCCTGGGTGTCAACATCCTCATGTTCTCATTCTTTCCAGTCCACCATTTTCAGTGATTCTTTCTTGCAAAAGCCATTAATTTGAGCCAACAATCATCCTTGACCCATAAAATTTAAGTTTAAACGACGAATTTTTGAGAAAATAGGGTTTTTCCCTATTCACAGTGCTGGTGCGCCTGTTTTAAAAATAATTGCGTCGATTGGTGTGGCTAGATTTGTTAATCACCCTCGAACGGCACGATTCCGTGCTCGGAAATTGCACCGACTGACAGCGATTTTTTTTTTAAACCCCCTCAAAAAACTAAAAAAATGGTTAAAAACATAAATAAAGGACATGAAAATGGAGTTCAGGGTTTTAGCTGTTACCTGGAACTGGCGGCTCATCGATTGACCTCCTAGATCTCCCGCAATCTTCTCCGAAACAATTAGGGCAAAAGTGAGTAAAAAGTTTTCACAACAAAAGAAAAATGGTAAATGGTAAAAATATATTTACTTTTCCCCTTTTTATTCATTTTTTCATGAAAATATCAAGTTTTTGTAAATATTTTGACCTATTTTGCCTTAAGAACTCGATAATACACTTTACCTTATTTGTGCAATGACAGATGATGGATGTTCAATGACGATGACGAGTCACGTTTCAGCTCTTTTCTCAACTTGTTAAACTCGTACAAAAAGATTTCTGAGTGTTTTTCCCTTTTGGCTCGTAAAAGAAAATAAAATGGGGGGTCAGTTTTCAAGCTCTTTTCCAACCCTTTAAAAACGAAAATATGGCCGAGCCCTTGTCATTTCAAACTCGTTAATGGATGCAAAAAGTCGTGTGCCCCGTATAAGTTTACCCCTTTTTTGGGTTGGGAGCCACTATTTACAAAAAACGTACTCCTTGACTGAAATGGTCAACCAGTTCTCTCAAGCATTGTTTTCTACATTTTCGGGCTCGAGAGACACAAATGTACGAAAATGGACCATGTGGAGTTTTCTTTTACGTGTCTTTTTCAAACTCTCTAAACATGAAAAAGATGCCAAGTTACACCTTTGTCAGACTCATTAAACTATTAAATGACATCGGATTTGTCACCATGACAAACATGAGTTTGTCCTTCCTAGGGCTCGTTAAACTTATAGGTCGGATTCATCTTAAGGATGAACTTACAGTGCAAGCATATGCTATCCCCTTCAAGTTTGCGATTAAAAAATAATTGGGGTACCTACCAGAAATGGTGGGGGAAAATTTGGAAATCTATCAGTTGTGTCGGCAGCTCACTCTTGAACATGACACTCTTTGTTTCATGTCAGGTTGGGATATCCTCCTTTGTATCGTTGACCTTCATGGGTTTTGGCCATTCATTTTTTCACTCCATTTGATCTCTGCCATGTCCTCATGACCACCGATCCTATGGATCCAAAAGCTGCCAAACTTCCAGTTGTGTCGCCGATATGTTTAAGAGTTGTCCTTCTGCAGTTACACTTACCTCTGTTTCTCTGTATCATCCAAAATCATTTTGCATCCTTTCATCTTGTGTCGATGATGTGGGAAACATTATGGCCCTCCTTCGACACGGTCGCTTTCCGTTGACTTCAGCTCATTATCCGAGAAGTTGACTGAGAGACTCTTTTCTGGTACCTTAGAGCTTGCATGCCCTAATGGCAAGTTCTTCGTACACATCATTGGCTATCGATCGAGTGACTTCATGGGTGTTCGACTTCAGTTCCTCTATTCACATTCTGTGGATTGTGATGATAGTACCTTGAGGACCATTTTCATTGTTGGTAGTTTCTCTCGCGCTTGTTAACATTTTATATCATTGGCTGGTAATCAAGCGACTTTCTAGCTTGTTCAACATCAACACATATATTCACATGTTAGAATTTGTACTTTGATTAGGTCGTGTTGGAGCGCAAGACCCTGGACTCAGATCACAAAAGTCTAGGTTGCGAAGTGATGTGACATGGTTTTGTTGATATGCATGTCTTTTTCAGAAGGCTGGCTGCGACCAAACCATGAGTTATCATATGTGATCCTTCTCATTATTGGATGGTTGCGACCATATCTTCGTTTCATTATGATCCTCTTTAATGGATGGTTGCACCCATACCTGGATCCATCTACATGATCATTCTCTAGATGGCTACATCCATGCCATGATTCATGTATCATTTGACAGAGTTCTCAGTTATGTATATGTATCTGTACTTTCTTGCAGGTTTTCCAACAGCAGACTACGGTTCCACGCACTGATTCATAAAACATTTCATCCCTCACTCTAGCTCAACCTTCACGCTTTAGGGGGCATCTGTTACACAGCATTTTGTCATTGTCCCTGTACTCCCCATTCCTTGATCCTAGAGGACCTCTACAGTTAACCCCACATGCTTTGTCTTCATGAAGAAACTCCCATTGTGTCCCTGTTCATGAGCAGATCAATTCCCTTTTACACCATTTCCCCTGAAACTTCTATTTTGCCTAGTTTACAAGACCAGTGCTAATGACCTTTGTCTCCCCTGCGCTGATGTGCAGAGATTAGCACTATCCCTAGCACTGTTATGGAAAGTTTTTTAAATTAGGAGCCGAATCTTCCAACTCTAGAAGCTTCGTAATGGAAGTCTGCTAAATGGTTTGGTCGAATGGGGTCAAGGATGTCAGTTTGGGCTCCTTTCCCCTATAATTATGGAACTACCTCAAGGGATAAGCCCTTCTCCCATGAGAAGAGGGTCCATCTCCCATCCTTTCATCGTACATAAACCTCCCTTCTTCCCAAGCACAAGCTAGTGTTAGCGTTGGAGTGTTAATGTTGGTGTTTTAGTGTTATTTTGGTTTGGAGTAAACAACAAGCTATTCTAAGTTGTAGCTATCTAGTTGTGTGAGGTATAAGTGTGATTGGTTTGGAGTGAAGCCTAATGGGAAGATCCTTAAAACTATTTTGGATTGAGGCCATCATGGAATGCTAGAAAAGTGTGTGGGAACCTAGTCTTGTCAGAGGAGGACTGCAACGTTAAGAAAAATGGTTGTAATCTCTCTTTGATATTAATATATGCAACTATTGATTGATTTCCTACATTATTTTTCATCTTACATATTCATGGCTTAATGTTTCTTGACTTTTTAAGTAGGTTGAATTACAATTTTTCTATCATCACGTTTGTTGTCTACTGTTGTTTACTTGTTTTAGGTGCTTGAAGATGGAAGCGAGAGATAGTTGGAGCGAGCAAGCAAGGACATCATAAAATGAGATAAGCGTACCAAGAGGTAAGACCTCTTGATTTGTTCTAACCTAAAGAAATCTTCCATAGAATGTATCTGTTGTGGCTAGACCCATTATTGGGCTAGAGGAATTTTTTTGTGTCTGCACTTATAATTTTACTTCACCACACCGACCCTCGTAGTAAGGCGAGATTGGAAAAAGCAGGGTGGCTACCATTTTTCCAACGATTTAGCGGCCACAATTTGGAAGTAACAAAGTCTTTCACCTTGAATCTGAATGGTGATAAGGCTCAAGTTGGGGATGTCCAATTCAGGTTGACCGAGGGTTTGGTAGCACGGGCATGCAGAATTCCACAGCTGGGAGAACACTAGCTTAAAAACCAACGTTTCAACAAGGGATTGTGCACGTCTTTCCTCCGTAAAGGGCATTTGCACCCCAACTAGAGTAAGGTAATTTCACAAGATTTCTTGAAAAGTAAGTACTAGAACTTATTGTTTTTCCTGCAGAAATATATCATGTGTAAAGGTCACTTTGGTCTTGCATTCTTGTTTCATATTCAGCTTCTCACCCATTTTCATGACAAGCCGTTAAATTTCTCATATTACTTGAGAATGTCTTTGATGAAGATGTCGACAACCACCAAGGATGGGGGGGTCAATTTAGAGGAAAATATCTATCACCATGGGCTGGTGAAAATCATCCTTGCATAGGTTTTGAAAGACAAGATGCGAACATGGGAGGAGTTCCTGGCCGAAAATTACTTTGCAGAAAATGAGGATTATGATTCCTCAGAATCCATGGAGGAAGCACCAGCAGAGAAACCGAAGAAAAATTCGTGGACATGTGGGCTACAGATAAAGGAAAAAGTGGAAGAGAAAAAATCTGACCCTTCAAAGTCTATAGAAGAGAAACCAGAAGAAGCCACGGACTCATGGGTCACTGGTAAAGAAGGAAGGAAGGGATGACCTTGATTCTTCGAAGCCCACCGAGAAGAAGCCTGTAGAAAAACCAAAGAAGAAGAAGCCTCGAACCCTTGGGCTACAAACGAAGGAGGAATAAAGGGACAAAGAAGTGGTGGTGACAGGGGAGACTGTGGGCAAACAACCTAAGTCGAAGAATGACACTTCCACCTCTGCAAAAAGATTTACCAGAAGCTAGGATGTTCAACTGGCTATAAAGGATACTACAGATGTAGAAGTGTTTCCTGAGACACCATACAAGAAGAAGGAGAAACATCACAGCCCACCCAAAGGTAAAGAAAAGATAGAGTCAGCTGAGTTCATCGGCGAAGAAGCAATGTCCTTCTAAGACTCCCCATTGCATGGAAGGGGGAACGACACAACAGGAGAACAACAAGCAGAGGAGGACCTTGGTTCCCCTCAGTCCCTCCAAGGACATTAGGAAGGGGAAGTAACTCCCCAAAAGAGACGGTCTCTACAGGAATTGGAAGAAATAATCACCAATATCACCATTTCAGAAAGAGCATTGAGAAAGGAAAACGAGACCCTGAAGGAGAACAACCTGCGTATACAAAAAGAACATGAGGAGTGGGTTCAGAAAGCGGCCTGAATTATGAAAAATAAGTAGGCTAGGATCGATCATCTGAAAAAGAAGAATGAATTATACAAGGGTCAAATTCTTGCAGAATCCAGTGGTAACTAGTTGGACCAGTTGGCAAAGGTAGCAAATCAGTTGGATGCAGTAGTTGTAGCTTAGGATAAGGAATGATTTCCTTTTCATTTTTCTTTTTTGGGGAAGATGCAACATTTTTTCTTGCATAAGGGGCATGCAAGAAGCTAGGTGTGGGGGAGATGTTGGGGCTTGGTTTTGCCCAATTTTGACACCCTTTTCTAGACTTTACCTCTCCCATTTTGAACTATCTTTAACCCCTATTATGCCTATTTCGGTTAGAATCCTTAGGTTTTTGCCAAAAGGGTGTCATATGGTGAAGGTATGCAAATGAACATGAAAAAGCGTCTTTTACCTTAACCTTAAGAATTCCTTATAACTAGTTGTTCTTTATTTAATTATTATGCCAACTAATATAGAGTTATTGTGCATATTTGTTTTGATTCGAAAACAAACCCGCATTTCCCACAAACAACTTATGTGATCCTATTTCCTACAAACGATCCGGGACATGGGTTTTGTGGGGAATCTATCACATATGGATGATGTCCTATTGGTTATTTTAGATTTGCCAACGATAACACCCAGATTCATAAACCTTCTCTTGTTGTCCATTTGGGGGAAAGCTACAGCCATGTAACGAATTTCATCTAATCCATGCTTTCAGTCATGGATTAGACCCAGTATGGCTAAATTTGATATTTTGTAATAGGACTGTTAGCCGATGGCTTAGATTAGTAGTCTTCCTTACTTCGAGCCATATATGGGCTTTTGTAATTGTATAAATTTTGTTCTAGTTTATATGATAGGGGGTTGTTGGGTTGGTTTTAGCTGATACTGTATATCAAATTGTACTCGACTGTATCTTTTCAGATTAATACAATATTATATGTTTTGTCTATTTCATTGAGCAAGCTCTTCTAATTTGAAGGGGTTGTGAGTAAGGGAGGGCCCCCTTTTCTCACAACTCCCATAGTTTAGTGTTTATGCATTTTATTTATGTTATGTAATAATAATTTGTTCTTATAGCTAATGTACTCTTTCTGATATATCAGCAGCAAATGATTGAATGAACTAGTTTCATGTTAATGTGTGGAATTCATTTAATTAAGATTTGATTTATAATTTTGAGTGAATTTCTGAGTTTGTTGTAAGTGTGATTTTTGTATCTTTTCCTAATCATCATCGGCAATACTAAATGGTTCTAGAGGGATGTTTGATCCACTCTATAGCCTTTGCTGCTAAATGATTGATGCAGGAAAGAGTCATTAGTTTTGGATGATTGACTAGTTAGATTAATCAACACTCACAGTGTTAAGCCTGCATATATTTTGCGCAACATCTCACAAGTTTACCTACCCTAGGTTGATGATTTATGTTAATAAAATAATAAGCCTATAATTTGACTCAACAGTTATGTTTAAATATTGTTTATTTGTATATATATATGTGTGTGTGTGTGTGTGTTAAACGAAGAAATTTAACCTAATAAAAATAATAAGGAAAGTGTTATCATCTATTTATTTATGATTTAAAGCTAAATAAAATATAAGCAAAAAAAAAGCCTTAATAATATTAGCGAAAAATGAAAAAAAAAAGGAAGTGAGCAACAAACAATAAAGGAAAACAAAAATCAGAAGCACGGGGAACAAAGAGATATTATAAACAATACGGAAGACGAGGGTTTAAAACCATAAAAACACCAAAATAATGAAGAAGGAAAGAATGGGGGGGGCTAAGAGGAAAGGGCAGGGATTCAACAGGTGCTAATCTTCCAGTCGTCATCCCTATTGAGATTTCTTAGCCTTTTTTCAATTTCTATGGCCTCCCTAAACTTACGATGATGAAAATGAGCAATCTTAGCTATAACCTGGGCCTCCTCAATACATATATGATGTTTCGTCTTCTCCGCGTGATCCACCAGGGACGAAGACTAAGACCTCCCATGTTTGATGTCAGCTACATGGTCATGAATCCTCTAATTAATAGAGCACCCAGTTTTACCAACATAGGGGGTCCCGCACGAACATGGGATAACATAAACACCTTTCGTGTCCCTAGGGTCAACCGGGTCTTTTACTGATCCTAGGAAGCTATGAATGGTGTTAAAGGGTCTAAAGGTTGAGGGAACATTATGCTTCCTAAGGATTCTCAAAATCTTGTCAGTGGTCCCCTAGATGAAAAGGAGATGCACCCCAGATATTTGATATTTTGGGTCTTTCTTAACCTTGGCACCTTTGCTAGCTTTAAGAAAGATTTCATACCTTAGTGCCTGCTATACCCATTATTAGCAAAAACATTAAGGAGATGGGATTTCTCTTTATCTAGGTTCCTTTCATCAGATATTCTCAGTGCACGAGTAGCTAGCATGTTCAGAACTTGATATGGATCACAAAATCCTTAATTCAATCAACATTCCATTTAGTAACTTATTCTTAGATTATAATTATTTGCTTCATTATCCACATTCTCCTCTTTCTTGGTTTCTTCCTTTAATTTCATTCCTCTCCCCTTTTCATCTTTTCTTGTTTAACTTGTTTTTTTATGTTCCAATTCTTTCTTAGATTTATAGACATCTTCTTCTTCGTCATTGTTATGTGTTCTTCTTCTTCTTCTTTCCTTATTTCCTCTTTTTTTTTGGATTTTTGACTTTCTCTTTTCTCCTAAACTTGTCTTCATCATATTTGTTCTTCTATTTATTATTTCATCTTCCTCAAATTATCACTTTATTATTTCATTTGCTCATTAGGTGACATACTATGGAAAGAAGAAAAATATTTGTATTTTATCCTTTTCTTTACATCATCCCAACTACAACATTATCATAAAGAATTTTATCATACCATTTCTCATATGAATGTCCAAATAATTAAATCTATTCCTCATGAATAGCCTTGGTTTCCTACTTACCTACTTAAGAATTGAAGAATCCACAATGTCCAAGGTATAAGTTGTATTCTTTAAAGGTGAGTCTAGCCATGCATTAAATCCTAATAAAAGTAATCTCACCCATTATTGGCTTATTTGGGTAGGGGATGGGGTGAAGTAGTTAACCCATAAATTATTAAATAGGAATAATCCTATTGTAGATAGGACTTGCCAATATTTTAATCAATTTGATTGTAACATTTCTCAACATGCAAAATTTATTACAAAATATTAATCTATATAATGGTGCCATGAAGAACTCATACAATTAGGTATAAAATTTCTTGTGGTTTTTTTCCCATGTCATTTGGAAATACACACACAAGGAACCTCACATGTCCCAACTCTAGCTAATTCTAGGAAAGATAATAGTGGCATATATGTCATCCACTAAATATGAAGTCATATAAAAGGTAGGAACAACCCCAACTTTGGCTCTATAATTTTGTGCTTTATTTAATAACCCAATGGAACAAATCTATAATGGTGATAATAGTTTTCTTAAGTGCACTTAATGGTTCATGATAAAGATGTAACTTTTCCATCCATGTATCCAAGTTATCATAGACATCTTGTATATGTAGTCATCCCTCAAATTGCTCATAGCATAACCTCCACATTTTTTGACCAGAGAATATTTTTTCCTTTACACACAAGCCAATGATTGATATCATCATCCCTATGAATCCCATAATCATATGCTATTTTGGTTGTTTTAGTTTGTAATACTTATCTACCTTTTCAGCTTGATAGGACCATTACATCTTCCTTTAGCATTAACCATTGTTCTATTATTTACATTACAATGTCAGATAATCCACTCCACTTCCTTTCACCTTGAGGTTCTCTTAGTTTCCATCCATGCATATACCTTTTGTAGGCTAGTGTGTACTCTAGGAGTTGTTAGTCAAAAGGAAGCTAGGAGATTTTTTGAGTGCATAGAAAGAGACATGGTCACATATACCACACTTTCTTAAGGTAATGATATTTGGGTATGATGGAGGGGAGTTCTCTACAAGGAGATCTTTAGATTCATACCTAGATTGACTTATACAATTCTTTGGATGTAACTTGAGGTTTTAATACATGAGATTGTATCATAATTTGTTTGTGAATTTAATTTTAGCGAAGCCATTAATTTGGGTTTTAGGGTGAAGAGCTAGTGAATTTAATGCTTTGAAGTCAATTGGGAGAAGTCTTTGGTTGAGACAAGGTTCCAAGGATTAAGATTATACATGGAAATAGGGCTAGGATATTGAGAGTACTAGAAACTAGGGAGTCTTTGAACTTTTTTTGCAATCTTGAAAACACAGATAAAAGATTTGTAAGAGAGTTTAATTGAAACAAAACAACAAAAAAAAAATGAAAGTTGAACATAACTAATTATCCAAAACTAAATTTGAGAGCAAATACAAAAAAAAAATCAAAGTTAAAAATAACTAGTTATCCAAAATTAAATTTGAGATAAAATACTTCATTTGTCATTAGAATAGCTAATTGCATTTTGATTTGTGTGAACACTTCTATATATTGTTGTATTATTGGCCTAAATCGTTAATAAAATTGTAAACACTTAAACATAATATTTATTTAATAATCTATAATAGTAAATTCCCATAATAATAACATAATAATAATGTAAAACTTATTAAAACCTTTTTTTTTCCAATCTATTCCTAAAAAAAATAGGAGAGATTAATTTGATATCCATCAAATTAATTTGATTTTCATGGATGATAATAACGTAGTGCGCTTTTCTAATTACCCCAAATCCCGTGTATATAGAAGCAAGGCAATTATCCACTAAGTGTATACATCATGTTTGGCAAGGAAAAAAGCCAATTCCTTTCTGTGAGATTCGGAGGGCTGTTCCGAATGATCTCATTGAAAGATATGAATCCCGCCAAGCCCAAGATGCTATAATTCATGCCAAACTGGAAAACCTGGTTTATTGTCCATTTTGCGGCATTCCATGTGAAGTGGACAAGTGTGTACAAGTTATGGAATGTCCAAACCCAAATTGTTTGAAGTCTTCATGCATCCAGTGCAAGGAGCCGAGTCACCTGCCATTACTGTGCGAAGAGAATGAAAATATATCTGAGACTGCTCATCGTAGAAAAGTGGAAGAGAGGATGACAAAGGCCATTGTAAGAGAATGTAAAACTTGCAAGGCTGAGATGGTAAAGACGGATGGATGCAACAGTTTGAAGTGTGCTAGGTGTAGAACCCTAATGTGTTACCTTTGCCGACAGACCATTACGTCCGAATATGAACACTTTTGCCAACATTCTGAAATGCGAAAACCAGGGAAACCCTGCAAAATATGCAACATTACGTGTACTTTGTGGGGAGATGAGATAGAAGATAACGTGGCACTGGATGCTAAGGAGGAAGCATTGAAAGAATTGGGTGACAAAGAACCCAACTTGCTCGAACAGAATATCGGACCTACTCTGGTAAAGCAATCCACTTCTGGGAGGGGCCAGAATACACATCGACGACGCTAGACGTGTTGATCTCCTTGTACAGCGTCTATTGAGACGTTTAGTGGTGTGACGCTGTTGAGAAAGATGATGACAGTGAACGAAACAATTGTACTTGAGGACGACCACCAATTATAAGGACTATGAATTACTGAGTTAATATATAAGTGGATTATAGGTGTATTGGATGCTAAGGACGAAGCATTGAAAGAATTGGGTGATAAAGAACATAATATCGAACCTACTCTGGTAAAGAAATCCGCTTCTGGGAGTGGCCAGAATACACATCGATGATGCTAGATGTGTTGATCTCCTTGTAAAGCGTTTGTTGAGACATTTAGTGGTGTAGAAGTCCTCATAGGTCCATACCTCTGTGCAGTAGATGGTTTCGATTACTCCATAAGCTCTTGCTCATATTTCACATTTTTGTGGCCTTGCTCCAACCATAGTAGCTTGGTGTTGAGTCATTCGGGCTCTCCCATGAACAATGCACCTTTCTACCTTCGCGAGATAGAATATAGGACATAAATGTCCCAATTAAGTGTTGAAATATCTCTTATCTAATGCATCCCTCCTTAACTTCCTTGCATCGCTATAAGCTTTTTGTTAGGAATCAACTCTTCTGTCAGTTAATGGACGACCTATCAATCATCCTGGCCTACTCCATGCTACCAACCCTGCAATATTCTCTTGTGTGACTTATTTTGGTCTTCCACGGATAGAACCTTTAGGAAACAACATCCCATTCCTCCTCTTAGCTATTTATTTCTCTCACTTAGCCTTAGTGGTTGATCATGCTAGCTTTAGCTCTTGATCTTGCATTATAATCATATGGCTATTGACCTGGATATCAAGTCAACCTTCTTGCGGCCTAAGAGAATCATGCCACAATCACATGATAAGGTCATGAGGCATGGTTTATGAGGTAAGGTTTTTTGTGAACTCTACATTATGAGCCATTTGTGAAAGGTTTTGGACCTTGCTCAGATATGGTGGTTCTGAAAATTCTTGGACTTGCGATAAAATTTTGGCATCGTTTTTATAGTTTTATGAAGCATATTCTAGTGCTTTCCTTTGTGAGCTTACAACAAGATTCCATTTCTTGTGTTTCTGATGGCCACATTAGGATGTGTTGAATAGGAACTTGTCCATTGATAAGAGGGACTTATCCATTCAATCTATCAAGATATAAGAAAAACCAGAGGGAATGAAGTGCCCAAATGGGTTGTAAGGAGATCAACACTCCACCAGTAGTAGGAAGGTTCCTTCCCAATCAAAGTATAGGCATAAAACCATCTTTTTGTGGTATTACACTAACATTCTTTATGAAAAACGATATACATACATACATACATACATACATGTATGTATATGTATATGTATATGTATATGTATATGTATATGTATGTATATATATATATATATATATATATATATATATATATATATATATATATATATCGTTTTTCATAAAGAATGTTAGTGTAATACCACAACAAGAAGGTACACATTCATTGTAGTTTTACCATTATAATCACAGTAAATTGATGAACCATTTACACAATAAATATAAAACTAATTTAATAGCTTAGCCAAAATTAAATAAGAAGGAATGCATTTAAAATCACTTATATTTAGTTTATACTAAAATGGGAGATTTATTTCAAGACAACAACTCTCCACCCAACCATAGACAAATTGCAGTCAGTTCTCACATGCATTTGTCACCCCTAAGTGTGATTTCCAAGCTTGAGGTGTGGTGTT
Source organism: Pinus tabuliformis (assembly GCA_031772625.1). NCBI lineage: Eukaryota > Viridiplantae > Streptophyta > Pinopsida > Pinales > Pinaceae > Pinus > Pinus tabuliformis. Next base: position 1,462,458,409 of record CM062818.1, read on the forward strand.
GTTGAGGATTTAAACTAAAGGATTAGCTAAAACATGATGCTACAAGGCCACGCTGCCTTGATCCCCTAGTTACACCCATTAGAACACGGAGTGCCCACGCACATTCTCAACATTTCAAAATACAAATAACTCTACCTCACTTTCAAGAGAAGAGAGTCCACTATGAGGAATGTTATTTTGTGGTTAGGTTGTGTATGGGTAAATAAATCACTACTCCACATGATTCCTTAGTGAGTCATGCACCAAATATTTATTCCCAAGGCAACTATTGGTGGTTCATCAACCTTAAGTCCAATAGGTTCATCAAACCACAAGCTTCCAATGGGTTCTCCAGCCTTATAGCTAAGCCACACTCTCCATACGATATCACTAAGCAAGCCTCTTTTACAGAATTACTCAATGGGTTCCCCTCTTTTCCTAGGGCTCAATTCAATGTTAAATATTACTTCCCCATCTCAGCTCCGTGTGTGTTTTTTTACACAATATACTAGATGTTTCATTCTTTACAATTCATTCTTCCTAGTATCTCTTTGTGAGAGAGTGAGAAGGCATGTATTAAAATTGGTTAATTACTTTTCTTCCAAAAAATAGAGTAACTACCTTGCTTCCAAGGTTTTCATAATGGTCAACGACTTGACAGCACAAGCCATGCTCCTATTAATTTGTCCTTTTCTTTTCTTGTGTTTTGAGCTAAAGGACACATGGATCTGTCTTTCCCCTTTCAAGTGAATTCAATACATAATAAACTCATTTACATTTTTCAATCAGCCAATACTGATAATTAATAATAGCAATTTCCTCAAGCAACCTCCTACCTTAAGGAAAGGAACATGTGTCCCTTTCTCATCCATTTTAAGATATTTACATCTATTTACAAGAGAGAAAATGTTAAACCAGGGGATATCAGACCTTGATGGAAATAAGGCATTTCCATAGTAGAAAGAGAACATGTGATAGAAAAATTGAGAGAGAGAAAATAGAGTGATTAAACACACAACACCAAACACACTATATTTGTATTGATCTCACATACATTACATATATAGGAATACATGATACTTCTAGATCTGAGAATGGAGGATCTAGATTACTGAAAATAGCTAGTACAACTATTAACTTAGAAACTCACACAATTACAACTCACAACAACTTGGAAGTCATGGAAGCATTACTTCCAATAACATGCACACATATAAATATCAATAAACAAGAAGGTGGCATCATTGTTTTTAAATAAAACAACATTGAGTTTAACCAAAAAATATGAGCAGTTAATATTGTCTTTTAACATTGTAGAAAAGGAGAGCAAATACACTCCTAGTTGATAACCCAAAAATATGTATGTTGTTATTTTCCCCTATCATAAGGAGAGTCTTTCTTTCATTTAAAATAATGTCACGGTTTCAACCAAAAGCTCATAAAAAGGTGATGTAATTGCTATACTAAAAATCAATCAAATATTATATTATCCACATAAGGAAGAGAAGTTTTTAGTAAAACCCTTGGCCCGATTGAGGCTTGAAGACATTAAAATTTACACCTGAATTATAGTTTAATCGAGGAAGAATACCCTCATGTTTATATCCATGTAGTTTATTACAATTTTTACACATGAATGTATGGAGGAAAAAAATACAATAACCTTAATATCTCTACACACAATCTCCTAGAAACTATGGTGAGAGCCAAGCCTCGCTACCATTTTTTTTTAAACATAAAAGATAGAGTTTAAGAAAGAGTCTTGACACACCATAGGGAAACATAGGTAGTCGTAGAAACCATGGAATTACAAAGAAGTTTAAATATTTATGAGAACCTAAGATAAAATGAAGTTTTAAGCCCTCACAATAAATAAACATCTCGTGAGCCATGATAGACCTCGATGCTCGCTAAGTGTACTTGTGACAAAATATGAATGAGGTTAGTAATAGAACTAATACCCATATTTTTTTTAGAAAAGAGAAGGAGAATAGCTATCATACTCGGGTTTAGAAATTACTTGTGAGTAATGAAAGTGAAATTTTTCATTCCTGCCATTAAACCATAGTAAATAAAAAATAAAATTTAATTAATTATTGATATTGGTGAGAAAGTGGAATGAAAATGCCTAAGGCATGTCAAAGTAGAGACATAGTTTGTCAAGAGAAATTTTACTTTGATTTGGCCCACCATAATAGTCTTTATGAAGGGATCAAAACAAACCTTTTTGACCATGATATTAGAGAACCCTCTTCAAAAAGAAGAAAATGGTAACTTTGTCAATCAAACCAATAATGAAAAGTAAGGAGGGTACTAGAAATCTACATATGAATTCCTAATGGATCGAAACAATGAATAATTGAGGTAAAAATTAAGATTTTCTTTCAACAATTTTATGAGGGAGTAGATTTCAAGTCATACCACCCTCCCTATGATGGAAAACTAAGCAATCTCTAGTGAAATTTGATGCAAGAGCATTCAGCTCAGAAAAATCATTGTATTTTAGTAGACATAGGGGGTCTTGTGTTTTAAGGAAGTTGGTTTCCTAAGTGTTAACTTAATGTAATTATTTAGGCTTTTTATGATTTTAATGAGAATAGGAATTAATTAAGTATTGTGAGGCATATTTGTAAATGTTATCGAATGTTGGAGAACATGAGAGATTTAGGATAGTTGAAAGATTTGGGAATCAGTTTTAAATCTTAGCTTAGGAGTTGGTTTCATGATTTGAGGAACTAAGGAGGAGCCTTAGGGATAAAGAAGAGATTTTAGAATTTTTGTTGAGAAATTTATGGATCTAAACCAGGAATTGGTTATAGAATCCTTTTGTATAAATGTAAGCTTAAAAGGCATAGAAAGGGATTAGCTAGTTAGGGGTTAGCTAATTAGAGGTTACCTAACTAGGAATTAGTTCGAGAGTTAGATAGGATCGACTGTAAGCCTACGGGCAGGTAGGAAAATAGAGGCTACTGATTAGAAAATTAGGCCATAGAGAGAGAGACTCTTATGTAAATATTATTTATCAATACAGAGAATTGGATTCTAAATTGTGTGGTGTGTATTGATTAATGGAGTTATGAATTCTGTGTAGATTAGAGTTTTTGCATAGCATATGTATGCAGGTGGAGTTCGGGAAGAACACAGAGTAGTGTGAGGATGAAGGATCGTGTTGGATCGCTTGAATCCATTTGAAGGATCACAGTTGAGGTTTAGGAGTGAATGTGTTTAAGAGTACACGGAGTAAGTCCGAGAGGGAGTTGTGTTGCAAAACAACTAAAGACTCGAAACCTTGGAGAAAACCGAAACCACAAAAGAACACTAAGAAATAGCATAAAAATGAAGTAAAGGGAAGGACAAAGAAATGAAGCGACGATGCACAGGAGTCATTGGATCTATAAGATCAACGAACGAGGTTGAAGGCGATGGGCGACCAAGATTAAGTCGTGCAACATAAAGTAAAAGAGATGAATGGTGGAGATTAAACCCAAGTGCTAGCGGAATAGAGGAGTGGTTTCCTTAAGCGGAAGTGGTTTTCGCGCGGCCTCAAAACTGTAAGTGGTTTCCAGAAAACGGACCCGGTGAAGATATGAACCGAGAACTAATTGAGTTGAAGTCCAGAGGTGATCGAGTCGTCCGTTGAATTGGTGATCGAAAAGATATCTCGTGCTAAGCAAGTGCGGAGGAATCTTTGAAAAACAGACCCGATGAGAGTTTATGCAGCGGGGTTAAATCTTGTTGAGATCCGGTGATCAGGACCATCCATGGGTTGATGGATTGGACGGTAATCGCACGGAAAAGTGCGTGCAGGTTATCATTTTGAGCGGACCCGATGTGGTTATCAACGCAAGTTAAGTTTGTTTGAGTTATGGAGGATGAATGGAGATCGTGCAACAACCGTTGATCTGGTGGAGTGAAATCAACGGTGGAGGGTGAACACGATAAAGGTGAGCATTGGAAAATGTGCAAAGGTCGTGGGAAGGTGGAAAGGTAAAGTTAAGTGGGTTATTGGTATATTTCTATTATATGAGGTTATAATAGAAATAAAGTGAATTAAAATATTTAAGTCGGGTGTAACCAAAGTCTAAGACCATGGTATGATTAAGAACTAGCGGGGAGGTGGAAATCAACTAGAGGGTTAAGTAATAAGATTAAATAACTAACCAAAGTTTATGAATATTGAGTAAAGTTTCGCTCAAAGGTTAATTGAGGCTCAAACTATGGATAGTCAAATAGAACGTTTCCACATGAGATTTAATTAAGCCTAAAGCCTTAATTTGTGAAGGTTTGACTAGGCAGGGAAATTAAAATTCCTGGGACAAAATAGATTATGCATTTTATCTGCATACTGTCGGCAAAGTCAGCTTAGTCTAGCGTCAAAATTCAAGCATGAAACTTGTAGGAAACCCCTCATGAATGTTGTTGAATAGTGTTAGAGCTTAAACATGAGAAAAATAAAATAAAATTCATATCTTTGTTTTGCTCAACCACTGTAGCACAATGAGACTACAAGAGTGGTATTGGGTAGGGTAGTTACCCTAACCCTTACTCAAGCAATCCCTTCCATCCATTAATATGGTGTAATCTCAATTGTATAACTTTACAATTGGAGATAATACAATGAGCATTATGAGGACCAAAGCCCATTTCAACTTCATGTGAAACTACCTAGTTAGCAACAAGCATGGTAGTAAACATGTGCATTGAATTATAAACAATATAAGCTTCGAAGTTTTAGAACAATGACTATAAATTTATGATACCCATTAGAAAAATCCTTTCTTATAGGTATGCATGGTTCCAAAGGGAATCACTGCCGAAATTAAAATGCATCCTTACCAAATATTTATATATATATAATGTTATAAAAGTAAAAAATGTCGAAAAAGACAAAACTAGTCACACAAGGGTATTATATATGTATAAATGAGTTCCAATAAATTTGTACAATGTATTTAAGTTTATATGTGTGTTTGCATGTGTGTGTGTAAGAGACACATGAGTCGGAGGAGAGAAGTAAGTATAATAATAAATAATTTCATTAAAATATTATGTACAAGAAATACAAATACAAACTTTAAAGTGCGAGGACTGTAAAAAGTTGTAACTATTTTTCTGTGAATGTCATTATGAAGATAGTGTGAAGTGGTCCATGGTAATCGCAATGGATTCAACTATATAAGTTTAAGAAAAATCCCAAATTAGAGTAGCTTCAACATTTGGAAAATATGTTTTGTGCTTTCTAGCTACTAATTATCTAGATTCTTCTTCTTCTAAATAAACTAGGATTCTCTCTCTCTCTCTCTCTCTCTCTCTCTCTCTCTCTCTCTATATATATATATATATATATATATATATATATATATCCTAAATGTACTATAATCTACATAAAATAAAATATAATTATATAACTTTGTAAGTTGTATACATATATAGTCTCATGCAGGCTCTTAAAGTTAAATAGATAGATGGGTGTTATATATATAATTAACTATTTCATAATAAATATAATGAATATAACACCAACATATATAAAATTAGGTTCATAATAATAATTCAGCCTATGAATGCACAATTCTATTCATAGAAATTGTACTATATGTATTCACCATAATTATTTCCTTTTATATTTCAAAAGCCACACTCTCCATACGATATCACTGAGCAAGCCTCTTTTACAGAATTACTCAATGGGTTCCCCTCTTTTCCTAGGGCTCAATTCAATGTTAATAATTACTTCCCCATCTCAGCTCCCTCTGTGTGTGTTTTTTACACAATATGTAAATATGCAAAATGTTGGTGGACCATATGATGGCAATTGAATGTTCCTTTGAAGTGAAAAATAAATATGTGTTTGGCCTCATACAACATGCTCCTAAGTTGGGAAATTGGATAAAAGAGGGGACGAATTAGCCCCAATAGGTGTTCGTTGTACAAAATAAATATTTTCATTACTTTTCCATAGGCAAAGCACACGCTAAGTTCCTTATTTGTTGAATTCAACTAGAAGGAATCTTGGTCAAACCAGAGATTCGAGAATTTCATCGAGATTGGCTAGTAGAAATGTATGATAAATTATTGGAATCCTTCATTATTTTGTTTGTTTATGGTTTATGCTGTCTGTGAAATTCCATTATTTTTAGAGATAAGGAGCTTCCTCTTGAATTTACAGTATGTATGATTATCACACAAGGTATCAACTTAGTTGACTTGTGTCATAGCACTTACATTCATGGTATATTAAAGAATACTCCTAATCTCACTAGTTATTGGTAAACTCTCTCCCCCACCCACCCAATCTTTTTTTGAACCCCCTTTTCATACATATTTTTATTATAAATAACCCACATTTTTAATAGATATCCCCTATTTTTACTAAATATGTAATATCCCCTTTAAATATTCCATACTATTTCCAACAAAAGCAAATTAAATAAACAATTTGCTGGAAATATCCTTTTTTTAATTATGATAATTTATGGACAATTTATTCAATGAAATACACCATAAATAAATTGCTAGAAACAAATAAAATGCATGACCTTTAAATTACCAATTCAGAAAATTGGAGAGAAATTAAGGAAAAATACCCAATTTATTTATTAAATAATCTTGAGAGGGGACTACATCAACAATTTTCAGGATGGTACAAAAAAATTTGTTGGTTTCTTTTGGATTACAAGAGACCTTCAAACTCTAGTAATTGCCTCAATATAATTTATCCTTCATAAATTCAGTTGCCTCTAGTGATTTTCTATGACAGAACACAACCCCTCTAGTGATGTTCTATGATAGAACACAACCTCCTCTTTTCTCCTGGTAAGCATTATTGAAGAACTTGGAGTGGTTCTCCCTCTTGAATGGCTACAATGGAATCTTTCACCACTGAAACTAATCACCACCAGCTAGGGTGTATAGTTTGACACCAAAACTCGCAAATATACATGGGTTTCCCCTCACATAGTAAGCTATTAGAGCTCCCAAATCCAACTCACAATAATCTAAATCATCATATATTCAAATGATCCCCTACCTTCCTTATATTTTGATGGCTATCAATATACCATGGGTCCTTTTCCTTATTTTAATAAAGTGAATTTTTTATAAGTTTTCTTGTTTAATTAATTTTTAAGTCACTTCATAATCACTTTGATTAATTTAATTACTCAATATCACCTTAGATATGACACTAAATAATTAAATTAGTTAGCTTGTCTTCTATTCTCATAAAGGAACATTACAATCCTCCCTTCCTAAGATTTCTTATCCCCAAGCAATTATAATATGGAACTTTAGATTCCTTGTGAGCTACATGGAGTTTAGAATCTGAATGTTAATACCAATTCCTAGATCCCAACTAACTCTAATGAATTAACTACTCAACTCTTGTTGCATGATGAAACCATGTAACTATTGCTACTTCTTATCCCAGGTGAAGCAATACATCCAACCTAAAAATTCCTAGATCCCAAAAAGTATGTGGAAGGCTTCAACGCATATCTGTTATATCATCTTAGTGTTGCTAAACTCCACATCCTAGTCACCATCTATCATACTGCAAAGATATAGGCCATTCTACCCAAAAATTCCTCACAAGTTTGAAGTGTAGAACACCTCGTGATCCTCATATTCCTCCTAGTTATGTTCTCTTTCTTGGTCCAACCTTTCTATATGATGGAATGATCCACCTGGATCCCACTACCAAATAGGGTAGTCAAACTCTTCCATATGATGGGATGATCCACCTAGATCCCACTACCAAATAAGGAGTATATCATTTCCAACATCCAAGGGTTATTACTGTGCTATACCCCTCGTTGGAAGTGTCATCCACTCAGTGGGATACCAACTCATAACCTCTCTCCAATCCAACTGACATGGACTTTTGTAATATGGTATGTCAATCATAACCATAACATCTCTAGAGTCCATGATCTCCTAGAGAATATATTTTCCACTAAGCATCAACAATCCCTGAAAAATGCCACCATGTTGATGTTTTGCTACTCTAATTATAACTAGGATTCCCAAATGCTAAAACCCTGCTTGCATCCCAATATGCTTGTCTTCTTGTCAAAGAAATTTGCAAGTTTGATACCTTCTATCAATGCCACTCCTTAAATCATCTATGTGTGACTTAAAAATATACTTAGGTGCACCTTTATTGCTACATGTCTAGTCTATGTATGACCTAAGAGAGATAATCCACAATTTAAGAGTGGAATTTTGTTGTTGCCCCACTAACAACTCTAACTCCTCCCAATACAAATAATATTAGCAATTTTCCTATCTCTCCTAACCTTCAATGCCTCAAGTTCCCTGTCTAATTGTATTGTTGTGTCCTTTAGTGCCTTGGTTCTCTCCTTTATTGTTGGAAAGCCCCTCTTTATTTATTTTCAAGTATGTATCTTACTTGGAATCCCTATAGAAAAGATATGTGAAGTTGTACTATCATCCTCAACTATGGCGGTAACCCCTTCATCCCTTTCCTCTGCTTGAACCAACTCCTTGTCAGACAAGTGAAGTTTCAAATTCCTTTCACATTGTCTAGCAATATTGTGTAATAAGTTGTAAGTAGCTATAGAAATATCCTATTGTTGTTTTAGTACAACCGCTAACAAGGACATGATGGGTTGGGAAAACTTGTCACTTTCATCAATAATGGTAATCATGATCACTTTTATGTGATCTTGGATGGCTAGGTCTGGGTCTTTACTGATAGTATCAAGGAAGTGATGAAATATATACAAAATGAGATTACCACAGTTGAAATCAAGCATGATGACACATGATTTTACCTTTGCAATAAACTCTAGAGCCTTAGTCCTTTAACTAACAAAAGGACATCGAATGTCACTTAGCTCACAAAAACTCTGGATGATCACATGCAAGACCTCTCGCATTTTATCATCCTTATATGGATTTTTTGGTGTTGTCACCCTTAGAATCTCACTTAAATAATGTGCAACAGCAAGTATTACCTCCTTATCTTCATGTTTCAACAACTTTTGTTCACCCAAGTGAGTTACAGTTGAAACCATACCTACTTTCATTAATTGGGAAGGTGTTTGATTCAACTTTTGTAAACATTTTGTCACCTTCTCCAATGAGATAAGGAGGGTTTCTTTCGATGGAGACCCCTAACCTAGCTTGTCTTCTGTAATAAAAAGATGCTACAAATACTCCATCTTCCCAACAATCGACCAACAAGTCATTGAATTTGTTCTCAAAGAAATATGGACTCTACCTTCTACTACTAAATCCCATTAAGATAGAAAAAACACATATATTTTTCCAATTTGTATATGTAACCCCTAAAAATATAGTATTCATCACATGTTATAAGCATTTTTCATACTCAAAGAATGTCAAAGGGACACGTGGAAAGCCTAAACAATTTGCAAAACTAATCAACCCATTTAATGATGATTGTAACAAGGATGACCTTTCAATTATATGCATGTCAATATAATATTGGTGCAAGGAACTTAAACATTATAGACTCAAACAAATTTATTTAATGGATATTAGGGTTGTACATAAAATCAAGGGAACCTAGTGTTCCTTTGAAAAGGTCTGCTACAACCTGGTGATGATTCCCTTTCTTTTTTATCTCAGTCTTTAAAGGAAGCACTAGAAACCCAAGGCATCATTTGGTATGTTGTTCTCACGAAATTTGAAGAACCATAATATGGTGATCTTTTCCCAACAACTCATCCCCTGTATTAACTGACCAATTCTTCCTAAAGTTTACGACTTATACAATAAACTTGGCCTACTGTAACATTTTTACTATTAATACATTCCTAAAGTGCCCTTATTCTTTTACACCTATGTTTCTAGTGATCCATATTACAGAGCTCGACCCACCAACCTAAAGAATGTGGCTAGAAACTCTCAGCCTCCATAGGTTGAACTATGCAAACCCTTACACAATTACTCAATGCAATTTGATTTAGCACTAAGTGATCTTACTAGACAGTAGTTACATCTCGATCCTTGATTGGTGAATTCACTCAACTCCCTTTATTGAAAAAATGATTGGCCAAGGGTTAATTAAATTGGGCTTGGTCCTCCAAAGGTTCAAATAAGCCCCTCCTTAAACATTACCCTCAACACCCTTAATTGTAATCAAGCCTGGTCTTCCTTCCTCAATGACGGACACAATATGGAATTGTTAAGACTTCAATGAATCATTATTGTATACACCTTCATGCTCTGGTACTAGGTCATGAAAATAGATCAGGTCGAGAATCCCCCGTCTTGGTTGAATTTTCCTTGAACCCTCTCCATAACACATAAAATATGTTAGACCCAATGATGGGGCTCGACCCTTCATATTTTTTTTATTTGGCCTCATGTGATTCTTGAGTTGGGGGCTTCTTGATCTCTAGCATTGCTAAACTCAGGTCTGGTTCCAATTCCACAATTTAAATCCTGTGTAGATATGGATTTCACCAAAAATTTTGGCACAATCCTATTACAACACTTCTTAATTAAAAACCTTCAGGTTGGCAAGAAAACAAACATTGATACCACTACAATATCTCTCTTTAAACATTCAATACTGACAAATTCCTTCAAGAACGTTTCTCGTAAAACCTCAGCAAATTAAATTGAAAATTAAACAAATAATTTGTTGGAATATCCATTTTAAATTATGATAAATTCTGAGCAATTTCTTCAATGAACATACAGCATAAAAAAATTTCTAGAAACAAATAAAATTATCAGCCTTTAAATTATCAATTCCGAAAATTTGAGAGAAAATAAGGAAAAACCCAATTTATTTAATAAATAATCTTGATAGGGGATTTCATCAATAATTCTTAGGATAACCTAGTACCAAAAACTCTATTGCTTTTTTTTGGATTCCATGCAACCTTCAGACCCCAGCAACTACCTCAATCGAAATCAACCTTCATAAATTCAACCTCCTCAAGTGATGTGCTATGGTAGAACATGACCTTCTCTTTTCTCCTGATGAGCATTGTTGAAGAACATGAAGTGGTTCTCCCTCTTCAATAGCTATGGTAGAATATTTCACCACTAAGACTAATCACCACTAGCTATGATGTATAGTTCAATATAGAAACTCGGAACCATAAAATGATTTCCCCTCACATGATAATCTACTAGAGCTCCCAAATTTGACTCACAACAATCCAAATCATCATGTCTTCAAATGATCCTTGTTTCCTTTTATTGTGATGACTATTATAGTACCACAAGTCAATACCATGGGTCTTCTAAAAATAATGGCTCATTTTCCTTCTTTTAAGAAAGTCACTTTTTATAAGGTTTATTCTTTAATTACTTTTTAAGACACTTAATAATCACTTTTGTTAATTTAAATACTCAATATCACCTTATATGTGACATTAAATAATTAAATTAGTTATCTAGTCTTCTATTCTTGGAAAGTAACATTAGAAAATACCCCATTTTATACCCCTAATACGTGTAACTCACCCCCACCCTAATACCTACACTTATTGACTCTATTTTTCGCAATTTAAAAATACCCTTTATGAATGAACATGGTAATATATTGGTCAAAAATGTGAAGAATCTGTGGATAACCAAGCTCTCTAAGGAATTTAGGATTGTTCCTAAATAAATAATTCTAATGTTTCTAATAATGTCATTCCCTAGTTTTTTTTTTTTAATGGATCTAGCTAGGCTCATCTCCTTAGCTACATGGTAGGTATTGTTCATTATTGTTATAGACATATTTGGGCACTGCAACCCCAATCACATATGTCCATAAACCAATGGCTTCTAAGTCCCTAAAAGTGTTGTTTCATACCCTAAAGGAGCAAGGTCAACTGATTACATCATCTCCCAGAAGTTCTCCCTGAAAAACTACTCAGAATTGGTCAAAACATGACCATACAGACTGCCCAGTGCTAAGGGTGTGATGCATCTCACTTTCCACATGCAAAAAGTGTGATGCATACTGAAAAGCCCTTCTTTAGGGTGCGATGAGCGAGAGCAGACAAATGGCAGAGGCAGTTGGCTAGGTGGAAACCCAGAGAATCTTCTAGAAACTGCCCATTTGACACTTGCCTCTTTGAATTCGCCCAGGGATGAATAAGAGATCATGAAATATCCAAGTGGAACCAAGAATTATCAAAGAGATGACACTAATCAAAATCCCAGAAGCTGACTCACCCACCTGCAAACATCTATATATGGATCCCTCATCCTAGAGATCCAGAGGCTGGAACTTTGTATTTTGTAAGGAAGTGTTGTTGGTTTCTCTGTGCAACATTGTATTGTTGGGTGATCTAAGCTTTTAATGAGGTGAAGAGGGCTTTCATGCTGGGAGGATGGCATTGGGTTAGACCAATGGGTTGTAATCCTCTCTTCTACTACTTCTATCAATAAATCTATTTGAGTTTTCCTCCATATTCTTGTATATCTCTGAATCTTGTATTGATATATGCATTTGTATGGTTAATATACATCTGATCCTATATTGTTTATGGTTATATATCTCTATGCTTTGATGGTATTATGTTGCTTTGACTCTACAGGTGTTCTTTGAAGTGGGACAAGTAAGGAAGGAGTAGCGAATCTCTGTCAAAGGAGGGAGGAAACAAGCAAGGAGCCAAGCGAAAGACTAAGGTTGGTACTCTCTGCTTCTCTCTCATCTATCTCTCATAAAGGAAAACCCAAGTAACTTTAATTTGTTTGTTTCTAAGATAGCTACCTGTCTTAGTGGGACTAGCAGCTCTGAATAGACACTAGTTTTCCCGATAACAAAATGAAGAACTTCTTGCCTCGGAGGTTAATGCCATGTCGACTGACAAGGGCAAGGAACCAAAGCAACCAGGGGGCAAGAAGAAAGGGAAAAGAAAAAAGAAGAAAAAGGAGGATTTGTCTCCTGAAAAATCTTCCACAAACCCTTCTGGGCAAAGGAAACCTCCTTCGGGGTGTCAGATATGCGATGAGGATCATTGGATGAGAGATTGTCCACATAAAGTTGAGATTAAGAAATTCTTCAAGAACTCAAAAACCTCAACGATATTGACTGATCCATTTCCAAACCTAGAAACCAATCTAGTTGCTTGCGACAATGCTTCCCCATCCCAAGTGCTTATGTTGTCCATTTCGAAATAGCAAAATGATGCTTTGATATCGACAAGGAATAAAGATTACGGGAATCCACAGTTGTCGAACAACAAGGCTACTGATCAACCTAGTAGTTCGACAACAACTTCGACCAAAGTTGTGTCGCCCATCATTCTTGAGCTAACAATAAAGCGCCAAAGGGAGTAGTACACAAATCGACATTTAATCCTTGTGCCAGAGCAGCACAGAATTATAATATAGTAGAGGACCTAGCCCAATCGCCGTCCACTATGTCGACACTTGAAGTACTACAAAATTGCCCCTCCCAAAAGCAGGCTCTATTATCAGTGATAGGTGGGATTGACCCAGCGGATTCCAATCTTGTGGCCTTTAACCATAAAGGATATGAACCTCAGTTACCAGCTCAACTCGCTTTCCTCATTCAAGTGAAAGCCCTCAACAAAACTGTTTATTGATGAGGGGGCATCTACATGTATTATGTCAATGAGTTGCTGGAAAACTTTAGGCTCACCACCCTTGTCACGATCGTCAACGACGTTAAAAGCATTTGATGGATGGACATACACTCCATACGGGATTTTAAGTAACTTGCAAGTTGAACTGGGGGGCAAAACAGTAGAAATTGATGTTGAAGTTATCGATGGAAACCTCGATTACAACATCCTACTGGGAAGGCCCTGGATTTATGCTATGGCAGTTGTTGTGTCAACATATTTTAGAAATATTGCATTTCCTTTTCAAGGAGGAATTACAATCGTCGACCAACAAACCTTTCTCCCCAACAGTTCACAAGTTACGGGAAGCATCTCGATGATCCATGGAAGCTCTCAATCGCTTCAAAATATCGGAGTAGGCCTGCTAAAAGACCCTATATTGATGGGTACTTTTTCCCTACCGCCTCCAAACAATCTGGCGGAAGTGGCCACGGTGGGAACCTGCAATATGGTATCCTCTATTTAGAGGGTTCCCGAACATGATGTTAACATGGATCATCACCAGGTATTGCCTCCAAGCCCCATAGAAATATTGTAGCAATCAATGTTCTCGGCCTAGGCAGCAAACCCAAATCAACACTCATCAAGCGTTTGGGTAGATAGGTCTAAGGAATATGGCACCTCTTCAGATCCTTGGTCGCATGTACATTCTACAGACGAAGGAATTGTTCAATCGATGATGATAGGAGAGGCACCATGGGAAGATTACCACCATCGTTCCCATCTTCCGAATTACAACGAAGATTGTTCCAGCGACTTTAATCATCCCTCAGTTTTTGATTTTCTATCAAATATTGTAAATACAGTGGATTCCGAGTGAAATCTGTCCAATATTGAAGAAACTATCGCCATAAATATCTCGATCAAACCAGATGTTGTAGAGAATATTCATGTTGGAAAATCTTGTTCTTCTTCAGAACTGGAAGTATATTACGCTCTCTTTTGCGAGTTCAGAGATGTCTTTGCATGGTCATATGAAGAAATGCCAGGCATTGACTCGAGCATAGTTGAACACGAAATTAAGATGTATCAAGATGTCAAACCGGTACGACAACGACTTCGGCAGGTGCACCCAAAGAAAGCCGCTGCCATCAAGGCAGAAGTTGAAAAAATTCTCCATGCTGGTTTCATTTACCTGGTTCCTCTAACTGATTGGGTATCAAACATTGTTCCTGTGATGAAAAAGTAAGGAACGATTAGAGTGTGCATCGATTACAGGGATGTAAATCAAGCTTGTCCAAAGGACAACTACCCTACGCCCTTCATCGACCAGATAATTGATGAATGCACCGGATGCGAAATCTTTTCATTTATGGATGGATTTTCTGGGTATAATCAAATAAATATCCGCCCACAGGACCAGTCAAAGACTGCATTTATTTGTCCGTGGGGCACATTCGCGTACCGAAAACTACCTTTTGGTTTAAAGAATGTAGGGGAAACTTTTCAGAGGGCTATGAATTACGCATTCCATGACATCAAGAACATCGTTCAACCATATCTCGGCGATCTTTCGGATAATTCGTGAAAGAGGACTGATCATCCGCATCACTTGAGAGCTATTTTTCTACGTTGCCGACACTACAAAATACAACTCAATCTGCACAAATGTGTGTTTTGTGTCAGTTCTAGTTGTTTACTTGGCTTTGTGGTTTCAGAGGACGGGATTCGACTCAACCCATGTAAGGTTCAGGCAATCATCGATATGCCTCCACCTTCAAATTTGCTTCAGATTCAGAAATTCCAAAGGAAAGCAAACTTTCTGAGGAGGTTCATTCCAAATTACGCCGAACTTGCTAAAGGTTATACACGTCTATTGAAAAAAGAAGTGCCCTTCAACTAGGATTAGGTTGTGCAAGCTTCCTTTGATGCTCTAAAGGAATCCTTAATAAAAGCATCATTAATGTACGCTCCTAATTATCAAAAAGACTTTAACCTGTATCTGGCCACGGCAGATACGACCATCGCAATGGTTTTAGTTCAAGAAGACAATGGAATCGAACATCCTGTCTATTATTTAAGTCGAAACTTAAATGATACAAGAAGCAAGTACTCCTATGTTGAAAAGTTGGCTCCCGCAGCTGTTCAAGTAGTACAAAGATTTCTACACTATATCCTCTTTCGTAAAACTACCATTTTGTCAGATTGCAACCCCATGACTTACATCTTGTCGCGACAGTTTCTTGGGGACAAATATTCGAAATGGATGGAAATTTTGCAAGAGTTTGATTCAGAATTCGTAAAATCCAAATCAAAGAAATCTCTAGTTTTCACGAAGTTACTATGCGACTTCCCATCGTTGTCCAACAATTCAACATCCAAAGCAACAATCATGGATGAATCTTTGTTTCTGATATCTTCAAGCGATCTGTGGTATGGAGATATAATCATCTATCTCAAAACCCAAACATATAGGCCTAATACCTCTCGCTTAGAACAACGACATACTCGATACCAAGAAAAATACTACATGATCGTCGGTGATACACTTTACCGTCGTGGTATCGATACAATTCTGCGAAGGTACCTCACCCATAAGGAGGCCAAAAAAGTCCTAAACGATTGTCATTCAGGCGCGTTTGGGGGGCATAAATTTGGTTACGCCACGGCACAAAAGATCTTACGAGAAGGCTACTTCAGGCCAACAATGTTCAAAGATTTCATAACCGCAGTCAGAAGTTGCCATGCTTGTCAAATCTTCGACCGCAAAAACAGAATACCACCCACACCTCTGTATCCAATAGTTGTTGTTGGGCCATTCACAAAATGGGGCATAGATTTCATGACATGTAACCCCACCTCAGCCAGGGGGCATGGGTATATCATAGTCGCAGTTGACTATTTTACGAAATGGGCTGAGGCGATGCCTACATTAAACAACGACGATGAAATGGCTGCTCTTTTCTTTTTCAATCATGTAGTCTCCAGATTCGATGTTCCACAAGCTATAGTCTTAGATCATGGATCGCATTTCCACAATCACATGATGGTAGAATTGGTTTCCAAATTAGGATTGTCCCACGACAGCTCTACTCCGTATTATCCGCAAGCTAACGGGCAAGTTGAAGCAATCAACAAAGTCCTGAAGCACATGCTGCAAAGGATGATTGGAGTCCATAAACGGAGTTGGAACCTAATCCTGTACTCGGCCCTATGGGCATACCAGACATCGGTAAGAAATGCAACCGGATTTACACCCTTTCAGCTAGTGTATGGTCTGGAAGCGATATTACCAGTTCAGTGCGAAATTTCGTCTCTCAAGCTCACAGTCAACCTTCTCCCCGGAACTTCAGAGGAAGAGGCTCGTTTCTTGGAATTAATCCAACTGGATGAAACCCATCGTGATGCTACCTTGGCTAACAAAACACATAAGAAACAATTCAAGGCGCAATTTGACAAAAATGTCAAACCCCGTGTCTTCTCAGAAGGTGACCTGGTCTTGCTTTACGATCAGGAATCCGATAAATTGGGAGCAGGTAAGTTCCAGTCTTTGTGGATGGGTCCCTATATTGTTAAACGTGTATTAGCAAAAGGAGCCTATGAGCTAGTAGATTACGATGGGATTCCACTGTTGCAACCCCAAAACGGGTTGTACCTTAAGCATTACTATGCTTGACTAAGCGTAGTAACCGCTTCATATGCTTTTGTTACATTTTTGTTTTCGTTAAGAGTGATTGTTTTGGTTAGGTAATCCACTTTTGCATTTGTTGCAGATGTCAAACCTATTGGAATCATTTGTTGGATACGCTGACGAAGCGATTCGTAATACGCGGAACCTATCTTCTGCAGCCTGGGCCATCTTTCATCCAAGCGGTGAGTTAGTGAGTTTCAGAGGGGTATGTATTGGTCGATCAACGAACAACATCGTTGAATACAGTGCGCCGATATAGCTCCTCTTTGATGCCATCGCACATGGCATACGCCAACTTGTCGTCAGGCTAGACTCACAACTTGTCATTCTACAACTTACCGGCATCTATTCCGTTCGGAATCCAACAATCTATCGTATGTTCCTAAGGGTCAAGATTTTGGAAAGGCAGTTCGATTCTATTCAATATCAACACATTTCCATAAACTTAAACACATTAACTGATTCATTAGAAAATTATGTGTTAGATAAACATTTGCAACATTTATAAAAGAAAAGAATTTCATCAATATTTGCATCTGGATCATATAACTTAAACCAAAATGAAGCTCCGAAAATCAAAAATATATTTAATTGTTTATATTTTGTACATAGTGTTCTGTGTCCACGAAAAAATTGGTCATATGACCCAAAAACTCAAAAATTCAAGGGGGCACCCTAGACTAATGATGTTGGTGATAACAAGTCACTGCCTGTGTAATCATACGTAAGAGCCTAGTCCATCGGCTCGGCACGCCAGTGGTATGGTGTTGTAATCTCAGAGGCAACTCGTCAGTCCTCACATCCTGAATACCAAGGGTGAGACCCTCGATCTGATCCTGCAATACTGCAAGGGTCTCGGCTACGTCCAGATCATGAAGGACAGCCCTCCCTATAGCCTCTCCCACTGGAATGACAGCTGCTACTCTCGGGCGCACTGCTGGTCGCACTGGTCCCATATCTACACGCACATGAGTTTTGATTAGTCTTGATAATATAAAAGGAAAAATCACAAGAACATTATAAAAGCAATAAACAGAGATATGGTCAGAGATTTTTACCTATGACACCCCACTACTCGCCAGCCGGCAGCACCAAATCTAGGTCACCCCGGAAATCCATCCCGGCATATGGATACTCGACATAAACCATCTGCTAATGGTTGAACCACTCGAAGAAGGCATCAGATAAAGAAACCTGCGATTGACCAGCATACCTGGCCATAAGGTCAACCCATTTCTATATCTGTGGCTCAGTCGATGGTGGTAGGCCAAGTGAAATGTACTATGGCTGCATCAGTGGGATCTTCTCCAAGGCGAAAGCGATCAGAATAGAACCATAACCAAAGTTCTTGGATCTTTCGTTTTTCACCTTGGTAAGTTGTTCTTTTATCACTAGAAGTACTGCATCACACCAGTTGAATACCTTTGGTTCAAGGCATTCCAAGGCGTACTGCATATAGGACCTATTGGCCAAGTGAAGGGCCATGCTACCAGCCAATCTAGCAAAGGTGAATAATATAGTCCTCAAGGACCAGCCAGTGACATCTCGGATACTGATCTTACCATCCCTGCTTGGCTGAGATCCATCTCTACAGTATCGGTGAATATAATCCCTCATGGATTCACCCCCACGAGCAGAACTTGATAGTGAGAGACGGGCACCACGCCTCGATAAACCCATCAAAAAGTAGATGTCCTCAACAGTCAAAGGGATGGATTTGCCTCTAATATGGAAAACTTGGTTGGTAGGATCCCATGCATCGAAGAAATATTGCAACAAGTTGATTTGTTGTCTCATGCTAGATATGCGGAGGATCTTGAGCAAGCCATAGTTCTGCAATGCAGTTACCGTACCTGGATCATGTAAGGCAACCATTTCCTCTTCTTCATGCTCATGTTCACGCCATGTAACAACCATTTTTCTCCAATGGATCTCTGAAAAACAAACAAGAGAAGAATTAGGATCCTGATTTGGCGAAAAACACGAAAAATTTCCATGAAAAATCAGTGCAAAAACTTTCCTTCTTGCGCCCATTGCACCCTAGCTGTGTATTGGGTGGGATGCATACTGACTGGCCAATGGCCAGCCTAGTATGCATCGCACCTTTCGATGTGTACTAGGTGCGATGGGGAAAAAACGAAATGCTCAAAACCCAGAGGCTCAGAAAAGTAGGAAAAAATGCTCAGAATTCATAAAGGAAAGAATGCAATTGAAGAGCTCAGGTTTAGCACCTACCTGGTCTAGACGGCGCCGAAAATCGTCCGCAGAATCTCCCAAAATCAGCTGATGAAAATCGAGGGGGAAAAGCACCTCCAAAGCTCCAACAATCCCAAATTCAAATGAAATAGTAGTACGACTGTCAAGGGAACATAGTGTTAACGGTGAATCGAACGTCTCTGACAATTATCATGAGTAGTTTTACGCAAAGTTCAAGCTCGATAAAAAATAAACCTAGCAATGAGCATATGTTCCACTAGAGTTTAAGCTCATTAAAAAATGAACCTACCTTCGGTAAATAACCATTGCGATCGTATAATTATCAGCTTTTAAACCTTGGCCGTGTTCTTACCATCACCTCCACTCTCTTTTAGCCGATCATACGCCTCCATTTGATTGTTTACCCCTTTTGAGGAACAGTTGTGACGAGTGATCCTATTAGCCACCTTCTTTACACTGCCATGATTGAAAAGTTCCAAACCTTACCGAAACCAGCTGCTATCCAAAAACATCACTCGTTCCTCAAAAAACGAGTTTCCTTTAAGCTCTTTTCATCTGACTTGTAAAATATGAAAAGATTGCCGAGAAATTGGCCTCTCCAGCTCGTTAAAATGATCGGAAGTGCCATCCCTCCACTAGATTTTAATATTTTTGGACCTGAGGGATTATTACACAAAAAGATCGAGCACTTGTCTTGTTCGGCTCGTTAAAACTATCTAAAAGTCATCCCTTTCGTATTATTTAACACTTTCTCGAACTTAAGGGATTACATTGCGAAAAAGGAATATTACTTTCCTTTCTGTCTCTTTTCAGACTCTCTAAAATTGAAAAGAACCGAGTTATCGTTGTCGTTAAACTCGTTAAAACAATAGCGACAAAATTGTCCATGCAGACAAGAGCAAGTTTCACTGTCACTGGCTCATTAAAACATAGCGACAGGTTTGCCCGAAGGGAAAATTATAGAACAAGCATATGTTATCCTCCTCAAGCTTGACAAAAATAAAGAGGTACTGGTCAGCAATGACTAGGGAAAAATTGGGAAGAAAACTTGAAGAAACTTTATTGGTAGCAAGTCACTCTTGAACATGACACTTTCACTCCATCACCATGATTAAGTCGGGTTGGGTTATTCCGTTCACTGGTCATATCACCATTGGTCCTCTTTACTATCAATTTTTGGGGATAACGCTACCAATCCATTTCAGTGTCGCCAATATGTTCAAGAGAAGTCGCTCAGAGAATTCGCCAACCCAGTTTATGTCTCATCCGCTGCAATACCTTCACGCTTCATTCTTTCATGACTGCCACCCTGAACCTTGTATCATCATATCGTTTTCACCTCCACAAAATCATTTGCTCTGTTTCGTGTCATAGATGTGGGATTCATTAAGGCCCTTCTACGACGGGTCACTTCTTGTCAACATCAGCTCATTATCCAAGAAGTCATCTTAGGAACAACCCTTTCAGTACTTTGAAGCTTGCATGCCTCAATGGCAAGTTTCTCACTTCCGGCGATAGGTTTACGTTAATGGCATTTGATCGAAATATTTTCATGGTGTTCGACATCGACTCATGTATTCACACCAAGTGAATTGTACTACAGTACCTTGAGGGTCATCATCATTATCAGTGATTCCTCTCACGCCTGTTAACAGCTTACATCATTGGCTAGTAATTAGGTGATGTATTTCCGTGTTTGACATCAGAACATCTTTTCACATGGATCGACTTGTACTTCGAGCAAAGATTGAATGAGTTTTGAAGACCCCGGATCTAGTTTCATCCATCCGAGCTGCGATATATTCAGGAAAATAAAAACATCGAATGTACATCATAGCTGCACAGATAATCATCCAAGCTAAGGGATGATGGCTCTACCAGAATCATCAGTCTGCCACACAGACGGTTGTCTGTCCTATGTACATGAAAATGAATTTATAAAGCTGAGCATGGGAATGCCCGCCTCAGCTAGATCATGAAAATATTATGAAGATAATGTATTGTATTGTATCTTATTACAGGTCACCTTTCGGTTCGAAAAACCTCGAATCCTCATGATAAAGCATTTTACCCGACATCAGAAGATTTACATCCTCATGCTTTAGGGGGCAAATGTTATAGACATATTTGGGCACTGCAACCCCAATCAAATATGTCCATAAACCAAGGGCTTCTAAGTCCTTAAAACTGTTGTTTCATACCCTAAAGGAGCAAGGTCAACTGATTACATCATCTCCCAGAAGTTCTCCCTGAAAAACTACTCAGAACTGGTCAAAACAGGACCATACAGACTACCCAGTGCTAAGGGTGCGATGCATCTCACCTGCCACATGAAAAAAGTGCGATGTATACTGAAAAACCCTTCTGTAGGGTGCAATGAGCGGGAGTAGACAAATGGCAGAGGCAGTTGGCTAGGTGGAAACCAAGAGAATCTTCTAGAAACTGCCCATTTGACACTTGCCTCTCTGAATTCTCCAGGGATGAGTAAGAGATCATGAAATCTCCAAGTGGAACCAAGAACTATCATAGAGATGACACTAATCAAAATCCCAGAAGCTGGCTCATCCACCTGCAAACATCTATATATGGATCCCTCATCCTAGAGATCCAGAGGCTGGAACTTTGTATTTTGTAAGGAAGTGCTGTTGGTTTCTCTGTGCAACACTGTATTGTTGGGTGATCTAAGCTTTACATGAAGTGAATAGGGCTTTCATGCTGGAAGGATGGTGTTGGGTCAAACCAATGGGTTGTAATCCTCTCTTCTACTACTTCTATCAGTAAATCTATTTGAGTTTTCCTCCATATTCTTGTATATCTCTGAATCTTGTATTGATATATGCATTTGTATGGTTAATATACATCTGATCCTATATTGTTTATGGTTATAGATCTCTATGCTTTGATGGTATTATGCTGCTTTGACTCTACAGGTGTTCTTTCAGGGGGGCAAGTAAGGAAGGAGTGGCAAATCTCTATCAAAGGAGGGAAGAAACAAGCAAGGAGCCAAGCGAAAGACTGAGGTTGGTACTCTCTGCTTCTCTCTCATCTATCTCTCATAAAGGAAAACACAAGTAACATTAATCTGTTTTTTTCTAAGATAGCTACCTGTCTTAGTGGGACTAGCAGCTCTGAATAGACACTAGTTTTCCCAATAACAATTATGTAAATATTAGTCATTACCAACTTATTTGGTACTCTCTTGGTAGAAGCTCACGCAACAGAGTTGAGTTCATATCTTTAAGGACTCTTTTAATGGTCATAATAGAGACGAGGGTAAAAAAGTTAAAGGTAACGGGAGATTCGAAGCTTTTCATTGATCGAGCCTCTAAAAAAATCTTTGTGGTGAACATTCTGTTAAAGCCTAGATTGACCTCAGGCTGAAGGGAGGTAATCCTAGGATAACCACAAACCAAGATTAAATTGGTAACTAGCCCTACCAGGTCGGAAGAGGGCTCTTTCCTTGTCAATCTCAGTTGAGATGACTAAATCAAATATAGATTTTAGGCTAGGTATAGTAGCTCTAGGGTTTTTTTGTTGATTTTGATGGTTTTGTTGTTGGATCAAATGGAGCACACAGCTTTGGGTCCGAGAAATCAAGTCAGGAATGCAGGGTGTTCTGTGGGGGGAGGTAGGTAGGTATTTAAGCACTTGTAATTATGTGAGATGGTAGGTTTAATACTGGTGAGGAGCTAAGGATGGCATGCAAAGATCATGAGTCCTTTTCAAACAGTAGAAAACATCAAAAACTAAATGGATTCCTAAGGCAAAGCACTGTAAACAATGTATTATACCTATCTATCTTGATTTCATTTAGTTAGAAGAATGAATAAGATTGTGGCACACATAATACATGAGAAAAGCTAATAACAGAAGAAGAAACTATGCAAAAACACTTTACCACAAGTATCCCACAAAAATAGCTACAAATCCTAGTTTATTTCCTTGCCAAACTGTTGTAAAGATGTACAATGTAGCTCATAGCATCCAAGAGAGTCCAACCTTTACAAATAAGGAAGAAAATACATAATATAGGAATCAAAAAACTCATCCTGACCTTCAGGGGTCGAATCCATGAGAAGAGGGGTAGTTTCAACCATTTCCCAACTAAGAACAAGAATATAGGCAGTGGAACAGCTTACCTCTATAAGTATGGAAACTGATTCATTTACCCTCAAAACACCTCAAAATGATGAATCTACCCTCTAAGGTCGTTTTAAAATTACATTTACATAGCATAGCATCATATACAATCATAAATTCATCCTAGATGAGAGAAAAAGTCAATTTGTAGAAAAACTAGGCGATATTTGGATTTTTGAGCAAACTGGCTCTATGCGTAGCGCCACTGGCCAAGTGCATAACGCCACTTCACAACTACTTTTGGAGGCCTTCCCCTTAGCCAAATTGAGCCAAAGATAGCTCATTGGAAAGGTATTCCTGTCTAGTTTCTGGAACATCTTGAATTTTTTCATTTGGAGGTAATTTGCCCCCTCAAAAGTGAAATCTCCTAAGGCTGCTTCTGTGTGTCCAAAAAGAAGTAGAGAGGTCACTTTTTGATGGTTTTTTGACCTTTTGGTGACCAATTTTTGCTCCACAATTGCTGATATTTTATGGGTTTGATGCTCTCATCATGCTGAATCCAAATGCACAAGCCATTTCTCCAAAAAGTCTTCCAGTGAAAAGCGTAGCGCCGACCTCTAGTGTGTAGTGCCAACTTCAAACTCACTTTTAACAGCCTTCCCAATGTCAAAATTGGGCGTGTGATAGCTCATTGGAAAGCCTGTCGAGTATACTTTCCATAACATCTTAAATTTTTCAATTTGGAGTTCATGTACCCTGTCAAAAGTCAAATCTCCCAAGACTGGTCAAAATGTGCAGAATGAGGCTTCCCAAATGCAGAGTGCTGTTGCAGTCAACTTTTGAAGGTGTTATTGAACTCCAAATTGAGCTCATGATAGCTCATTGGAAAGATATTTTTGTCTAATTATCAGTTGACTCATCAATCAAATCATTTGGTCATCCCATATAGGAGAAAAATTTATGTTACCAAGGTCACTCCAGAGGTGCAGCAACTCTCTTGTAGCGACTGTATTTTTGACATTTCTATAAAACCATGACACCTGTGTAAAAATTGAAGGAGTTTTTTCTTCCTTGGCATATTTTGGAAAAAAACCTCTCTCATTGTTTCCAAATTCATTTTTTCTTGCTCAGAAACAAAAACCCTAAGAGAGGGAAATGAGCCTTACCTGAGCACAATTGAATCACAAACAAGGTGTAAAATGACCCATTGGAACATGAAATAATGATGACAACTCTATTAATAATGGTACACTCTTTCGAATGGTGACATGGACCAATACTTGGAAAATTTTGAAAGGAGTGAAAACAAATCCTAGACCTAATACCTAGTGACCAAATTTTACTTGAAGACTCACTAAAATGACAAAATTTGACTTTGACACCCTAAGACCACTTTGTAAGAGAATGTTTGATCGCTAGTGGAAGGCTTCAAAGCTAACACTAACATTGGCTCCACTGGGGATGGTAGCTCCTTGGAGGTGCCAATAACACTGTAGACCAAGTAGCCTTATCCATTGGGCATGGAGTCAAAAAAACACTCAAATTGATGACTTGACAACACAAACTGACTCTAAAACTATCTTGAAAATGACTGAAAAAATGACTCAAGACTTACTTAGCTAAAACAAGTACTTACAAAGCTTTTCAATGGAAGCAGACCATCGAGATTTGAGGGCTTCAAATCATGATGAAAACCACCTGCCTACTGATGAAATATGTACAATCATGTGAAGTGGGCCTTCCAATGTAACCAATCCAGCAAATGGCTACTTACTAAAATTTTGCTCTCACTTTCTCTAAGCAGGTAGAATGATGTACATGTAGGAAACTCACAATAACAACTGAAACCAAGGCTTATGCTAACGAACCAGGCAACATTCATCTTTTCTAATGCTTGCAAAAGAATGCTGAAGGGATCTTGAAAATCCTGAAGCACTAGCTTGTCTTGAGATCCAATAGCAAAAATACAAGTACTCCCTTCATTCTGATCTGAAAGAACAGTTGGTTGTTGATTGATAGGAAGGCATATAGCAGTATAAGCTTCTACTATTTGAGTTTTGGCTGTAAATTCCTCGACCATGAGAAATTCTAACTTGAATTCTGGCATACTGTCTCTCTCAGGCTCATACTCCTCAATTTCATAGTCTAAGCCTTTCTTAAACAAAAAACAATCTTCAAGATTATCAAACATGACAACCTTATCATTTTCATGAAGGAAAACAATATTTGTTCGTTGATCTATAAATCTAATTTCAATACTGTCCTCATTTTCAAAAGTGGAAGAAGCTTCACCTACACCTTCTTGACAATGTGAACACTGCAAACTTGCATTAGCTTGGGCTGTAACTTGACCTTTCAGGAGTTGATCTATCTCATCTTCAAATAGAGGAAAAAGTACCTTTTGTTTTCTACAGTAATTGTCTTCTTTAATTTTAAGCAAAGGAGTATATAAATTTTCCTTAGACTACTAATTCATTTCATATGATTCCTATTGACTATCAAGATGCAAAATTCCTTCATCTTCAAGCAAAGATGAAGCTATTGTATGCTGATTATGATCTTGTGTAACGAAGTGACTGGCTTTTTTAGACTGTTTTTGAAGGAAAGAATCAAAGAAGGCTTCAATGACTTCTTCATCATCACGATCTGAATCTTCTTCATCATCACGATCTGAATCTAGATTTGGAATAGCCAACTTGACTTTATCACAATCTGAAATTGGAACTTGATTTTCTTGCATACTGTCTTCTGCTATGATCAAATTTGAAATAAGACCTTGTCTTCCATCATTTTCAGTTGTACTAAGATCTTGAACCTACTACAAATTTTCTTGAGCATCTTGACAAGTATCCTCTAAGCTCTCTTTACGCTGTTGAAATGGATTTTCATATAGGGCTTCCATGATCTCATCGTCCATGAAGTCATCATCTTCATAAATTCTCTCAAGATTTTCAATAAAACTATAAACATGTTTGCAACAGTTCTGAACTAATATTAAGGATGGATAAGATTCTTTATACCTTTCAAAGAACATGGTATGAAAATCTTTTAAACAGTAAATACAAGCAGGTGACAAACTTTCATACCAAGATCGGGCTTCACCTTCCAGAGTGGCCATGAATATCTTCATCAAGCAGTCTTCAGGAAAATCAACCTTCAACTTGTGAATATGCATGTGAAATCTAACCAGATGTAAAGCAGCATCATTCCTATCATCATCTTTAAACATAGGCAAATTCCTTTGCCAATCTACCTTAGGAATTTTATTTGGGAAACCTGGAATGTGATCTCGGCTCATGGGAGCATACCTTCAAGCCAGCGAATCCATTTTGATAACAATGAATTCACCAAGAAATTCTTTAGGCTACTAGTTCTTGAAGAGTAGAGTTGCCATAAAAATTCTGAAGCTTGGGATTTTTTGACACTAGAGTCACCAGGTGAATGATTTCAGCCTTCCGGTGTCTGATCGTTGTCCACCATCAACAATCAGATCTAAACTTGATACATTTTACTGAGGAACATAAAACTACGATCCCCAGTATGGTCACCACTATGTTAGAGCCTAGATTGACCTCAGGCTGAAGGGAGGTAATCCTAGGATAACCACAAACCAACCTTAACCTAGTAGCTAGCCCTACCAGGTCGAGAGAGGGCTTTCTCCTTGTCAATCTCAGTTGAGATGACTGAATCAAATATAGATTTTAGGCTAGGTATAGTAGCTCTAGGGTGTTTTGGTTGATTTTTATGGTTTTGTTGCCGGATCAAATGGAGCAGGCAGCTTTGGGTCCGAGAAATCAAGTCAGGAATGCAAGGTGTTTTGTGGGGCGAGGTAAGTAGGTGTTTAAGCACATGAAATTGAGTGAGATGGTAGGTCTAAGACTGGTGAGGAGCTGAGGAGGGCATGCAAATATCATGAGTCCTTTTCAAATAGTAGAAAACATAAAAAACTAAACGGATTCCCAAGGCAGAGCACTGTAAGCAATGTATTCTACCTATCTATCTTGATTTCATTTAGTTAGAAGAATGAATAAGATTGTGGCACAAATAACACATGAGAAAAAATAATAACAGAAGAAGAAACTATGCAAAAACACTTTACCACAAGTATCCCACAAAAATAGCTGCAAATCCTGGTTTATTTCCTTGCCAAACTGTTGTAAAGATGTACAATGTAGCTCAGAGCATTCAAGAGAGTCCAACCTTTACAAATAAGGAAGAAAATACATAATATAGGCATCAAACAACTGATCCTGACCTTCAGGGGTCGAATCCATGAAAAGAAGGGCAGTTTCAACCATTTCCCAACTAAGAGCAAGAATATAGGGAATGGAACAGCTTGCCTCTATAAGTATGGAAACTTAGTTATTTACCCCCAAACCACCTCAAAATGATGAATCTACCCTCTAAGGTCATTTCACAATTACATTTACATAGCATAGCATCATTTACAATCATAAATTCATCCAAGATGAGAGAAAAAGTCAATTTGTAGAAAAACTAGGCGAAATTTGGATTTTTGAGCAAACTAGCTCTATGCGTAGTGCCACTGGCTAGGTGCGTAGTGCCACTGGCTAGGTGCGTAACACCACTTCACAGCTACTTTTGGAGGCCTTCCCCTTAGCCAAATTGAGCCCACGATATTTCATTGGAAAGATCTTCCTATCTAGTTTCTGGAACATCTTGAATTTGTGCATTTGGAGGTCATTTGCCCCCTCAAAAGTGAAATCTCCCAAGGCTACTTCTGTGTATCCAAAAAGAGGTAGAGAGGTCACTTTTTGATAGTTTTTTGACCTTTTGGTGACCAATTTTTGCTCCAAAATTGCTGAGATTTTTTTGGGTTTGATGCATGCTGAATCGAAATGTACAAGCCATTTCTCCAAAAAGTCTTCCAGTGAAAAGCGTAGCGCCGGCCTCTGGTGCGTAGCGCCAACTTCAAACTCACTTTTGACAGCCTTACCGATGTCAAAATTGGGCATGTGATAGCTCGTTGGAAATCCTGTCGAGTCTAATTTGCAGAACATCTTGAATTTTTCAATTTGGAGTTCATGTACCCTGTCAAAAGTCAAATCTCCCAAGACTAGTCAAAATGTGCAGAATGAGGCTGCCCAAATGCAGAGTGTTGTTGCAGTCAACTTTTGAAGGTGTTCCTGAACTCAAAATTGAGCTCATGATAGCTCATTGGAAAGCTATTTGTGTCTACTTATCATTTGACTCATCAAGCAAGTCATTTTGTCATTTCATACAAGAGAAAAATTGATTTTACCAAGGTCACTCCAGAGGTGCAACAACTCTCTTGTAGCGACTGTATTTTTGACATTTGTTTTAAGCCATGAGACCTGTGTAAAAAGTGACTGATTTTTTTCTTCCTTGGCCTATTATGGACAAAAACCTCTCTCACTTTTTCCAAATTCATTTTGTATTGCTCAGAAACAAAAACCTTAGGAGAGGGAAATGAGCCTTATCTGAGCACAACTGAAGCACAAACAAGGTGTAAAATGACCCATTGGAACATGAAATAATGATGACAACTCTGTTAATGATGGTACACTCTTTCGAATGGTGACATGGACCAATACTTGGAAAACTTTGAAAGGAGTGAAAACAAATCCTAGACCTAATACCTAGTGACCAAATTTTACTTGAAGACTCACTGAAATGACAAAATTTGACTTTGACACCCTAAGACCACTTTGTAGGAGCATGTTTGATCACTAGTGGAAGGCTTCAAAGACTGACACTAACACATTTGTCTAGACCCTTTGCTATAAATTTGCAAGAACTGATCTATTCTTCAAATGAATTTCATTCTATCACATTTTCAATTAGCTTGATTGTAAAGTTGACGATTTTTCACTCCCCCTCTGTGCTTTAAGTATTCATGAGTTTCATGATGGGGTGTAATTTTACTCAATGGAGTTCCAATTCTAATTTTTCTTTTAGGATTGTTGAAAGAGGTCAGATGAAGAACTGAATAACTATTTTTATTTAAATTTGAAGCACATGTGTAGATTTTTGTGGATTATATGACACTACAATTTCATTTTGAAGAAATTTAAGAAAGTGTGAAAGAATCGTGGAGAAGTAGTACTTATGGGAGAGGAAAAGTCTTCCCTAGTCCATTTTTGGACCACAATATGTATATTCATTCCTAACTATTATAAATATTTTTTTTCCATATATATATATGATGATGATGATGATGATGATTAACGTCCACTAAGACCAATATGGTCTATTGGACCTTAAGAAAGCAAGAGATTAATTGAGATTATTTAACATGTTATTTCTATGATCGAAAAGAAGGGAGAGGAGTGTTCCTAGGTCATTGTAGTTTTGTTGACTTAGCAAGTCAATAAGGTTGGTAGTCCACAAAATATTTTGAAAATTAGGACGAATGTGAGTAAGAGTTGGGTAATCTACGAGAAAGTTATTTTCATCTTCAACCCTCTCAGTGTCGCAAAGGTGACAAACTCTTTTGTCTCAATGTGTTTTGGGAATAGACCGGTGCCTTGTTTCACTATGAAGCTCATGAGAATTAGTTCATATATGGGAAATGTTAATTTTCTTCTTAGCACTAGTCAAGATAGAGAGATAATTCTAGTTTTTAAGATTGTTTTTGATCAACTCCTTATATATATGTTACCAAGGAATGAAATCTTCCTCTCTCCAAGCCCGAGAACTAAAGTGATGATGTCGGTACCAAGCTATCACATAGGTATACTCACTTATGAGTTTACAATAATATTCATCAAGGAATTATAACTCAACATGTCAGAAGAAGGGATTTCAACTTGGCTGGGCCAGATAACAACCATTATGCTCAACCACCCAAGAGAACCAAAATTGACGAAATTTTTGGGCATTAGGTACTTTCCAAGAAAGAAAGTCAACTTCCCTCTCAGTCTGAAGGAAAGAGAGAGGTTTCTGGTATTAGGTCAACCCTCAATATAGACTCATTTAAGAGTGACAAAGTTACTTTATTCCGGAGCAACAACATGTCAACTTACCAGACTTGAACCTAGGCGAGGAGGATAACAAGTATCCTGCCCAACCACCCAAGCTAAACTCAGTTGACATATATATATGAAAAATAAAAATAAAAATAAAAATAAAAACCTTTTTTCCTTCAACATGAAGATAACATGTAACATCCAAAATAAATATTAGTCAGCTATAAATAAAATATTTAAATATCCACGTTTAGTAATATAATTGTATATGGACTCTATGACATTTAGAAAAAATATTAATAACAAAACAAAGATAATGTTAAGCCACAAATAAAATATTTTCATGGCCACCTCAAGTGAATTAATTTTATATCAACTTTCAATATATACGAGAAGAATAAGCAACTAAAAGTAAAAGAAAAACTTACTTTGTCCATAGGTGATTTTTACTTTGTAGTACGAAGGAGGTTTGTAATGCATTAAATTCTTAATATGGAGTTGAGATGTCCCATATTGAGAACCAACTTAAGTACATCATAAGTCCAAATCTATCATGAGTGGAACTAGATCAAAATTTTATCTCTATCAACCCATGATAAATATAAAGTTAAAATAGATCTTTTATATATTAATTATAGTATATACATACATCAAGAGATATGACATTTAAATATGTTACATGAAAAAAAAAACTATATTTTTGTGAATAAAGTGAAATACTTCAATAACATATGTGTGTGTGGGGATAAAGCAATTGAAAGTAAAAAATTTCATATGGTTAAAATATTTGAATGATTTGTTGCTTATTATGAGGGACATACTAAAATTTATTTCGTGTTTAATGCGGATTTGGCATATAGCATATTAAGAATTGATGTAAATCAATCTTAATTTCAAATTTGAAAAGCATGTTACTGAGTGTGATACAAATGTGTAATTTCTTTCATACTCAACATGGAATTAGAACATAACATATTAAAAACCAACATAAATATATCATAATTCCAAATATATCTCCTTTTATGTAAGTTAATAATGTATTTCCTAGAAAAAACATGCAAATCAAATACATCATTCCATAAACTAACCTAACCATGTCACTGTGTAGGTGGTCTCAATCTGTCTAATGGGAAACCAAATAATTTTTTCCACCTACCATTTGAGTAATTTGTCCAAAATTCTAAGAGTTTTAACAGTTATAACATGATTACAACTACAGTAGCATAAAACTAAATATTGTAAATTAACACGTTGAAAATCAAGATTCATAGGTGACGGATGTGAAGTCTTTAGTACTTTATCTTGGAGGAGCTTGAGGATTAGGATCACATTGGAGGTGGAACTTGATATGGATCAGTTGTGCATCCATTCTTTCTAAACAAACCTTTTGATTTCTTTGAACTTGTTTGACATCCTTGAGACTGGAAAATATATTAGATCGTTCTTCTTTTCTGTCCTTTAGTACCCTTCCCAACAAGGTCTTCATTTGCCAATGCATTGATAAGGTATGTAAGTATTTTTTTGTTCTTCCCTTAGTGTGTCCAGATTCGAGAATCCAATTGGAAACATCTTTAAGGATTTAAGAGTCCAAGAAAGCTTATCATTCTATAGTTTCTATGGATTCCAATTAGTGAACCTCATTTCGAGTTTCAAGGGGGTACGTTGAGTGGTAGATTGCAACAGCCTCTCAAGCTTGTTGTTGGGACCAGTTATGTCCCTGGGGTCCATAACCACCCCCTTCATGACAGAGACCTGAAAGTGACTATGTTGCAAAGTCCTAACCAGATGCAAGTTAAGGAGATAAGGAAATAGGAGGGTTAGAGTTAACCGTAGGGATAGGAAGAACAAACCACATGAAGAACGGTGACAACGAATGGAGTGGAATGAGGGCTTCATAACAATAGGCTTGCCAAAGTAGAGGGATGCCAGACCACATGTGAAATTTAAAGAACTTTAATACAACCCAAACCAAACATAAACACCTCTAAGCCTACTCTAGAATTCAAACAGAAATCCAAGATAGAAGTTGGCAGAGAATTGTATATTTAAATAAAGAGTTACCTAGAAGAACACGACAAACGTTGAACACAAGGACTCGAGGAAGGAACAAGGGATGCCTAAGGAGATTCATCTTACAACTATGATTACACCTCCTCTCTTTGTTATTGTCTAGTAACTAAGAGCCCTCCTCTCCAGCACAATGCATACCCCCAACAGATGGAATACATAGCCAAGATGAAAAATTTTCCTTCCAAATACATGGATACCTAGAATTAGCTATAAAATGATATCGACGGTCCTCTCATCACTTCAACTTTCCCAAAGCCAACACCAAGCCAATCCTTTTGCAGCGAAAGACTTGGCTTATTCCTTTCTCCCTAGCACGATAGATGGACAAACAAGCTTGAAATCACCTTCTCACCATAACCCATATAGCCTATCTTCATTATTGATCACATACTTGTGTGTACATAAACACAACTACACTATCCCAATATTTAAGATCCTCTCCACTGTAGAATAGTGAACTCCTCCACCAATCCCATTACTCTAAAAAAAAAAACCACCTCACCTCAAACATAATTCCAAATATAACATGTGCTAATATAACCTATATAAAAAAAATCTATTATTTTTATTTGATTTGACTTTTACATTTACAAATTTATTATAATATTAAAAAAAATTAAAATAATATAGTTATACCATGTTATATAAAATTCTCTTAAAATAAACCATATCTTTGTCTCTCTCTCTCTCTCATCCCTTTCTCTCTCTCCTCTCCTTCTCTCTCTCTCCTCGCATTCTCTCTCCCTCTCTCTCCCTTGTCACTCCCTCTCAACTCTCTACCTCTATCTCTCTATGTCTTTGTTCTTTCCTCCCCCTCTCCCCTTCTCTCTCTTCCTTCCTCTCTCTCTCTTCCTTCCTCTCTCTCCCTCTCTCTTACACTCCCCTCTCTCTCCATCACCCTCACACACCCCCTATCCATATGATGGAGAATTTTCACTTTATGTAATCAATGTCATATGTAATTTTTTATTGTGAAACGAGACTTTTGTGGTATTGATAAGCCATGCTATTGGCCCATGGTATTGTAACAAAACCTATTTACAAGTTAATAATATCCATGGTTAAGAAACTTGTTATAGTTTATTGTTGCATTATTAAGTTTTTATGTGTTTATTAATTAAATTTAAATATCATTTTGGAATCATTACTAGTTCTTATTAGTCCCTACCAAGATCAATATGTCTGTTGATTCCTATTAGTTTAACATTGACCAATGCAAATTGTTTACAAATTATAATGTTTAACTTTAAAAAATAAATATTTATTTTTCAATATTATTAAAAAAATTTACCAACATTTGATTAGACCATAGTTTGAAGGTGTTTGCACAATATAATGCCATGTAGATGCCACAATTTATGCATATAGTTGCAATACTCATGTATGATTTTTAGATATTTGTGTAATGATGTTTTATTTTTAAGCGAGAAAATATCCAGAAATAAAATACTTGAAAATAACTTATACTCAATTAAATAACATATCTACTATTAATTACTTCCGAGCGTGATTTAAGCAAATCTTTGCATAAAAAATGGATAAAAATAAGATGTAAAAAATATACTTACATGAGTTACTTCCCACCATTAATTGTGTTTTCTTCAGCACTTATGTAAGAATAAAATTGTAATTATAAATTAAAATTACACTAAAACATTTCCATCATACTCGGTTCTATATTACTTTTAATCTTTTATTATTTTTAATTGAATTAACTCTGAATAGGTTAAATATTTACACCTACTCCTATGCACAATTTGTTTTCTTCAATAAATTTGATTTAAAAAAACCATTTTTATTTATTGTTTTTTTTTTAATACTCAATGAGAGAGAATTAGGCGTCAGATCCCGCGTCCCTATGTGGCAGGGCTACACCTCTGCATATCTAACATCAATTCGGACATCCACATCGTTTCTTCTAGATTGTGTAGCAAATACCATATGACCGTAGGCCATACTTCCTGAACAATGTGAGAGGCTAGATGGTTCTGGAGAAACAATTACATTGGATGATTCTGGATGGGTAGGGTCGAATAACAATAATACGACAAAGTGAAAATTGACATGTTGCTGTAAGAATGCTTACACCTGTATCCTCTTGCGAGCATTGAGAATCATCTCGAACCTCTTGTGTTATACAGTCGACTAGACGGTTCCTCCTCGTCTTATAAATCCTCAAGCACTAGCTTGTCTTGAGATCCAGCAGTAAAAACACAAGTACTCCCTTCATTCTGATCTAAAAGAACAATTGGTTGTTGATTGATAGGAAGGCATAGAGCAGTATAAGCTTCTACTATCTGAGTGTTGGTTGTAAATTCCTCGACCATGAGAAATTCTAACTTGAATTCTGGCATACTGTCTCTCTCAGGCTCATACTCCTCAATTTCATAGTCTAAGCCTTTCTTAAACAGAAAACAATCTTCAAGATTATCAAACATGACAACCTTATCATTTTCATGAAGGAAAACAATATTTGTTCGTTGATCTATAAATCTAATTTCAAGACTGTCCTCATTTTCAAAAGTGGAAGAAGCTTCACCTACACCTTCTTAACGATGTGAACACTACAAACCTGCTTTAGCTTGGGCTATAACTTGACCTTTCAAGAGTTGATCTATCTCATCTTCAAATAGAGGAAAAATTACCTTTTGTTTTCTACAGTAATTGTCTTCTTTAATTTCAAGCTAAGGAGTATATAAATTTTCCTCAGACTGCTAATTCATTTCATATGATTCCTATTGACTATCAAGATGCAAAATTCCTTCATATTCAAGCAAAGATGAAGCTATTGTATGCTAATTATGATCTTGTGTAATGAAGTGACTGGCTTTTTGAGACTGTTTTTGAGGGAAAGAATCAAAGAAGGCTTCAATGATTTCTTCATCATCACGATCTGAATCTAGATCTGGAATAGCCAACTTGACTTTATCACAATCTGAAATTGGAACTTGATTTTCCTGCATACTGTCTTTTGCTATGATCAGATCTAAAATAAGACCTCGTCTTCCATCATTTTCAGTTGTACTAAGATATTGAACCTACTGCAAATTTTCCTGAGCATCTTGACAAGTATCCTCTAAGCTCTCTTTATGCTATTGAAATGGATTTTCATATAGGGCTTCCATGATCTCATCGTCCATGAAGTCATCATCTTCATAAATTCTCTCAAGATTTTCAATAAAACAAAAAACATGTTTGCAACAGTTCTGAACTAATATTAAGGATGGATAAGATTCTTTATACCTTTCAAAGAACATGGTATGAAAATCTTTTAAACAGTAAATACAAGCAGGTGACAAACTTTCATACCAAGATCACGCTTCACCTTCCAGAGTGACCATGAATATCTTCATCAAGCAGTCTTTAGGAAAATCAACCTTCAACTTGCGAATATGCATGTGAAATCTAACTAGATGTAAAGCAGCATCATTCCTATCATCATCTTTAAACATAGGCAAATTCCTTTGCCAATCTACCTTAGGAATTTTATTTGGGAAACCTGGAATGTGATCTCGACTCATGGGAGCATACCTTCGAGCCAGCGAATCCATTTTGATGACAATGAATTCACCAAGAAATTCTTTAGGCTACTAGGTATGGTGGTTTCAAACATGTAGGTTAATAAATAATTAGATAAGATTTTATGGCAAGTTGAATTTGAAACTTTTGAATCAAATGGAACAAAATGCCAGCTCCATGTTACATAATAGGAATCCAGCTACTGTTTTCTGATAGTAGACAAGTATAATGCACCAGATAGCTCACAATATAGGTTGATAGAACCTCTGTGATATTTTGCTATTGATATTGTACAGCTTATTAAATCTGAAATAGAGTAAAAGATATAGGAGACAAAACAGACTGGGAATGTAAGTCCTTTATACTGGAAGAGAAAAAGAGAACAGAGCAGCATGTAAATGCAGAAGAACATAAAGAAAACCACAAGACTTTCTGACTCAACATGTATT
Organism: Pinus tabuliformis; assembly: GCA_031772625.1. Taxonomy (NCBI): domain Eukaryota; kingdom Viridiplantae; phylum Streptophyta; class Pinopsida; order Pinales; family Pinaceae; genus Pinus; species Pinus tabuliformis. The sequence goes on from CM062818.1 coordinate 1,462,494,893, forward strand.
TCTTGGGGTCCAGATTCATTCACATGTATTTAAAAACGCTGACATGCTTGAACCAAAAAAGGAAGAGAATTTGAGAATTTCAAATGCTGTCCTAGCTGTTATAATGTCATATTTTGAAGCCCACACGGGTATTATAAGCTAATGGGATATACCCATTGCACATTTGCAGAATAGTAATGTCATATTTTGAAGCTCACATGGGTATTATAAGCCAACTAAGTGTAAAGGATAAACTTTTGGCTGTTGTGAATACACATATTTTGGACAGGAAGCGTAAAAATGGTTGATGACAGGAATGTGAAGTTACCATTTTGAGTGGGGTAATGATCTAGATGCCGTGCTTATGAGGTATATTGACTCTATTTGGTGCAAGGGTGATTGGACAAAGATCACCCCTGCCCACAACGCCACGGACAGTTCATTGGGAAGTTCAGACACAAACTGAAGCATGCGCTCAACAATCTAAAGAAACAGACACAACAGGTTTTCCCTTTTATTAGTTATCCTGGTAATGGAAATTGCATTACTTACAACCTCCAAGGGCTGTTGCTGTTACAACAATTAAAACTCGAAACCACAAACAACAATGAAAACTGCAACATGACCAAGTCCTTTTTCTCACAAGTTGCCCATCGGTCTCGGTCTCCGTGGCACTCACACTCGCATTCACTGTTCCAAATAGCTGTCAATGACTCCTTTTAAAACTAGGAATTATGGTTACCCTGTTTCTGCATTTTCTCCACAAATACAGGATTGATGAAGTCATTTTGGGCGAAGGCAAATGGCACTTTGAACATCATCCAAACTGGGTGGGAACATAGACATGAAACTTTGGAACTTTGGTCTTTTCCCTTTCTTTCAAGATGAACAAAATCAATTTGATATTGGATTTTTGGTTTCCAATGCAGGTAATATCGCTGAGCCAAATATCTGTGACAATGTTGTTTACTCTTCCACCGTTAGCTTGGATGATAAGTGAAGTGTTTCTCCGGAATCGAAAACTTACATTTCACGCTGTAAATCCCAGAATTCCAGTGAAAGTATGTCCGGTTGCAAAAGTCTCCATTCTAAAATCCATTTTCATGGGTTCTTCGAGGGGTTGCCCTGGCAATGCAGGTTTTGGGTTTGTAATTAGAAAACACACGGAAGAACCATCCTCTGCTGCTATAGGGAATATAGGCTAACCCGCCAAGAAGGAACTAAAGCGTCCATAAATTTGCATCACCAAGCATAAACTTGGAAGGGGACTCTAAACTCAACCGGGTTCAATTAAGGAATCAAGTATCTTTCATGAATCATTGGAGGTTGGAGTCCATCCATCATGGCACTTGAGAGCATTTGAGAGGCATGGAAACCCCTTGATCAAATTAATCATCATTGGAGAAGGAAATACAAAGCGAGGCACAATGAGTGGTCTAATGCGTTAAGTCGATGACAAGGAGATATTTAAGATGTACGCCTTAGTATCCCCACGTGATCTACACAGGCTCCCGAGCTTATGGTTTCAGCATATGGAACTCTACTCGCATGTTGTGTTTCTCTTGACATAATATTGTCCATCTCTGTCTCTGTTTGAGCGAGTGTTTTGTGATTGTTATCATGCAGGATCCTATCTAGGTTTCCTTCTCTTTCCTCCACGCATCTGTTTAGCTCTTAGCTCTTGGAAGCATCCCTTCCTTATTGGTACTTGAGATAGAATTTTATCATTAGCTGCCAACAAACAAAACGATACCACTCCTAGCCAGAATTTTGGGAGCTATACACTCTTCTTGAGCTCCTCATTTGACAAAACCCCATCTTGACATGATTGCTAGGTCTCCCTCCTTTACTGGGCATCTGTCCTGTTTCTTCAGCTTTCCAACAAATTCTGTGTCATCCATTCTTCTAAAATCACCTTTCTCTTTCCAAGTTCAACATTGATGATTTTGACTTGCTTTGATTTCAAAGACATCGAGCATTGCTCCAACACTTTTCATTTTAGTTTTATTTAACATGACCGTATTTCTGGAGGCCAACGAGATTTCTTTTCTCTTTTTGTTTTTAATTACAACATTATGCACTCACATTGCGGCTGGAAAATTCGAAGTCTCCTTGCATATAAATTGCATTACAATGAGACAAAGCAGGGGGAGGTGGGAAGGTGGCGTTTGCCAAGAAATGATCCTGCACCCAAACTCTGTGGAGTTATTGCATGCATACACCAGCTCTGTGGAGTTATTACATGCATACACTAGAAAGATCAGATCAAAAAGTCAAACCATCGCATATCAATCTGGGAATTGATGGACACTTATATTTTCGTAGCTACTCCTGTCAAGTCTTCCTATCCTCACGAGAGGTGAGTACAGAGCTGTGATTGCATCCCAAATAATTGAGATCAATGTTTTAGCTACAATTGTAGATGTTGAAGTCAGGGTTCACCTGCTTGTAGTGCATTGTTTAGCTAAGCAGAACAGCGTTAGGCATGCTTTGAGTTTATGGTACACTGCTACCTTTATTCGTGCGAATATTGATGCAAGGGCACAAAAAGATGAACAATTAGCCACCCCTACAGTGAATGGTAAGATGAAATCCCTGAGTGAACAGACCTTGACTTGAACCCAATCAAATTGATCTAACAGGGGTCCCTGTTATTAGAGAGAGCATAAATTGGTTATTTTTCCTTCACTACATGTTTTCTCCCAACAAAGTATGTACATGGAAACCCGACAAAGTATGTACTTGGAAACTAGCAGAACGTGAGTGAACAGACCTTGACTTGAACCGAATCAAATTGACCTAACAAGGGTCCCTGTTATTAGAGAGAGCATAAATTGGCTATTTTGCCTTCACTACATGTTTTCTCCTGACAAAGTATATACCTTGAAACTAGCAGAAGGTTACATAACATAACCACAATCACAATCACAAAGCTTATTCTCCATGCTATATATATATATATATGCACATGCAATACACACCCAAATGCTGAACACCGACCACCCATGATGGCGCGATCAGTCCGTTGCATGTGGGTTGATCACATTCAAACCACAGTGCAAGCTCCAAGTACAGTAATAGGATTTGACCATTCCCAGGCAAATATAGGCTCCACGTACAGTAATAGGATTTGGCCATTCCCAGTCAAATATAGGTGAGAAAATCAACCACAACATATGCCAGTAATCATAGTTTCCAATCTCTCTTTGTTGGCTACATGCTCCACAACATAGTTGTGCACTGTCTGTTTTTTTATCGAATTAAAATACACGAAAACACACTCAGAGTGTGAGCTAAGTGACCGAAATGGAGATGGGAACGATGATTATCTTTCTTTTCCTTTATATAAATCTCTGCATTACTGAGCACTTTGTATGGCAACCAAGTCAAGAGGTTGACACTGGCGGGTTGACTAGAGCCAGTTTTACCAAGGGTTTTGTGTTCGGAACGACGACTTCGACTTACCAGGTGGAAGAAGCTGCCGAGTCCGATGGAGGACGACCGAACATTTGGGTTAATTTTATCCGTCAACCAGGTATGCATTTTTTCACAACTAATTTGGCTTCGTTGGATCAATCATATCCCTGCACTGTAATGTTTTTCACACATTCAGGTTTTTCAGATTTTAGGGGTGTTTGATCTTTTCTTTTCAGGGATTGTAGCTAACAATGTCACTGACGATATTATGGTGGATGAATACCATCTTTATAAGGTATATGCTTCTTCTACCATTTGTCCATTTTGGCTTTTTTGTTTCATGAGAATTCAAATAATAAAGTTTATGGTTTTTTCAATGGAAGAAAATTTTGTAGGAAAAATGTTGTTTCTATCATGAGTTATTTAAATGTGGAAATTTAACCGCAAATATTTGTTTCACAGAGCGATGTAGAGTTGATGGTAAATATGAAAATGGATGCCTACAGTTTCTCGATATCCTGGTCTAGGACTTTTCCAAGTAGGAAGATACTTGGGTTTTGATCGCTGTTCAAATTTGATATATGAATGAAAGATTTTGACTGTATTAAATTTATAAGTTAAATATTTAAGTTACTTACATTAAATTCCAGCTTTTGCTTCAGCGTACAAATAACTTTCAAAAATATAGAATGGTCCCTTGAAGTATAGTTTATGGATCTGGGACTTACCAGGTGGAAGGAGTTGCCAAGTCCGATGGACGAGGGCCGAACATTTGGGATAATTTTATCCGTCAACTAGGTATGCATTTTTTCACAACTAAGTTGGTATCATTGGATCAATCATATCCCTGCACCATAATGTTTTTCACACATTCAGGGTTTTCAGATTTTAGGGGTGTTTGGGCTTTTCTTTTCAGGGATTGTAGCTAACAATGTCACTGCCGATGTTATGGTGGATGAGTACCATCTTTATAAGGTATATGCATCTTCTACCATTTGTCCATTTTGGACTTTTTTTCATGAGAATTCAAATGATAAAATTTATGGTTTTTTCAATGGAAGAAGATTTTGTAGGAAAAAATTTGTTTCTGTCTTGAGTTATTTAAATGTGGAAATTTAACCGCAAATATTTGTTTCACAGAGCGACGTAGAGTTGATGGTAAATATGAACATGGATGCCTATAGTTTCTCGATAACCTGGTCTAGGAGTTTTCCAAGTAGGCAGATACTCAGGTTTTGATCGTTGTCCAAACTTAATATATGAATGAAAGATTTTGACTGTATTAAATTGATAAGTTAAATATCTAATTTACTTACGTTAAAGCCTATAACTGTTAAAAATATAGAACGGATCCCTGAAGTATAGTTTATGGATCTATGATTTATAACCGTGTTTCTGAAGTTGTGTGTATTTGATGATGCAGAAGGAGCAAGTTGGATCAATTACAAGGGTGTCCAATATTAAAATAATCTCATTAACTACCTTCTTAAAAGAGGTAATTGTGCTAGCGTCTGATACAAATTCCTTCAGCTATTGCATTTTTTGAATTTTCAAAATGTAAAACGGGGGATTCCAGTAGTCTCCTAATCGTTGTGATAGGAAGAATTGTAGTTCTGGCGGCTTATTCTTATTTTGTATCATCCGTTGCTTTGTTTTATTCATGCTTCTTGCAATCTATGTTCTAATGCAGTTGTCCCGTTAGGTTTAGTTATACCAACTTTAAAAAGTTCTATCATGTTGGTGTTCAGTGTGTCTTACTACATCCTTGTCCATGTTCTACAATATTTCTTGTGTCTTTGCTCAATGCTTGTATATCATTTAAAATGGAAGTCTGTGGTTCAAATAATTTGTGGTCTATGATTCTTGAGATTCTGGCATATTTGTATTGATGGCTTACCTTTATTCGCATGAACTCAAATCTCTGTAGTTTGTGATCTATGATTCCTGAGATTCTGGCATATTTGTATTCATGGATTTCTGGGAAGGAAACATTTAATCTCTGCAGTTTGTGATTTATGTTGTACAATACTTCCTATGGGTATGGCCAGTTGGATGACTACTGATTGGTATAGCCTGTTTGTGTTCATGGCTAAAACCTTGGTTTTTGTGGTGTAGACTAGTGCATTCCTGTGATTATGGTCTGTTTCCATTGAAGTTGTGTATAATAGAAACCATTGCATGTGTTTCTCATTGTTGCAATTTATGCAATTCAAAGTGTTATCTGTAACTAAGGCCCTCTTGTTCTTATGACATTTACATTGTTAGCCTTTGGCCTTCACTAGCTGTTATCGCGAAAATTTGACTTCATTTTTAGATATCATGCCCTCTGCAATTTTTATCATTATGACTTACAATACTTCTTGTGGGTATGGCGTGTTGGATGACAACTAATTGGTATCGCCTGTTCGCATTCATTACTAAAATCCCAGATTCTGTCATGTAGAGTGGTGCATTCTTGTGTGTTTCTTGTGGCTTATATCCACTTAAGTCCTGTAATAAAAACATTGCATATGTTTCTTATTGTTGTAATTTCTTCAATTCAATCTATTTTCTGTGACTATGGCTTTATCATTGTTATGAATTTTATATAAAAGTTCTCTCAGTGTTACAGTGTTACCGTTTGGCCTTCACTAGCCGCTGTTGTAAAATTTCATTTCATTTTTGGGTATCACGCCCTATGCAAATCTTTATCACTAAGATTTATCGGAAGTGCTTGAAACAACCTATGAAGGGTTGCTAAATTCTGGAGTTGTGTCAGTTATCTATATTTCATTAACACTGATACAGAGCATGTAATTCAAAACCCATCTCATAATTTCCAGCTTCCGATACTTTCCATGGTAGTAATAATGACATACATATCATTTTTTGTTGCATAGTGAGGGCTATGCAAAATTTGCAGAGTTTTGCTTCAAAACCTTTGGTGACAGGGTGAAATACTAGATGACATTCAATGAGCCACGGGTTGTTGCTGCTCTTCGTTATGACAATGACATTTTTTCTCCTAGAAGGTGCTCTGCTCCATTTGGGAACTGCACAACAGGAAATTCTGCGACAGAACCCAACATTGTTGCACACAATTTGCTGCTTTCACATGCTAATGTTGTAAAGATTTATAGAGAAAAGTATCAGGTCTGCTACAATCTACAAAAAAAATTCTATTTAAATCTTAACAGAATGAAATGGCCACTGATGCTGAAAGCTTTCTCCAACTGCAGCCCATGCAAAAGGGAAAAATTGGGATACTTTTGGACTTTGTATGGCAGCTGTATATCAGAAACAACTTCAGGTGTCCAGTCTAGGAAGACGAAGACATGCCACTGGTGAGATTGTAAACTACATAGCTGTAGATGCATATCGTTTTGGAGAGTTTCCGTGGTGGCTGCATTGGGGTTGGACCGTCCCTTTGCAAATATGTGTAGCAATTGGCATCCTTTTTGCCACAGTTGGATGGGCAGCTATTCCAGGATTGCTCATCATCATTCTTACTCTTATTCTAAACAAACCTCTGGCCAAAACCCTCCAGGAGTGCCAAGCTGAGTTCATGACTGCACAGGATGAAAGACTCAGAATAACATTTGAAATTCTTAATAGTATGAAAATAATCAAACTACAAAGCATGGGAAGAAAAATTTAAAGAGCTGATAGAAAATCTCCGAGCTATGGAGTTCAAATGGTTGTCTTCAACATAGTTTAATAGAACATATGGTACCATACTCTACTGGATGTCACCCATCATTACTGCATCTATAGTTTTTACCGGGTGTGCTATCATAGGGGATCCACCGTTAACTGCCACAACCATATTTACAGTGCTTGCAACATTCCGTGTGATACAAGATCCAATGAGAATGCTACCTGAAGTTTTGGCTATATTAATTCAGGTTAAAGTCTCCTTAGATCATCTGGACAAGTTCTTACAAGATAATGAGCTGAGACCAGATTCTGTTGTGAGGAAAGCACTTGCCGGATTCCAGTATACCATCAAAATTCATCAAGCCATACTCAGCTGGGATCCAAAATCTTCATTGACAAAGCCAACATTGAAGGGAATAAATCTGCACATTAAAACTGGAGAAAAGGTAGCAATTTGTGGCTCAGTGGGATCAGGGAAATCTCCTCTGCTATATACAATTCTTGGAGAAATCCCAAAAATTTCAGGAGATGTAAGTTGAACATTAACTACTCTTCTTGAGCAAAAGTAACCATTTCGTAGTTCAACAAGATTGTAGATGCAGCTTTTTTGCTTTCTATATACAAAAATTCTTCCATAAACTTTTTGATTGGACTACGTGCAGGTTGAAGTATATGGCAATGTTGCCTACGTGGCACAAACAGCTTGGATTCAGAGTGGTACTGTCAGAGATAACATACTCTATGGGAAACCAATGGACAAAAATCAATACAAGAAGGCAATAAAAGCTTGGAGGATTGAATATGAGTGGAGGACAAAAACAGAGGATTCAGTTGGCTAGAGCAGTATATAACGATGTTGACATTTATCTATTGGATGATCCCTTCAGTGTAGTCGATGCTCATACAGCTTCAACTCTATCAAATAAGGAGGAGACATTACATAAGAGAGACTCCAAGACTTGCTAATATTGCTTGTCATAGTATGAAAAATCTGGTCTCTGCTATATACAATTCTTGGAGAAATCCCAAAAATTTCAGGAGATGGAAGTTGAACATTAACTACTCTTCTTGAGCAAAAGTAACCGTTTCATAGTTCAACAAGATAGTAGATGCAACTTTTTTGCTTTCTATATGTTGGATACCTATAGTAATAGGTTTCATATTTCATGATTGGCAAGAGAAAAGCCAAATATGCTCTGCTCTGGTATCCAAAGATCCCATATTTGCTAGAAAGCAAGAGCTGGGTAAAGTGTTTCAAGTATTGAGGACCTTATTTCAAATTTTGTGGATGATTCAACAGTCTAATCTGGATCATGCCATGTTTCAATTTTGAGTTGTAGAATAGAGAAAGAGGTCTGTCCAAACAGCTTAATCTTGGCAGACAAGTAGTTCAGGTAGAGAAGCAAAGGTTCCCAAAAGTTTAATCTGGGACCTTGGAAGACATAAGGGTAGAAGTAGATAGAGAGAAAAGGAAAAAGCCAAAGAAAAGAAAAGGCAATTGAGGGTTGCAAGTCCAAGTGCCCCTCCAAGAAGAAACAAAAAATGCTAGGCAAATAGTTGGGTAGGCAGTTGTGGTTGCAGAAAGAATATGATCACCATTACTCAGGCATCAATAGGTCTCTTGCCAAGGCAACAAATCTATCAGCAAACAAAGTGGTGAATTCCATGAAATTACAGCAAAGAGCATCACTAACTTCTTTTCTTTCCCTCTCTAGTCCATCACTAACACCCCCTTTCTAATTCCCCTCCTTCATTCATATTAACCCCTGATTCTACTATATAACCTCCCTTATCTTACCCCACCCCTAATAGTATTAACACTAAGGTGTATAAAACCCCAAATCTTATGTATATTCCCTCCCCTAGGCATAATAGCCGTGTATTTCTCAAAAGGGACCAAATGGCATCTGGCCACCTTGGTGAACCTATTCCACCCTTTTTCCCCTTTGCTGCAAGTTAATTTGCCCTCAAATCACCTCTGCATTGCTAAAACCCCCTTTCCAAACCCATTTTGCCCATAAAACCTTTGCAAAGGTTAATGCCCGCCTCTGGCACGTTTCCCAATCCTACCGCATTGTGGTTGAGCCAAAACATTTGCAAAAACCCACATAAAACCCATAAAGTTTGATTTTTCCGCCCGCAGTATTAAAGGCGCATGTTTCCCCTCCGCCAGCCGTCGGATCTGGCCCATCAGATCCGACGGCCCACAGCAATATCGGAGCGCTTCCCGTGGCTGCACGTTAACTTCCGGGAAAGTGACGTTGCGCCTTGTCACGCCTCCTCCACGCGTCGAGCAATGAACCATCTCGGAGCCCGCTCTAACAGCCCTGCGCCGTACCTAAACCGCCCCGAGAAACCGCGGCGGTTAAGGCTTTAACAGTGACCGCTGCACTTTAACCGCCACCTACCCGCTGCTGACTCGCCGCCACGTCCTTGCCTGCTCGTACCTGCCTCTCCTATTGGCCCACCTCACTGCTGACTGGGCTGCCACCTCGCCGCCCCCTTGACCAATCACCCACTGCCACGTCGCCCGATGACGTCAGCTGACGTCACCTCACCATGACCCACCAATGACGTCATGCTGACGTCAGCAGGAAAAAGCGCCAAATTGCTAAAATAACCCATATTTACCAATTTTACCCGTGTTTTTACCATTTTACTGTGATTTCTGCTGAACGCTCTGCACGACCGTTTGAACTCAAATTTTCGCCAACCAGTCGATTAGCCCGGGCGACCTCCTCAAAAAGCAACTGTGCACCTGTGTTTCAACCTCTGCTCGTCGAATTACAGGTATTTAGACCATTTCGCCCTCCATACGACCTTCATTAAGCTCAGATTTGCTCAGAGGGATAATAGAACCATAAAAACGATATTTACACCGTTCATTTCCCTCCATTCATCCACCATTGTCATTGTGAGGGCCAAGAAACACCGGCAGAGCTTTAGAAACCTGCAATTCGCATATAACCTCTGTAATTCTGTGTTTTCCCAGCAGAATTCCTAATAGACATAATTCACCCGGTTGGAGAGTTCAGTTAGACCACAGAGAGGTTTTGTCACTAGACTCCAGTAGTATTTCAATTGCTATTGAGAGAATTCCCCTTGAATACTCAAAACCTCAACTGTTTCCACAGAAAACTGCCTCCAGACTGTGTTTTACTATTCCACCTGTCTACCTACAATTATTGCAACTTGAAGAGCTATGGAGACCCCCATTGCACTGAATATTAAGCCTATCAATGCCCCTCACCAGGAATTAGCATGGAAAGCCCTGGGGGACATGGACTACCAAATGCTGGATTGGTTCCCCATGGGAACCAAGTACAATGTGCTAATGTTGAATGAATTAAGAGCCCAGCACCTCAGTGGGGCAGATATCTTGGGGATTTGGGAGTCAAACTTGCCCATATACAACCTTCCCCAAGTCAATCCAATGCCAGAGCTTATTTATAGCTGCCAGGAATGCTATGACCCCAGCCAAAGAGCAGTCATGAGCCCCACAGGCCTAGTCCTGTTCCAGATCACCCCAGAGAGCATAAACCAGATGCTGCACTTCAATACAGCCAAGAAATTGACCCCTCTGTCCATGCAGAATCTGATTAACACAGGGATCAAGCTGTCCAGTGACCAGATTGTCAAAATCAACCAACTGTTTGTCACACCAGGCTCTGAAACAGTCAGAACCCCTCCTATTGGGTACCATTGTCTGAATGAGTTGGGCAGAATGTTGGTGGATCTAATTGGCTATGTCCTAGGATTCAGGGGGCTGGAAGATGTAGATGAAAGCATAATGGCAATGCTGTCCATATTTGCCCCTGGTAAGCCTCCAGCTGTGCAGTATGATTATGCAACTTACATAGCAGAGAAAATCCATGATCAGTTCATGAATTTGAAAAGGGAGAGACTGTTCAGGTACTCCTCCTATATATATCATTTATTCCTTTTCTATCAGCCAGCTACCTTCTCTGTTCCTTTGAGGCCACTCAATGCCCAAGGAAGCCCAAGATCAGTTGTTTTCTGGACCTCTGTTTTTCATTTTACCTCAGTATCACCCTATACATACTGTGAGTTTATTGATTTATTTGTTCATCCAGCCCTAACAGCGCTGCAAGGTACTCCTCCTCCTAGATTAACCGATGAAATGAAGAGGATTCTACATTTGAACAAATCTTACAATATTGGCAACTGGTACTTCTACCAGAACCACACAGTCATTAGGATATATGGCTGTGAATTGAACCCATTTAGATTGCCAAGGTATGTCCCCATGAGGCTTTTTGCCTTAGAGTATTTCAGGCAGTTTGGGAACTCAGATTACCTTCACTTTCAGAGTAGAAACAAGAAGTCACAATTGAAGGTAAGAAGTCAGCTAGGTTCCTTCCTGTATAACAAGAAAGAGGAAGGGTGGAAAGAGGCACACAGCATCCTGGAAGGCCTCAGATTGCAGACCAGTTTTGAGTGGATTCCTTATGACCCCAATCATTCTATCTCCCTCAGGAGAATTAGATACAAATTGGGCAACTATGCACATAAAAGACAACCTGAAATTGAACAGTATGCCAATGCACTAGATTGGGAAGAGGGTACACTAGTAGAACAACTCACTGAGGTAGAACTACTGGAGAAAGAAGCTAGGAATGTGCAAAAAGAAACTGACTTGGAAACTTGTGGACAGGTGCCCCTCTCCTACAGAAAGCAAATTGGAACAGCTGCTAGATCTTCAGCAGCACAGCAGCAAACCACTGAGAAGACATCCCAGGCAGCAGGCAAAGACAAAGGTAAACAGGTGGAACAGCCACCTGTATTGACAGAGGAACAAGTTGACACCTTGCTACAGCAGCAAGAAGAAATGGAACAGCAAGAACTGGAGCAGCAACAAGAAAAAGCACAGTCCAGTGAACAGCAGCCCTTGCAGCAGGAAAAGGGGACAGATTTACCTAGTAACACTGAACAGCAGCCCCAAACAGAGGTGCCTCCCAGGACAGACACCAATGTAGACACCTCAGTCCTCCAAACACCACAGAAGGAGGATGTGACCAGGAAAAGGGAAAGAGAGACCCCCCACACCTCATCCTTCATCAGAGGAGAGAAGAGACAAAGACTGAATGACTCCCAAGAGGAGGACATAGCAGTAAGGCAAGCCATGGGTATGGGCCCGCCCAGTGGAGAACTTTCGGCCAGCTCATCTCAGCGAGGACATGACATGACTATGGGAGGAGAGGTCAGCTCCTCCGGTCAAACTAGAAAAGGGCAGTCAAGTATAAAACAGCAATTCATTGACATCAAGAGGAGGAGTGATCCAATAAAAGTGCAGCTGTACGATCACTTGTTGAACCTAGCTCCTAGCAACCAGCAGAGACTCATGTCTGCTTTCGATGTGAGTGAAGGCAAAATGATAATGAGCCACTTCATGCCTACAACTTTGCAGCCTCAGTCCACCTCAGACTATCTAAGAACCAACATGGAGGTTCTTGCCAAAGACATACACCCCATGGACAAGATTGAACTACATAAGCAGACTGGTGAAATGGTGTATGCCTCCCTGGCAGATGAGACATTGGAAAACTATAAACTAAAGAGCAGCCTGGATAACACAGCTTCTCAGCTGGAGTTAGAAAGAGCATCATCACAAGCCAAGGACAATAGGATCAAGTCCTTGGAAGAGGTAATTATAGAGATAGGGCATGACCCTAAAGATGTCAAAGGCATCCAAGAACTCCTGAAGATAAGGGATGCAGACATGGCAGCCCTAAGAAAGAAAATCAAACTCCCGGCCACCATCCATCCACAAACAGATGAAGTTGCCCAGCAAAGGCAAGAAAAGGATGCTACAGATCTGCTGGTGTCCTTATACAAAGAGCTGGTCAGGACTCAGGACCAGCTAGGACAAACTGAAGCTGCAAAGGCAGCACTGCAAGAAACCCTGAAGCAAAGAGAAGAGGGCCAACCCTCCCAGCCTCCTCCTGTCATAATAAATCTTGAGGAAACCCCTCCAAAGATTACTCCTCCTCCTCAGCAAACAGAAGCTACAGCACCATCCACAGCAGCAACAACTACAACATCAGAACAGGCTGCTAGTTTAGACATGCAAAAGCTGCAAGCTGAGATCCAAGCCATGGAATCTCAAATGAAAGAGCTGGATGAGCTTAAGAAAACCTTGACTAAGGTAAATGAAAGGTTTGACAAGAGCAAACAGAATGAGGCAGCCAAGGACAGAGAGGTAAAAGCTCTTAAGAGGAGAATTGCTGAACTAGAGAAGGAGCTTGCACTAGAAAAGGTGACAGCTGAAATGAAAGCAGTGCTATGGAGCAATATTGGGAGGTCCATTGCCAACCAGTGGCAATATATTGAGACCATGGATGAGCAAATGGTGCTCATCACTAAAGCAAACAGAGAAATACAGAGGGCCAGGGCAAGCCTTGGACACATGCCAGAAGCTGCTACTAGGATAATCAATACTCTGAACTATAAGACTAGCTCTCAATTAGCTGTCATGGGAATCACCAACAGGACAGAAACAATTGCTGTAGCCAAAAGAGTCATTACATTGAGGAACTTGGTTGGAACACTGGAGAGGAGGACACAGGATATGCAAACTGAAATCAACAGATTCCTGGAAAAGTTCGTGGCACTACAGAACAGAGGCCTCCCCAGCATTTTAAGCAGTGTAGGAAGACTGCTCACCCTAGAGAATTACAATAAGAGAATTGATGCCCAGGCAGTAGCAGAGATTGCACAACCACCCAGCACTTCAGCAGAGCCAGGGCCAGCCACCGGGCAGAGTATGTATGACAGGGTGGAGAACCTGTTTTTCCTCATGAATGAAGTTGACCATCTGTTTGATACACCACCTAACTTCTTCAAATTCACAGAAGCAGATGAAACTCTAGGGGCAATCTTAGCACACCAACTGCCCACACAGGATGCCTGGAGAAATTTGACACAGACAGTTTTGTCAGGCCAGAATCAGTAACGCCATTTCTACAGGCAAATAAGCATACATGCGCAGGCACAATTTTGAAGAAAGATATCTACAGAGAAGAGGCAGAGGCTGAGCCAACTCAGCAGGACCATTGACTCACCACAAGCAACAGTCACAATCACAGGTGACAAGTCCAGGATACAGCGTACAAAGCCTTAAAGACAGATCTTCCAGCATTTATTCAGAATATCTCGACCGACTTAGCTGTTCCCAAAGGCTAAAATATCTTCTGACAGAGCATTAAAATGCCTGTACTCTGTAATCAATGCTGCATTAAATTTTGATCTTAATATCTTAAGTAGTTGGTAAGAATGTAAAATCTGAGATAACTCAGAACTCAGATATTTTGTAAATCACCGCAAGTATATATTCACCCTTCACAGGTTGTTGCAATTTTCTTTTGAAGAGCTCTTGTTCGTTGTAATATTTTCAGAGAAGTAATACAAAGGAAGAATGGAATTTCCAAGGCTTGGTGTTCTTTGATGTATTGTGGTGAAAGATGAATGTTACAGGATTCCAGGGTGTTGCATAAAACAGCAAGTATTCTCAAATCTCTTTGTTATATGTTTTCGAGTCTTTTGTTCTCTTTTGTTGTTCAAATGTATTACACTTGATAGCAAGGTGAAAGGATAGTTCCAGGATTTAACCATGTTTACCCTGGACTCAAACTGAGCTATTATACATGTTTTCCTCAGATACAGTGACAGAATTGTAATTCTTAATTGCTGCATTTCAAAACTGTGTCTTTTACTGTGACAGGCATTCTCAGGGATTCAATTTTTGCCCCTGAGACCTCCGTCTTTCTCCTCTTAAATTTGTCTGTTGGAAATATATAGACAATAAGTGAAAATTCTTAAATGCTTTCACTGTTTGTGTTACCTGTTTCCAGTCATTTAATCAAAAATCTGTTCTATTAAACACTCAAATGGCCCTGTAAGTTCCATCTTTCATCTCAAAATTTCAAACACATATAGCCACAGACTCCATTGCCCAATGGTACTCAACCTCTCTGAAAACTACATCACTAGAATCTAAAAGGAGTTTCATCAACCAAAACATAAACAAAACCAGTGCATAATAGCTAGCCTAAAACCCTATCATAAACAGTTACAAATCATAAAGAGAGAGCCCTCTCTGATCACAGTTTGGCTAGAAACAGTGATCCAAAGATTGGTTAGTGGTTACCCCGGCCGTATTCCCTTGGGAGTCATAGGGAACAACCTGGGTGTTAACATAATTGGCGACTCCGCTGGGGACTTAAGATTTTTTCAATTACTATCTATTTTCAAAAGCTACCATCAAGCCTGAAACTAGCCAAGAGGCCTTAGGACTGTTTCTGTAAACACAGGGACAGCTTTAGGGAAGAGCTAACTAGGGAATCTTCATCTTAGCTTTGAGAAATATATAGTCATTCCAGAATTCTTACCTAGTCCTTGTACATACAAAACTTTCTGTATAAAGTTCTAAAGAATACTTAGAAGCTGGCTCCCAAAAGAAACCCAAGGCACACTAGGGCAAACCCTGACCCTGATCAACCCATCATTGTTGATAATCCAAATATCATACCAAAGAACATAAGGAGACAGCTAAAGCAGGAAAAGCTTGCTGATTCAGATATAAGTTTAGACCAACCTATCCTCATTCCAACTCCTTGCAAAGTTCTTTTCCGTTCCACACCCAATTCCCCCAGTTCACCATCAACCTCTCAAAGTCCTCTCCTTCCATCTTCACCATCTGTACACACTCCCTCAACCAGTTCCCCACTTATTACCCATCCTCTTAACCCGGTTATACCTGTAATCCCTGTTGTCCCATTTGTTCCTATTAACCCTATAAATCCCATAAACATGGCTAACAGATATGCACCTCTGCAGATACCAGCCAATGCTCCAGCTCTACCCCAAGACTACCAAACTAGACTCTCATTTTTTGACTCCCATGGCCCTTTGACAGCCATCCAGCATGCTAAAAAGATGCAAGACCACTTTGAGACCTATGAAATAGATGATGACAGTGTTAGGATGAGAATTTTTGTTCAAAGCTTAACTGGGGATGTCAGAACTTGGTTTAGATCCTTAAATGCAAATTCCATTGCAACCCCTGAAGTTCTATACCAGGAATTTACCAACAGATGGGAGAAAAAGAGAGATCCGCACCATATACTTGGTGAATATAACACTATTAAAAGAGGTCCCCAAGAAACGGTTTTGGAGTATTGTGCTAGGTTTAACAACATATACAATGCTATCCCCCAGAACTTAAGGCCCCCTCCTGATTTGGCCCTTTATAACTTCCCTGATGGTTTTGATTCTGATATGGCCTATCAGTTGAGAGAAAGAGACCCTCCAACCCTTGCAGAAGCCCAAAGAGTTGCAGTCACTGTAGAGGCCAACCTAATTGCCAAAAGAAACAGGGCAAAGCTTGAAAAGAAGGTTGGTTTCAAAGAAGAGCCCTCAGGCTTTGATCAAAAGTTGGATGCAATACTAAACAGCATGAAAAGACTAGGTGAAAGAGTGGAATCAGTTGAAAGAAAGTCATCATGGGAGGCACCACAAAACAATCCTCCTAGAAACCCAAATTTTAGGAGAACACAGAACCCCAATATAGGAAGACAGGTGCTGACCAAGATATCAGACCCCCTTTTCAAGAAAATTATGCAGAAACTTCCTCAGCTAATCAGCTCAATGAAGATCCTGACATCAACTTAATAGGTCTGGATGGTAAAAGCCATGTTTTCTTAACACAAGAAGACCATGAGGAGGATGAAAACAAAACATTCCAAACACAATCAGGAGAGTCTTTTGACTTTAAACAAGGGTATGATACTGCTGTCTATGAAGTCCATAAACAATACAAACTAAGAAGTCGGACTGTAAATGCAAATCAGCCTGAGAAGGTAAAGGAGAAACAGCAATCTAAAGAAACCTTAGTCACTGAACCTAATGACAAAACAAACTTGCCTGCAAAGGAAGTAGTGGTTGAGGAGGTCACTGAACTACTGTCCACACCACAACAGCCCACGGCAACCTCATCCTCCCACCCAAATCCGAACATTACCCCTCAAGTCATGGGCATGAGGGGCAGGTTCCAAAATCAAGATGAAATCCAACAAGAAGATTCAATGAACAGAGAAAGGACTGCTATCCGTGACTCTAAAATTCAGGTGGATAAACCCTTTGACCTAGGAACAGAGATTGGCAAGTTAAAGATAGCAATTCCCCTTTCAGAGCTAGCCAAGCATGACATATATAAGCAACAGATCAAAAAATCCCTTCAGCTCACCAACAACAAAGATGATGTAAATGTGCTAGATGACACTCCAGAATTACTGTTTGGCCCAGAGGTAGATGGAAAAACAGTAGTCACAGGGGTTTTACCTTTTTATGTCAGCTTGCATGTTCATGATAAAATACTGCATAATGCAATGTTTGACTCAGGTGCCTCTCACAACCTTATGCCAAAAGCGGTCATGGAAAGGTTAAACTTAGACATCACAAGACCATACAAAGACCTGTTTTCTTTTGATTCTAGTCAAGTCAAATGCTTGGGCCTAATTAAGGATTTATGTGTGTCCTTGGTTCAATTTCCCAACAAAACCATTTTAATGGATGTTGTTGTTGCTGATATCCCACCCAAATATGGGATGCTCTTATCAAGATCATGGGGAGCCAAACTCCAAGGCTCCCTGCAATTGGACATGTCATATGCAACCATTTCTGTATTTGGGCAACCAAAAAGACTTTATAGGGAAACACTCATGAAATATATGGTCAGCAGTGAAGAAAAGCCTCAAAATTTCCCAATATATGCTGTCCATTCAGACATAGACTCCTTCATCCTCTTCAATGACAGCACAAGCTCCTCAAACAATGACATTAAGACCGAAACACCCATACAAGAACAAAACATTGATCAAACAAGTGGCTCCTGCCAAATTTCAATTAGCCCAACAATGCCCATTAACCCTCCTTTAGTTATCAAAAATTGTCAAATAAATGATGAAATTATCCTAGGAGACAAATGGGAAAAGAAACCTCAACTCATGCTCACACTGCCATCCCATGAAAAGAATTTAAAATCTCCTGACCAGCAAGATAGTCTGTGGGTCCTAGAGTTTGATGGCTCAGTTAACAAGTTAGGGGCAGGAGCTGGAGTATGGATACATAACAAAGAGAAAGCCTGTGCACAAGGCCGGGCTTATAGATTGAACTTTAAATGCACTAACAACATGGCAGAATATGAAGCTCTGCTACTAGGTCTCAAGATTGCAAAATCATTACAAGCACATAGCCTCTCAATCATGGGGGACTCTGATCTAGTAATTCAACAAGTAAAAGGGGATTTTGTCACCAATGACAAAAGATTAAGGTCCTATAGGTCTGCTGTAATTGAAATACTAGAAACTTTCTCCGAGTTTGTTCTCACAAAGATTCCAAGGGGCCACAATCTCCATGCTCACAGCTTGGCAACATTTGCCAGCACCTTCAAATTCCCACTACAACCCAACAATTGTTTCACAGCAGAGGTCAAATATAGGCCTTCTATTCCAAACAATGTCAAAGAGTGGCAAGTATTTGAGAATGACAGGCAAATAAACAACTTTTTAACCTTGCAACAAGAGTTTACAGGATTAAATATTGACCTTGAGACAGCAAGTCAATCTCAAATAGTTGATGGAGCAAGTCAATCACAATTACAGTTTCAACAGTCTGCCCACCCAATGTCACCTAGAACAGCCAAACAACTACTCAGTCCAACCATTTTCAACAAAGAAAACATTCAGCAAATTCACCAAATTGACTGTGAAGAGCTGAGCAACGCTGAAGATGAAATCATACAACTCAAAGACAATCTTCTTCCAGCAGGTCTTACCCCACTAGAGGATATTTTTGACTCAAATGATGTCCCCAGGAAACCAAAGATGCAGCCATTAGATGCAACAATTGAAGAATGTAACATTGGTACCGCTGACAAGCCTAAAATAATAAAGCTATCTGCTGCTTTGCCCCCTGACCAAAAACCCAAATATATTGATCTCTTTAAAGAGTTCCAAGATGTCTTTGCCTGGGGTTATGAGGACTTGAAGTCTTATGATACCTCTGTTATCCAGCACACCATTCCCCTCAAGCCTAATCAAAAACCATTCAAACAGAAATTGAGAAGAATCAATCCTGTGCTTCTTCCTTCCATTGAAAAGGAATTACAAAAAATGTTCAAAGCTGGTATCATAGCACCAATCAGGTTTTCTGAGTGGATTTCAAATTTGGTCCCTACAAGAAAGAAAACTGGTGAGATTAGACTTTGTGTAGACTTAAGGAATTTGAACCTAGTGTCACTCAAAGACAACTACCCCTTACCCAAAATGGACCACATCCTTCAAAGAGTAGTAGGAGCCTCAAGAATATCATTGTTGGATGGTTTCTCAGGTTTCAATCAAATCCTGGTACACCCTGATGATCAAGACAAGACTGCATTTACTACCCCATGGGGCACTTTCAAGTATGTGAAGATGCCCTTTGGATTGAAAAATGCAGGGGCAACGTTTCAAAGAGCAATGGACATTGCTTTTGCAAAGGAAATTCATGACTTCTTGGTCATTTACTTAGATGATCTTACACCCTTTTCAAAATCTGACCAAGAACACTTGAAACATTTAAGACAAATCTTCATAACATGCAGAAAATATGGTATTTCCTTAAACCCCAAGAAGTCATTATTTGGCTTGGAAGAAGGGAAACTTTTAGGACACATCATTTCGAAAGATGGCATAAGAATTGATCCAGATAGGATACAAGCTATCCTACAAATGCCTCACCCAAGGAATATCAAGGAGCTGCAAGGATTCTTAGGAAAAATCAACTTTTTGAGAAGGTTTATCCCAAATTTAGCAGAGTTAATCAGATTACTAAACAATATGCTAAAGAAAGATTCAAAGGTCAAATGGACTGTTGAAGCAAAACAAGCTTTTGAAAGTATAAAATTGGCTTTGACTCAAACCCCAGTGTTAACTAATCCTCAGTTTGACAGAGACTTCATCATTTTCTCCTTTGCCTCCCAACATACTATTGCTGCTGTTTTATTACAGAAAGATGACCAAGGGAATGAAAAGCCCATTGCTTTTTTCAGCAGAGCTCTTAGAGATGCCCCCCTAAAGTACCAAATAATGGAGAAACAAGCCTATGCCTTAATCAAAGCTATCAAAGACTTTAGGATTTACATCCTTTACTCCCATGTTGTGGCTTATGTACCAAGTCCTATTGTCAAAGACATCCTCACACAAGAAAACTTAGAGGGAAGAAGAGGAAAATGGATTGCGAATATACTTGAATTTGACATTGAAATAAAGCCTACAAAGCTGATAAAAGGGCAAGGTTTGGCCAAGTTAATGACAGAAGCAAATTTCCAAGCCTTAGATATCAACCAACTGGACAGTGAAACAGAGCTGGCGACTCCAAAGATCAATGTAGCCTTTGAACAATCTCCTTGGTATTCTGATATCTGTTATGTGTTACAAAACCTGTGTGCTCCCCCAGGACTGTCCAGAACTAAGTCTAGGTTCCTAAAAATGAAAACATCTAAATTTTGTGTGATAGATGAGAATCTACTCTGGAAAAACCATGAAGGTATTTTGCTGCACTGTCTTCTTGAGAGTGAAACTGACAATATCATGCAAGAATTCCATGCTGGAGACTGTGGTGGACATTTGTACTGGAAGTCCACTGTAGACAAGATATTAAGGGCTGGTTATTACTGGCCCACTATGTTCTCCGATGTGAAGAAATTCACAACATCATGCCACAAGTGCCAACTGTTTGAAGGCAAAAGACAGTTGCTGCCACTTCCTTTGAGGCCCATTGCAACAGAGAGACCTTTTCAACAATGGGGCTTGGATTTCATTGGAGAAATTCATCCCTCATCTTCAGGACAACACAGATGGATCTTGACAGCAACAGACTACTTCACCAAGTGGATTGAAGCTGCCCCATGCAGACAAGCAAATGATTCAGTAATCATTCAATTTTTGGAAAACAATATACTGGCTAGATTTGGCTGCCCAGACAAGATAATAACAGACAATGCTGCTGCCTTCAGATCCAAGAAGATGGTGAACTTCTGCCATAAATTTCACATTACTTTGGGCCATTCTACAGCTTACTATCCTCAAGGAAATGGCCTTGCTGAATCATCAAACAAAAGCCTGATAAACATCATAAAGAAAGTGCTGGAAGAGAACAAAAAGAACTGGCATAAGAAACTAGTAAATGCTTTATGGGCAGACAGATTAACCACTAAAAGATCAATTGGGACCAGCCCATATGAGTTAGTCTATGGATTAGAGGCCAGGTTTCCTTCATCACTAGGAGTGCCGGTTATGAAACTCCTACAAGAAAGCCAAGCAGAGCCAAATGACATGCAAAGAAGGATTAACCAGATAATTTGTCTACAACAGACCAGAGAACAAGTTTTCAGCAGAGTGCAGATACTACAAGAGAAACTGAAAAAGGCCTTTGATAGACGAACCAAAGCGGAAGATTTCAATGTGGGGGACAAAGTTCTAAAGTGGGATGCAAGAAGAGAAGAGAAAGGAAAACATGGGAAGTTTGATTCTTTATGGAAAGGACCATTTTCTGTCCAAGCAGTACAAGGTAATAACACCTACTTCCTAAAAAGTTTGACTGTGACTGAAATGGATGAAGGTCCTGTCAATGGCAGGATGCTGAAGCACTATTTTGACTGTTCACTATGATAGAAATTCAGAGGTTCATTGTATATATGCAGTTGTACATATTCCTTTTTGATTTAAATTGTATAAAGAAGTTTTTCCCAAATGCTGCACCTAGCAGCAACAGGCAGATAGAATCAGAGGTTCTCCAAGAAAAGGCACACAATTTTGACAGATTATATGCAGCAGGTTTCAAAGACAAAGATGGGCAGTCAAGGAACAAGGCAATCTGACCTGCTGTTCTTGGTCTTTCAAAAGAAAAACCATCCCCATGTGGAGCCACTGTTGGATACCTATAGTAATAGGTTTCATATTTCATGATTGGCAAGAGAAAAGCCAAATATGCTCTGCTCTGGTATCCAAAGATCCCATATTTGCTAGAAAGCAAGAGCTGGGTAAAGTGTTTCAAGTATTGAGGACCTTATTTCAAATTTTGTGGATGATTCAACAGTCTAATCTGGATCATGCCATGTTTCAATTTTGAGTTGTAGAATAGAGAAAGAGGTCTGTCCAAACAGCTTAATCTTGGCAGACAAGTAGTTCAGGTAGAGAAGCAAAGGTTCCCAAAAGTTTAATCTGGGACCTTGGAAGACATAAGGGTAGAAGTAGATAGAGAGAAAAGGAAAAAGCCAAAGAAAAGAAAAGGCAATTGAGGGTTGCAAGTCCAAGTGCCCCTCCAAGAAGAAACAAAAAATGCTAGGCAAATAGTTGGGTAGGCAGTTGTGGTTGCAGAAAGAATATGATCACCATTACTCAGGCATCAATAGGTCTCTTGCCAAGGCAACAAATCTATCAGCAAACAAAGTGGTGAATTCCATGAAATTACAGCAAAGAGCATCACTAACTTCTTTTCTTTCCCTCTCTAGTCCATCACTAACACCCCCTTTCTAATTCCCCTCCTTCATTCATATTAACTCCTAATTCTACTATATAACCTCCCTTATCTTACCCCACCCCTAATAGTATTAACACTAAGGTGTATAAAACCCCAAATCTTATGTATATTCCCTCCCCTAGGCATAATAGCCGTGTATTTCTCAAAAGGGACCAAATGGCATCTGGCCACCTTGGTGAACCTATTCCACCCTTTTTCCCCTTTGCTGCAAGTTAATTTGCCCTCAAATCACCTCTGCATTGCTAAAACCCCCTTTCCAAACCCATTTTGCCCATAAAACCTTTGCAAAGGTTAATGCCCGCCTCTGGCACGTTTCCCAATCCTACCGCATTGTGGTTGAGCCAAAACATTTGCAAAAACCCACATAAAACCCATAAAGTTTGATTTTTCCGCCCGCAGTATTAAAGGCGCATGTTTCCCCTCCGCCAGCCGTCGGATCAAGCCCATCAGATCCGACGGCCCACAGCAATATCGGAGCGCTTCCCGTGGCTGCACGTTAACTTCCGGGAAAGTGACGTTGCGCCTTGTCACGCCTCCTCCACGCGTCGAGCAATGAACCATCTCGGAGCCCGCTCTGACAGCCCCTGCGCCGTACCTAAACCGCCCCGAGAAACCGCGGCGGTTAAGGCTTTAACCGTGACCGCTGCACTTTAACCGCCACCTACCCGCCGCTGACTCGCCGCCACGTCCTTGCCTGCTCGTACCTGCCTCTCCTATTGGCCCACCTCACTGCTGACTGGGCTGCCACCTCGCCGCCCCCTTGACCAATCACCCACTGCCACGTCGCCCGATGACGTCAGCTGACGTCACCTCACCATGACCCACCAATGACGTCATGCTGACGTCAGCAGGAAAAAGCGCCAAATTGCTAAAATAACCCATATTTACCAATTTTACCCGTGTTTTTACCATTTTACTGTGATTTCTGCTGAACGCTCTGCATGACCGTTTGAACTCAAATTTTCGCCAACCAGTCGATTAGCCCGGGCGACCTCCTCAAAAAGCAACTGTGCACCTGTGTTTCAACCTCTGCTCGTCGAATTACAGGTATTTAGACCATTTCGCCCTCCATACGACCTTCATTAAGCTCAGATTTGCTCAGAGGGATAATAGAACCATAAAAACGATATTTACACCGTTCATTTCCCTCCATTCATCCACCATTGTCATTGTGAGGGCCAAGAAACACCGGCAGAGCTTTAGAAACCTGCAATTCGCATATAACCTCTGTAATTCTGCGTTTTCCCAGCAGAATTCCTAATAGACATAATTCACCCGGTTGGAGAGTTCAGTTAGACCACAGAGAGGTTCTGTCACTAGACTCCAGTAGTATTTCAATTGCTATTGAGAGAATTCCCCTTGAATACTCAAAACCTCAACTGTTTCCACAGAAAACTGCCTCCAGACTGTGTTTTACTATTCCACCTGTCTACCTACAATTATTGCAACTTGAAGAGCTATGGAGACCCCCATTGCACTGAATATTAAGCCTATCAATGCCCCTCACCAGGAATTAGCATGGAAAGCCCTGGGGGACATGGACTACCAAATGCTGGATTGGTTCCCCATGGGAACCAAGTACAATGTGCTAATGTTGAATGAATTAAGAGCCCAGCACCTCAGTGGGGCAGATATCTTGGGGATTTGGGAGTCAAACTTGCCCATATACAACCTTCCCCAAGTCAATCCAATGCCAGAGCTTATTTATAGCTGCCAGGAATGCTATGACCCCAGCCAAAGAGCAGTCATGAGCCCCACAGGCCTAGTCCTGTTCCAGATCACCCCAGAGAGCATAAACCAGATGCTGCACTTCAATACAGCCAAGAAATTGACCCCTCTGTCCATGCAGAATCTGATTAACACAGGGATCAAGCTGTCCAGTGACCAGATTGTCAAAATCAACCAACTGTTTGTCACACCAGGCTCTGAAACAGTCAGAACCCCTCCTATTGGGTACCATTGTCTGAATGAGTTGGGCAGAATGTTGGTGGATCTAATTGGCTATGTCCTAGGATTCAGGGGGCTGGAAGATGTAGATGAAAGCATAATGGCAATGCTGTCCATATTTGCCCCTGGTAAGCCTCCAGCTGTGCAGTATGATTATGCAACTTACATAGCAGAGAAAATCCATGATCAGTTCATGAATTTGAAAAGGGAGAGACTGTTCAGGTACTCCTCCTATATATATCATTTATTCCTTTTCTATCAGCCAGCTACCTTCTCTGTTCCTTTGAGGCCACTCAATGCCCAAGGAAGCCCAAGATCAGTTGTTTTCTGGACCTCTGTTTTTCATTTTACCTCAGTATCACCCTATACATACTGTGAGTTTATTGATTTATTTGTTCATCCAGCCCTAACAGCGCTGCAAGGTACTCCTCCTCCTAGATTAACCGATGAAATGAAGAGGATTCTACATTTGAACAAATCTTACAATATTGGCAACTGGTACTTCTACCAGAACCACACAGTCATTAGGATATATGGCTGTGAATTGAACCCATTTAGATTTCCAAGGTATGTCCCCATGAGGCTTTTTGCCTTAGAGTATTTCAGGCAGTTTGGGAACTCAGATTACCTTCACTTTCAGAGTAGAAACAAGAAGTCACAATTGAAGGTAAGAAGTCAGCTAGGTTCCTTCCTGTATAACAAGAAAGAGGAAGGGTGGAAAGAGGCACACAGCATCCTGGAAGGCCTCAGATTGCAGACCAGTTTTGAGTGGATTCCTTATGACCCCAATCATTCTATCTCCCTCAGGAGAATTAGATACAAATTGGGCAACTATGCACATAAAAGACAACCTGAAATTGAACAGTATGCCAATGCACTAGATTGGGAAGAGGGTACACTAGTAGAACAACTCACTGAGGTAGAACTACTTGAGAAAGAAGCTAGGAATGTGCAAAAAGAAACTGACTTGGAAACTTGTGGACAGGTGCCCCTCTCCTACAGAAAGCAAATTGGAACAGCTGCTAGATCTTCAGCAGCACAGCAGCAAACCACTGAGAAGACATCCCAGGCAGCAGGCAAAGACAAAGGTAAACAGGTGGAACAGCCACCTGTATTGACAGAGGAACAAGTTGACACCTTGCTACAGCAGCAAGAAGAAATGGAACAGCAAGAACTGGAGCAGCAACAAGAAAAAGCACAGTCCAGTGAACAGCAGCCCTTGCAGCAGGAAAAGGGGACAGATTTACCTAGTAACACTGAACAGCAGCCCCAAACAGAGGTGCCTCCCAGGACAGACACCAATGTAGACACCTCAGTCCTCCAAACACCACAGAAGGAGGATGTGACCAAGAAAAGGGAAAGAGAGACCCCCCACACCTCATCCTTCATCAGAGGAGAGAAGAGACAAAGACTGAATGACTCCCAAGAGGAGGACATAGCAGTAAGGCAAGCCATGGGCATGGGCCCGCCCAGTGGAGAACTTTCGGCCAGCTCATCTCAGCGAGGACATGACATGACTATGGGAGGAGAGGTCAGCTCCTCCGGTCAAACTAGAAAAGGGCAGTCAAGTATAAAACAGCAATTCATTGACATCAAGAGGAGGAGTGATCCAATAAAAGTGCAGCTGTACGATCACTTGTTGAACCTAGCTCCTAGCAACCAGCAGAGACTCATGTCTGCTTTCGATGTGAGTGAAGGCAAAATGATAATGAGCCACTTCATGCCTACAACTTTGCAGCCTCAGTCCACCTCAGACTATCTAAGAACCAACATGGAGGTTCTTGCCAAAGACATACACCCCATGGACAAGATTGAACTACATAAGCAGACTGGTGAAATGGTGTATGCCTCCCTGGCAGATGAGACATTGGAAAACTATAAACTAAAGAGCAGCCTGGATAACACAGCTTCTCAGCTGGAGTTAGAAAGAGCATCATCACAAGCCAAGGACAATAGGATCAAGTCCTTGGAAGAGGTAATTATAGAGATAGGGCATGACCCTAAAGATGTCAAAGGCATCCAAGAACTCCTGAAGATAAGGGATGCAGACATGGCAGCCCTAAGAAAGAAAATCAAACTCCCGGCCACCATCCATCCACAAACAGATGAAGTTGCCCAGCAAAGGCAAGAAAAGGATGCTACAGATCTGCTGGTGTCCTTATACAAAGAGCTGGTCAGGACTCAGGACCAGCTAGGACAAACTGAAGCTGCAAAGGCAGCACTGCAAGAAACCCTGAAGCAAAGAGAAGAGGGCCAACCCTCCCAGCCTCCTCCTGTCATAATAAATCTTGAGGAAACCCCTCCAAAGATTACTCCTCCTCCTCAGCAAACAGAAGCTACAGCACCATCCACAGCAGCAACAACTACAACATCAGAACAGGCTGCTAGTTTAGACATGCAAAAGCTGCAAGCTGAGATCCAAGCCATGGAATCTCAAATGAAAGAGCTGGATGAGCTTAAGAAAACCTTGACTAAGGTAAATGAAAGGTTTGACAAGAGCAAACAGAATGAGGCAGCCAAGGACAGAGAGGTAAAAGCTCTTAAGAGGAGAATTGCTGAACTAGAGAAGGAGCTTGCACTAGAAAAGGTGACAGCTGAAATGAAAGCAGTGCTATGGAGCAATATTGGGAGGTCCATTGCCAACCAGTGGCAATATATTGAGACCATGGATGAGCAAATGGTGCTCATCACTAAAGCAAACAGAGAAATACAGAGGGCCAGGGCAAGCCTTGGACACATGCCAGAAGCTGCTACTAGGATAATCAATACTCTGAACTATAAGACTAGCTCTCAATTAGCTGTCATGGGAATCACCAACAGGACAGAAACAATTGCTGTAGCCAAAAGAGTCATTACATTGAGGAACTTGGTTGGAACACTGGAGAGGAGGACACAGGATATGCAAACTGAAATCAACAGATTCCTGGAAAAGTTCGTGGCACTACAGAACAGAGGCCTCCCCAGCATTTTAAGCAGTGTAGGAAGACTGCTCACCCTAGAGAATTACAATAAGAGAATTGATGCCCAGGCAGTAGCAGAGATTGCACAACCACCCAGCACTTCAGCAGAGCCAGGGCCAGCCACCGGGCAGAGTATGTATGACAGGGTGGAGAACCTGTTTTTCCTCATGAATGAAGTTGACCATCTGTTTGATACACCACCTAACTTCTTCAAATTCACAGAAGCAGATGAAACTCTAGGGGCAATCTTAGCACACCAACTGCCCACACAGGATGCCTGGAGAAATTTGACACAGACAGTTTTGTCAGGCCAGAATCAGTAACGCCATTTCTACAGGCAAATAAGCATACATGCGCAGGCACAATTTTGAAGAAAGATATCTACAGAGAAGAGGCAGAGGCTGAGCCAACTCAGCAGGACCATTGACTCACCACAAGCAACAGTCACAATCACAGGTGACAAGTCCAGGATACAGCGTACAAAGCCTTAAAGACAGATCTTCCAGCATTTATTCAGAATATCTCGATCGACTTAGCTGTTCCCAAAGGCTAAAATATCTTCTGACAGAGCATTAAAATGCCTGTACTCTGTAATCAATGCTGCATTAAATTTTGATCTTAATATCTTAAGTAGTTGGTAAGAATGTAAAATCTGGGATAACTCAGAACTCAGATATTTTGTAAATCACCGCAAGTATATATTCACCCTTCACAGCAGTTGAAGGGGTTGTTGCAATTTTCTTTTGAAGAGCTCTTGTTCGTTGTAATATTTTCAGAGAAGTAATACAAAGGAAGAATGGAATTTCCAAGGCTTGGTGTTCTTTGATGTATTGTGGTGAAAGATGAATGTTACAGGATTCCAGGGTGTTGCATAAAACAGCAAGTATTCTCACATCTCTTTGTTATATGTTTTCGAGTCTTTTGTTCTCTTTTGTTGTTCAAATGCATTACACTTGATAGCAAGGTGAAAGGATAGTTCCAGGATTTAACCATGTTTACCCTGGACTCAAACTGAGCTATTATACATATTTTCCTCAGATACAGTGACAGAATTGTAATTCTTAATTGCTGCATTTCAAAACTGTGTCTTTTACTGTGACAGGCATTCTCAGGGATTCAATTTTTGCCCCTGAGACCTCCGTCTTTCTCCTCTTAAAGTTGTCTGTTGGAAATATATAGACAATAAGTGAAAATTCTTAAATGCTTTCACTGTTTGTGTTACCTGTTTCCAGTCATTTAATCAAAAATCTGTTCTATTAAACACTCAAATGGCCCTGTAAGTTCCATCTTTCATCTCAAAATTTCAAACACATATAGCCACAGACTCCATTGCCCAATGGTACTCAACCTCTCTGAAAACTACATCACTAGAATCTAAAAGGAGTTTCATCAACCAAAACATAAACAAAACCATCGCATAATAGCTAGCCTAAAACCCTATCATAAACAGTTACAAATCATAAAGAGAGAGCCCTCTCTGATCACAGTTTGGCTAGAAACAGTGATCCAAAGATTGGTTAGTGGTTACCCCGGCCGTATTCCCTTGGGAGTCATAGGGAACAACCTGGGTGTTAACACTATATACAGAAATTCTTCCATAAACTTTTTGATTGGACTACGTGCAGGTTGAAGTATATGGCAATGTTGCCTACGTGTCACAAACAGCTTGGATTCAGAGTGGTACTGTCAGAGATAATATACTCTATGGGAAACCAATGGACAAAAATCAATACAAGAAGGAAATAAAAGCTTGGAGGATTGAATATGAGTGGAGGAAAAAAACAGAGGATTTAGTTGGCTAGAGCAGTATATAATGATGTTGACATTTATCTATTGGATGATCCCTTCAGTGCAGTCGATGCTCATACAACTTCAACTCTATCAAATAAGGAGGAGACATTACATAAGAGAGACTCCAAGACTTGCTAATATTGCTTTTCATAGTATGAAAAATCTGGTTTACCTCTGTATCAGATCTGTAAAGATCTTAGAATGAGATCTAGACATATTAATGTGAAAATTTCTGTGCATATTAGATATAAAAGATTTGAGTTTTGGGTTATCAAAGCTATAGATTGAGAACTACATGGATTTCTTGATAGGATGGGTGGTTCGATTTGTATATCAGGATTACTAGCTTCTTTGTGGTGGTAGTGTTAGATCAATTGAGAATTGCTACTCGTTTCATACTTCAAGAGGGAAATGAATTTCCCAATGATGGTGGTGATGAAGGAACCCAACAAAAGCACAGAGAATAGCATAGTTGATTGAACAAAAAAATCAATTGTGTAAATACAAATAACACACCCTACAAAGTGATGTCTTCTTGAATATTGATCAATATGAATGATTTTCCTTTCACAGTTCTTGTGTTTTGATTCTTTATGAATAGGAATTGATTCATTCAACTAAAATTGGTATTGTTTATTTTGATGGCACTTCTGTTCTCCAGCTTGATGATTGGGTGTTGTGCCGAATTTACAAGAAAAATGGTCATTCTTAGAGAGTACAAGGGGTAGAATGAGATGAATCACCAAGTGCAGATGAAGTGATGGCTTCTTTGCCTGATATTGATCAGCAAAACAAACTGCAACTGCCCAAAATTGCCTCTTTCAGTGGGTTGTTGGAGAGTGACGATCCTTTCATAGATGGTTTTTTAAACGATGAAGCCATGGATGGCAATGGAAACAGCAGCAGACTACCTCAAGTCCAGTCCTCCAACCTCTCTCACAACAATTTCAGCAATACCAATGACAACAATAGCGATTGCCGATATGAAGTTGTCCTAAAACAAGAAGAATTAGCAGTGGAGAATGACAACAAATTCAATTCTCTCAAGAGGACCCTCTCCTTAGCATATGGGGATGATGAAACCAACACTGCAAAGAGATTCAACAACATGCAGAACAACTACAGCTACAACGTCAACAATAATGTTTCAGCCTTGCTTAATTCAATGCAGCCCAATCAAACTTTCCAACAACAGAACTTCCTAAGCGCATTGAATGATAGTCAACAGAATTTCAGACTTCCGTACATTCAGAACATGCATTGGACCACCTAAGCAAACAAAAAAAAAATACTTCAATTCCAGACGCACAGGTATGTGAATGCATTCGGCCTTGATGGCAGTTGTATATCAGAAACAACTTCGGCTCTCCAGTCTAGGAAGACGAGGACATGCCACTGGTGAGATTGTAAACTACATAGCTGTAGATGCATATCGTTTTGGAGAGTTTCCGTGGTGGTTGCATTGGGGTTGGACCGTCCCTTTGCAAATATGTGTAGCAATTGGCATCCTTTTTGCCACAGTTGGATGGGCAGCTATTCCAGGTTTTCTCATCATCATTCTTACTCTCATTCTAAACAAACCTCTGGCCAAAACCCTCCAGAAGTGCCAAGCTGGGTTCATGACTGCACAGGATGAAAGACTCAGAATAACATCTGAAATTCTTAATAGTATGAAAATAATCAAACTACAAGCATGGGAAGAAAAATTTAAAGAGCTGATAGAAAAATTCCGAGCTATGGAGTTCAAATGGTTGTCTTCAGCACAATTTTATAGAACATATGGTACCATACTCTACTGGATGTCACCCATCATTACTTCATCTATAGTTTTTGTTGGGTGTGCTATCATAGGGGATCCACCGTTAACTGCCACAACCATATTTACAGTGCTTACAACATTCCGTGTGATACAAGATCCAATGAGAATGCTACCTGAAGTTTTGGCTATATTAATTTAGGTTAAAGTCTCCTTAGATCGTCTGGACAAGTTCTTACAAGATGACAAGCTGAGACCAGATTCTGTTGTGAGGAAAGCACTTGCCGGATCCCAGTATACCATCGAAATTCATCAAGCCATACTCAGCTGGGATCCATAATCTTCATTGACAAAGCCAACATTGAAGGGAATAAATATGCACATTAAAACTGGAGAAAAGGTAGCAATTTGTGGCTCGGTGGGATCAGGGAAATCTGCTCTGCTATATACAATTCTTGGAGAAATCCCAAAAATTTCAGGAGATGTAAGTTGAACATTAACTACTCTTCTTGAGCAAAAGTAACCATTTCATAGTTCAACAAGATTGTAGATGCAGCTTTTTTGC
The DNA here is from genome assembly GCA_031772625.1 of Pinus tabuliformis. Lineage (NCBI taxonomy): Eukaryota > Viridiplantae > Streptophyta > Pinopsida > Pinales > Pinaceae > Pinus > Pinus tabuliformis. The sequence continues at coordinate 1,462,526,544 of CM062818.1, forward strand.
TTTCTATATACAAAAATTCTTCCATAAACTTTTTGATTGGACTACGTGCAGATTGAAGTATATGGCAATGTTGCCTACGTGGCACAAACAACTTGGATTCAGAGTGGTACTGTCAGAGATAACATACTCTATGGGAAACCAACAGACAAAATTCAATACAAGAAGGCAATAAAAGCTTGTGCATTAGACAACGATATAGAGAGTTTTTCTCATGGAGATATGACAGAGATTGGGGAGAGAGGATTGAATATGAGTGGAGGACAAAAACAAAGGATTCAGTTGGCTAGAGCAGTATATAACGATGCTGACATTTATCTATTGGATGATCCCTTCAGTGCAGTCGATGCTCATACAGCTTCAACTCTATCAAATAAGGAGGAGACATTACATAAGAGAGACTCCAAGACTTGCTAATATTGCTCGTCATAGTATGAAAAATCTGGTTTACCTCTATATCAGATCTGTAAAGATCTTAGAATGAGATCCATACATATTAATGTGAAAATTTCTGTGCATATTAGATATAAAAGATTTGAGTTTTGGGTTATCAAAGCTATAGATTGAGAACTACATGGATTGCTTGATAGGATGGGTGGTTCGATTTGTATATCAAGATTGCCAGCGTCTTTGTGGTGGTAGTGTGAGATCAATTGGGAATTGCTACTCGTTTCATACTTCAAGAGGGAAATGAATTTTCCAGTGATGGTGGTGATGAAGGAACCCAGCGAAAGCACAGAGAATAGCATAGTTGATTGAATAAAAAAATCAATTGTGTAAATACAAATAACACACCCTACAAAGTGATGCCTTCTTGAATATTGATCAATATGAATGATTTTCCTTTCACAGTTCTTGTGTTTTGATTCTTTATGAATAGGAATTGATTCATTCAACTAAAATTGGTATTGCTGATTTTGATGGCACTTCTGTTCTCTAGCTTGATGATTGGGTGCTGTGCCGAATTTACAAGAAAAATGGTAATTCTCAGAGAGTACAAGGGGTAGAACGAGATGAATCACCAAGTGCAGATGAAGTGATGGCTTCTTTGCCTGATATTGATCAGCAAAACAAACTGCAACTACCCAAAATTACCTCTTTCATTGGGTTGTTGGAGAGTGACAATCCTTTCATAGATGGTTTTTTAAACGATGAAGCCATGGATGGCAATGGAAACAGCAGCAGACTACCTCAAGTCCAGTCCTCCAACCTCTCTCACAACAATTTCAGCAATAACAATGACAACAATAGCGATTGCCGATATGAAGTTGTCCCAAAACAAGAAGAATTAGCAGTGGAGAATGACAACAAATTCAATTCTCTCAAGAGGACCCTCTCCTTAGCATATGGGGACGATGAAACCAACCCTGCAAAGAGATTCAACAACATGCAGAACAACTACAGCTACAACGTCAACAATAATGTTTCAGCCTTGCTTAATTCAATGCAGCGCAATCAAACTTTCCAACAACAGAACTTCCTAAGCGCATTGAATGACAGTCAATAGAATTTCAGACTTCCCTACATTCAAAACATGCATTGGACCACCTAAGAAAACAGAAAAAAAAAATTCAACAGCTGCAAAGCCACTGACGTTTGACACACAGACAATATATCTAGGACAGTGATTTGATCTTTATCGAATTTAAATGTCATAAAAACAATGTATGAAACAAATAAATTCCCCCATTTCACAATTAGTATAACAACACATGCATGAACACCATAACACTAGAAAAACTAGTACGCCATGAATTGGGCAATGGAATGAAAACATACAGCACAGTCTTCATCCCTCTTGATCAGATTGACATGTACTGGAACCCTCCTGTCTGCTGGCTCCAATTCTTTAGGGCATTCAGACTTATGGATACTCTGCAGAAAAACAATTCAATGCCTATAAAAAAAATTGCAGTGTAGCATGAAAATCAGATTATGCTTGTTTAAACTGACATAATATGCAACTTTCATCATAAAAATAAAAATGCTAGCACATACTACTTGACACAGCATTACCATTTAGAATAACCATAATTGTCCAAAAGACATAACTGCCACAAATGCCGCTTGAATGAAAATAACGCTGAAGCACAATTCCCATTCTAAAATCTAATTTCTGCATCCCTGTAATAAAAGTGGCATCATATAGAATGCTTCAAGATAGGTCTGCAATTAGCTAAGTAATTGGACCGTTGAGAGGCCATGATGGATGAAAGTTGTATATATTATTATTCTCCAAGGACCACGGAGCTAACTGAAATCCATTTTTATATGGTTTGTGACACAGGCAGAGTTATTCAATATTACCATACTAGGAGTAATGAGCAAGAGATGTCTCTGTGTACGATGTTGCCATGGAATATAATAGGCATAGGAATAGTGTGGGCTGGAGGACAATACAGAGCTCCTTCATGAGCCCAAGCATTTGTTTTCACCTCCTTATCAACCACCAGTAACTTCTTTGCGTCATAAGGAATATATCCTGGCAGGGATTCAGTTCATCACAATGTGATATGGTTTAAGGTCTTCATATTTCTAGGCAAATACATTAGAATGTTGTTTGAAAAGATTAACATACCTCTCCTTAAAATTTTGTATATTGATATGGATACCCAGTTGTTGTTCGCGTGAATTCATTTGTTTAACTTCACCTTCAACTAGGCAATCTTTAAGGTATCTAAACAAGTTCAATGGTGAATTCATTTGTTTAACTTCACCTTCAACTAGGCAATCTTTAAGGTATCTAAACAAGTTCAATGGTTATTTATGACTACTTTTATTCCATTTCATAGCCACTTTAACCCCCGAATAGGGTTTTCGGCATGGCTTCCTCAATTCAAACTCATTATCATCGACCCTTGCTTTCAAAAAAGCCCATTCACATTTCAATATTCTTCCACACACTATGCCTTACGGCGTTTCCTTTGCAACATTAGGTGCAAATGCTAGTTACTTCCTACTATGATTTAAGCAAATCTTTGCATAAAAAATGGATAAAAATAAGATGTAAAAAATATACTTACATGAGTTACTTCCCACCATTAATTATGTTTTCTTCAGCACTTACGTAAAAATAAAATTGTAATTATAAATTGAAATTACAGTAAAACATTTTTACCATATTTGGTTCTATATTACTTTTAATCTTTTATTATTTTTAATGGAATTAACTCTCAATATGTTAAATATTTACACCTACTCCTATACACAACTTGTTTTTTTCAATAAATTTGATTTAAAAAACCATTTTTATTTATTGTTTTTTTTCTTAATACTCAATGAGAAAGAATTAGGCGCCAGATCCCGCGTCCCTATGTGGCAGGGCTACACCTCTGCATATCTAACATCAATTCGGACATCCACATCGTTTCTTCTAGATTATGTAGCATATACCATATGACCGTAGGCCATACTTCCTGAACAGTGTCAGAGGCTAGATGGTTCTGGAGAAACAATTACAATTACGGCAAAGTGAAAATTGACTTAAAAAACCCATTTTTATTTACATCAATTCGGACATCTACATCGTTTCTGCTAGATTATGTAGCATATACCATATGACCGTAGGCCAGAAACAATTACAATTACGGCAAAGTGAAAATTGACTTAAAAAACCCATTTTTATTTACATCAATTCGGACATCCACATCGTTTCTTCTAGATTATGTAGCATATACCATATGACCGCCATATGACCGTAGGCCATACTTCCTGAACAATGTGAGAGGCTAGATGGTTCTGGAGAAACAATTACATTGGATGATTCTGGAGAAACAACTACAATTACGGCAAAGTGAAAATTGACATGTTGCCGTAAGAATGCTTACACCTGTATCGAGCATTTGAGAATCATCTCGAACCTGTGTTACAGAGTCGACTAGACGGTTCCTCCTCGTCTTAAAAAATAGAAAGTAACATCTCATCTGATACAATCCAAGATCGATCTTGAAATCGAAACACTGAGAAATCAGAGTGTTGTTTTTCTGTATTCATTCCAAGCGCATATATTGCAGTAATTCATTACTAGTTGAAAATGTCGATAATTCCCAGCTTTTTAGGCAGGAGATCATTCGATCCCTTCTCTTTGGAAGTATGGGATCCTTTCCAAGCATTCACAGATCTGACCAGCGGGGGACCATCGGGCCAATTTGTAAAGGAAACTTCCGCCATAGCCAATACTCAGATCGACTGGAAGGAAACGGCAGAGGCGCACATTTTCAAAGCTGATCTTCCAGGTTTGAAGAAAGAGGAGGTGAAAATAGAGTTGGAAGAGGGCCAAAGAGTTCTGCAGATAAGCGGGGAGCGCAGCAAAGAAGAAGAGCACAAGAACGACAAATGGCACCGCATTGAGCGATCCCGTGGAAAATTCCTTCGGCGTTTCCGGCTGCCGGAGAATGTGAAGGTGGAAGAGATCAAGGCGAGCATGGAAAACGGGGTGCTGACCGTTACAGTGCCGAAGCAGCCTGAACCCCAACCTCCGCAACCCAAATCCATCGAGATCTCTGGTTGACCTCTCTCGCTGTATGAAGATGTCATAGTGGACCTGCTGTGGGTGTAGAGGAAGGTTACATAATGTATAGATGTGTGTAGGAAGCGGTTCTCCAATTGATAGAATAAACATATCCATTCCCATCCCGAGTTATTCCATCGATTGCAATGTGCTTGTATGTATGTAGTATGTGTTGTATGTTTTTCAATAATATAATAAAAGGAGACGCAGGTTCAGGCTTCTGATGTGCTCTGTAAAAGATTTTCATTTTTGTTTTTGAACTGACATGTTCCACTGCTATCAAACAATATGGACCATAAAATGCTCGCATGTTTTCTGTGTAAAAGGTTTTCATTTTTTTTTAAACTCCTATGTTCCACTGCTATCAAACAATATGGACCATAAAACACCCCCAGTTTGGTTGCATGTTTATCGAGTTTGGATGATTCCCAATTTCGAGTGAAGAGCTAATTAGAAGAACTCTATGTTTCATATTCTATTTCTACATTGAATAGAATAAAGGAATTTGGTAACATTTTTATAAATACTCAAATTTTATATTTAAATCATTCTAAAATGTGTTTTTCCAAATATATATGATATAAAATTTTATGCATTCTTTAGCTTAGCATAAAAACATATTTCACTCAAGGTTTTTGTTCACTTTTTAGCTTGGTATATTTAAGAAAGCCTACATAAGCATTCCTATATGTTTTGTTTCTGTCTACGTAAACATATCTATATGTCTGGTTTCTGTTTCTGTTTTCTTTGGTATTTATATTTTGAGTTATAGTTCTTTGACATTTATATTTTGAGGAATAGTTTTATTGATGAATGGCACAGGATATTTCAGTTTCTGTTTTCTTCCAAATTTATATTTATATATAAATTTTGAAGAAAACAGAAACAGAAATTATAGCTACAATAATAACAGAAATTATATTATTAGTTACATCTAATAATAACATATACCACTGAAATTATACCTACAAAAATATTAATAACTTTGTGGAGACAGGTTATGTTCTCAATATGTGAGAAGGAAACCGCTCGAAAGAGGCCTTTTAACTTGTGTATCTGCTGCTCGGAAGAGACCTTTAAACTTGTGTGTCTGCTGCTCGAAATAGACCTTTAAACTTGTGTATCCGCTCCATGCAGGGGCTATAAGTGGAGGAGCGAATTCTGTTCCTTTGTTGAACCAGTTAGTGACTTATGAGTTGCCATATATATATGCTTTTCTCGAGGTTCAGCCATCTTGCGCAGTAAAAGGCTCCCAAAGGCTTATGATTTCCAGTAGTAGTTTCCGCTGATGGTAATCATAATGCCGCAAATGACCAGAAGGATAAGAGAGTGTGTTATCCATGGAAGCAATATGCCTATTTGACTTTGGTGTTAGAATTTTCCTGTACTCCAAGAAGGAGGCACAATTGTATGAAGCAACCCGAACATGGCTGAATGGTCTGTCCTCAAAAAAAATTGCACAATGACCCTTCCCCAATCCCCAACAAAACTGAAAAGGGATAGTTCTGTTTTCTATATGCCCATTGAACCAAAATCTGAACCATGCTTCAATTGAATTATATGTTTGATTCTCATGTATCTCCAGCATCTGTAGGACATATATCCAGGTTCTTTTTGAAACAGGACAATCAATGAAAAGGTGTAGAGCACTCTCTTCCATTTCATGGCATAAAAAGCATCTACCCGGACCCTGGAATCCCCATTTGCAGAGATTGTCCCATGTCAAAATTCTATTTCTCTGGACAAACCATCCGAATAGCAAAATCTTTTGTGGTAAATGTCATTTCCATGCTTTTGAAACCCAGCATTTGTCCTCATAGCCCCTACAAGATGTGGAAATATGATTGAAAATTTCCTTAACAGAAATATGACCATTTGTAGGGTTGGCATACCAGAAAACCGTGTCTGCTTCTTCATTAAATGTGATGCCAACCAAGAATAAGTGGAAGATGTATCTGTCCCAGATTTCTGCCTGACCACCATGGAGATCCAGATTGTCTGCTGTAATCCAAATGGGGAAAAGTTCCAGGGGATCCCAACCCTTCATGATCTGCAAGAAACATGAGATATATTGGAGTTTAAGTGTTCAGTAACACCTCTGGGGAAGTTTTGATCTCCAGCAATTCCATAAACCCTATCCCTTCCAAGCAGGGTCTTCCTCCCTGGGCCAATGGACCAGCAAAGGTTCTCAATTGACCATTTCCTAGTCAGTAATAGACTTCTCCAAATGTATGATGCTGATTTTGTGCCTTTTACCCTGTTTGCTCCAGTCCATAGGGTCTCTGTATTTAAGGTATTTTCCCATAAAGATGTCCATTCCAAATGCCACATCCAGAGATAACCCACCATAAGCTCATGGACAGTAGAGCCCAATCGAACAATTCAGTCTTTTTGATATCCCATCCTCCAAATTCTATCCTCCTGGATAAAGTTTATCTATGTTAACTAAATGTATCTTCTTACCTTCCGTAACACATAAACATATAAATTTTGTGATGATAGCATCAATGCGGGAGATGATCTCTCTGGGAAATCTAAAGAGATGCATCCAGTATACAGGAATGTTCTGCAGTAAAGATTTTACAAAAACAAGACTGCCTCCATGGGACAACCACTTGCGAATCCAATTATTTATTTTCTTGCCGAAGATGTCCATGAGCCATTGCCAGTCTGAATTTAAACATTTATTTGGATTCATGCGAAAACCCAAATAAGTGAGGCAGGAATCCACGGGAGCATGTGAAACCCCGAAGATGTGTGCAATCTCCTCCACCTACGCATCCTCCACCGCAGAGTGAAAGATGTTTGATTTGTGTTTCTTTATAATCAAACCTCATGCGTTATCGAAAGAGTAGATGATCTGTTGAAGATGCAGTCACTGATCAAAAAAATTCAGAAATATGTCACCGACCCTTAAAAAAGCATTACAGCGAGAGATGCAGAGTTTAAGATATTCCTTGTCCTTTGTTGGTTCGGAACCAAACGCCCGGCAAAATACGCAGAGAAGAAATGCACCAATAACCGCCAAAGCGTATTTAGAGTAGATCAGGATGCGGGTACAGGAGGCAAACCATTTGATGCCATCTGTAAGGAAAGCCCCAACTCCAAGGAGTGGAATATCCAATATAAAAACAGCCCAGTCAACCAATAAAATGCTTGAGCCTATTAATACTTCAAAGATGTTATTGGTTCATCGTACTCTAGTTTTTAAATGTTTATTTAGTTTCAACAAGGTTTCTCGTCAAAGAAGGTAAAAGAGAGGGTGGGAAAGCATAAATTTACTTGTTATTATTTAAAGAGGCATATGCGTTAAACACCACTTCAAAATCACCATATTTTATACAACTTCATGCTCCTCACATCCTTGCCTCGTCAATTTTTCTGCACATAAAACATTATAACCATTGAAGTTGAGGGTTTTCTTATCCCTTTCTATTAAGATAAAAGTGAAAAATGACCTTAAGATAAAAGTGAAAAATGACTTTGCTATGATGGTTTCTCGTCAAAGAAGGTAAAAAAGAGGGTGGGAAAGCATAAATTTACTTCTTATTATTTAAAGAGGCATATGTTGCGGGTAGCTCTTCTTTCCTTGCTTTGCAGAGCATTTTTGGTATTTTTCTATTATGATTTGGTATTTTTCTATTGTGATTTGTTGTAGTTTTCCATTTATTGTATTTTTTCAAAATTGGTCAATAATTACTATTAGTCAATAATTACATAATAGTAATTTAGCATCAAATTAAATAGTTTGAAATTAATGCAGTGTAACATAGTTTTATTTGTTTTTTAATGTAGTTTTCCTTGTTTAAGAAGAATAGTAATTTAAAGTTGAATTGAGTAGTTTGAATTTGTAAGTCTTTTAAGTTTAACATATATTTGTTTTTCAGGAGGTTCTCCTCATTTGTTAGATTATTATTCCCAATTTTTCTAATTTTTGGTTTAGAGTATTTTTAGAAGTTCAATTTTATTTTATGTTTTTTTGATTTTAAAGATGAAAAAACATGGAATATAATATAAGAGTTTGGTATTTAAGATTATGGGTTAGTTCAATTTCACATAGAAACTTACTTATCATTTCAATTTTCTAACTATCACAATAGGTATAAAAATTGATAAGCACATTTTAAGACTATTTTTTTTTTAATAATATGTAGTGTTATGTAAAACACTTTGTTAACAATGAATATTCCTATGGAAAATGACCATTATAGGTACTTATTTTTGCTCTCCTTGAAGGTTGCATTGTGTGTAATATGTCATAAAATATTACATTAACATCTCCATAATTAGCATGCCCCCTTTCAAGGTTAATCATTGACAATTGGTTGTTCATAATAGTTTGTAAATTGAATAAATCAAAATAGCCTTTAAAACCAACTATTCCTTTTGGTTTTGTTCTTTCGATGCACCTAAATACCCAACTAGGAGAAACCTGTATTTAAAAGGGGTGGAAGAGAGGAGGCATTCTCTAGCATGTCGAACCTCAAAATAAGCAAAAGTAGTCTTCGCCTCTAGCTACTATCTCAACTCATCATTTTTCTCATATAAACTTGTCATTAGATGTAGTGATGGTTTTCCCTCTACTACTCTAGCTAGCTCTTCTGGCTCATTGTGGCTCATATTTCTCCCTACCATCTTGTGTCACCATCCCTTGCTAAACTATTAGCAAATTGCTCTTAAAAAAATAAGAATTTAGTGTAACAATATTCAACATTGTAAAGTCTTTGAGTCCATTACCTCCATTAAGTTAGTTCTTGTGCATCTCAATGTCCCATCACTCTAGATATTTAGCCAAAATTAACCTTGCCTATCATGGCTCTATTTTTCCCTTGAAATTATGAAAGAAAGTTCATTCTTTAGTCACTTGTCAATGAATTTTTGAAGAAAATTTAAATCAAAACTCCTCACGATCAATTCCACCTCTAATAACACCATCTTTAAATTTTTGAAAACAAAAATAATAACCACAGAGAAAAACAAAACCTTGTTTGAACAACACATAGCATATAAAACTACAAAATAGAAATAATTTCAACAAAACAATTACATAACACTAAAAGAGTCGAAGACATCCATACTCGTAATGCTTTTAATACAAAACTTTTATCCAAAAAAAAGCATAGGATTGGTAAATTGAAATTTATCATGAGCCAAATTCCACTTGGAATATAAAGCAAAATGTCCCAATATGTGCTCTTTGCCTTCCTCGAGTGTCATGCATCTTCAAAAGTCTTTTTAGAGGATGGGTTCATTGTTTTTTCCCAGTTTTCTGTATCCTCAATGACTTGTTTACGAGATGGGTTAACTACTTGTAGGGCACCAAATTTTGGGTCCAAACTCTATCTTTCTGGATAGAGAAATAAAATTTAACAACAAATCTTCTGGAGATGATCTTACTCCATTTCTTAGCATAGATCAAATAGGTGGCGGTAGTTGGGGCTACCTTCGATATCTTGTATAACGTATTACCCAAATAAATAATCATAGAGTGAGGTCTAGATTCATATACATCATGTCACTTCCATAAGTATGGTTGTCCTAATAATACATCATAAACTTCGAGAGGAGAAACATCACACAATACCTCATTTGTGAAGGACTTGATGTTGTAAAGAAGGTGACACTACTGGCTGACTAGGAGATATCGTCCTTGGTGAAGCCACTTGATATTGTACGTCTACGTGTTTAGTATGGTCAATAAACCCAGCTGCTTCATGACTTTTGCTGAAATAAGGTTCTTTTGGTTACCACTGTCGACAATGAATTGTAATGGCGAACCCTTCACCCACATTTGTGAGTGGAAAAGATGCTCCCTCTCCTTTGGATCTTTGAGCTCATTCTTCTAGATCTTGGTGGTTGCAACAATGGCCCTGGGCTTTGCATCAATAATCTGCTTCCCTTTGTCATTCCTCTTGTTGGGTTGTGACTCAGGGTCGAAACATGCATCTGATTTTGAAGCCTTCAACTCGGCCACCAACGACTGCTTGGCCCGACACTCACTTGTGTTGTGAGTGGGGCTCTTATAGAACTCACACCACTTTCTTGTGACCTTCTTTGACTTTGTCGTGGTTTTATTTTCTTACAACTTCGACGGGTTGTCTTGGGTCATCCCGCCTTGGCTTTGTCCTTTGTTATTCGAATTCGTAGATCCAAAGTCTCGTTTCTTTTGTTTAAACTTATGCTCGATCTTGATAGCGTAGCGGTACATCATGCCAAGTGAGGATATGTCCAGGAACTCCATCTTTTCCTGGATGTACCTATGTAGGTAACCACGTTATTTGAGTACCAAATGCCTGTCAGAATCTTTGATACCCAACTTTTTGCGAACGGTATGAAAAATATTGGTAAACTCTAGCACGTCTTGGTCCCTTCCCTACCGCAACGTGGTCCACTTTATGTATTTATCCTCATAGCTTCTGGCAAGGCAGTACTTCTCCTTGATGGTTTATCTAAATTGGAGCAGATTAGTAATGTTGTGCTAATTCCCCATTCAGAAATAAACCCAAGATGCTTATCATTTTCTTTTCAAGTGCTTAAGAATTCAAAAACTTTTGCAATTAACAGATTCCCATGAGAGTTTCTTATGTAAATGTTATAAACAATTTAACATAAAAACATATGTTGAACAAAAAATATATAAAATTAATATACAACACACAAAAAGAACATAATAAAGGAGTTCACCCCTTCTGGGCTACGTCTCTTTGGCCCATTTTCCAATGGCTTGGGCCTTTCTATTATGCTCAAACTACATCAAAAGAGTATTTACAATGCTCAGATGTCTCTGAAAGCTGTCTCAATGAGTTCAGAATGCCCAAAACTACTAGAATTGACTATTTTTGAATTCAATCTAGATAATAACTGAAGGAGTTATGACTTCTCCCAGTTCTCCCACTATTTGTTCCAAAAAATGCTCCAATACTGGCAAAAAACTACAAATTAGCCCCAAAATTCGCTAACCGGGCAATAATTTTGTCGCACCATGGGCCATATCATGTCGGTCTTATCGCATATCATAATCGATGAGTTCAAGCGGGTGGAAGGTCTTGTTTTAGCGACGGAACACTGCAATGTGATATAGGCAGACTTGACGAAATATTACACTGTTTCATAAAGAACCATTGCGTCTGGGGTCTTATCACTTGTCGCATTCGATAATTGGCTATGGGATTTTTAACACAGTGAAACATTTGTGATGCGATATCACGGACTCGCCAGAACATAAAACTGAAACACAATAACATATCGCGTCCGGAACTTAAACTGTGTCGATACTGGTTCGTCGATCCCTTTCACCGATTGTGATTGCAATTTGATTGCATCGCAACCCAACCTACCAAGGGCTAATTTGAGACACCTTTTCCACCTAGAACTATGATATGAGATTTGTGAGGGCCAATGGTGAGTTGCCACTTCGTGTCTCCTTATTCGCTAAAGACTTGCCACATCATCCCAATCTTGCCATATAGGCAAGTCAAACCAGAACTTTGACTTACTCTAACTTATGCATACGAAATCAGATTCGAGTGTCATTTGCACCGTAGGATTCAGAATGACTAGCTCTTCAATCTAAAACTAAGTTTGACAAAATTGTAACACTTTGATTTTTGAGCATAATTATAAGCACCTGATCACTCCTCCCCACTGGAAGCCTTTTGGACCCCAAAAGGATCACTTTCAGTTATTTGAACAGATGAGGGTACCGTTCCCTCACCTTCCCCACTTCAATCCATTTGGCCTTTGATGGATGTGTACCTTTGAGACCCACTCGAAGATAATCAATATTTCCTTTTTTAGTTGTCCTTGTCCTTCTATCAAGTATAGTGTCTTGTTGAAGCATATAAAGGTATTCTGGAAAAAATTCTTCAATAGATGGAATTTGAACATTCTCTCCTTAATCCTCAATCAAAGGAGGTTCATACAATTTCAAATTTTCAACATTAACAACATAATAGATTTGCATATATGAAGGAAAATCAAGCATGAAAGCATTATTGCCAATTTTTTCTAGAATTTTAAATGGACCATAACCAATTGGTTTAAGCTTTTTACCTTCACCTTGAAGCCTATCCTTGCTAGTGTATAGAAAAAATTAATCACCTAATTGAAATTGATGATCCACACGATGCTTATCATGCCTTGCCTTATACTTTCCTTGACTCTTTTCTAGTTGTTCTTGAATTGTTTGGTGAAATAACTGAATTTTCTCAATGAATTTATTTCCCTTGTATATGTCATTATGTCCATCTACAGCTGCATCTTTCTCAAATATGAAATCCAAAGGCGATTTAGGAAAATACCCAAGACATGCCTCAAAAGGCGAAGTTAGAGTATAAGAGTGTTTTGCTCGGCTGTAGTGATATTGAATATAATGCAACGCTTCATCCCACAACTTATGATGTTTGCTACAATATCCTCTTAGTAAATGAATTATTGTCATGTTTACCACTTCAGTTTGAGAGATGACTATCTGTTTACATATGGAAGGTTGTATGTTTCTTCAAACTGGTGTCCATCAAGTTCCATAAACTTGACCAAAAATTCCCAACAAATCAAGAATCACGATCACTTACAATAGAAGTAGGCAATCCAAAATGAACTCATACATTTTGAAAGAAAAGTTGAGTTGTTTGTTCAGTTGTAATTTGCTTTTTACAAGCCATTAATATGCACATCTTGCTAAATCTATCCATAACTACATACAAATAATCATGACCTTTCCTTGACAAAGGAAGACCTCCTACGAAATCCATAGAAACACTTTCTCATGGTATTGAAGGCACTCGAAGTGGTGTGTACAATCCTAGTTTCATATTACTAGGCTTACTGGCTGCACACAATGAACAACCTCTTATAAAATGTGACACGCTTTCAAGCATACGAGGCCAATAAAAATACTTCTGAATATTTGTCATTGTTTAACTTACACTGAAATGTCTAGCAATAAGAGAAGTGTGCACTTCCCTTGTGACATTTACTCTCTCTCCCTGTGGAACACAAAGTTTTTCCAAATGATATAACAGATTATCATGTACATGGTAGTTTAATTCGTCAACTTGGTGGCCTTGAATCAAGTTTAAATATACCTCTTGAAAATCAACATCTTGTGCGTATTGTTCAACATAAATTTCAGGCAAAATAGAATTATTTTTGAGTAAAATGGCTACATTTACAATCGGTCTAGAAAGCATATCAGCAACCATGTTATATATACCTTTCTTGTACCTCATTACCAAGTGGAATTGCTGTAAAAATCCCATCCAACGAAAGTGCCTTGACTGTTGCAATTTGGTTTGAGATTGCAAATGTTGCAAAGGCTGATGATTGGTGTGAATAATGGTTTCTTTTCCCATCAAATAATGCTTCCATTTCTTCATACTTTGTACCAATGAGTAAAGCTCTTTATCATACGTACGATAGTTTATAACAACACCATTAAAAATCTTAGAATGAAATGAAATGAGATTACCATGCTGTAAAAGAACTGCACCCATGGCATAGTCACTTGCATATGTCTGTATTTCAAAGGGTTGTTTCAAATCTGGCAATGCCAAAACTGGGGTTGAACTAATCTTTTGTTTCAAATCATCAAATGCTTTTTGTTGTTTGTCATCCCACTAGAAGACAACCTTCACGCTGGTCAACACATGTAGGGGAGCTACTATGGAGGAGACATTTGAAATGAACTTCCTCCAATATTGCGCTACTCCTAGAAAACTCCTTACTTCTGTAACTAATTTGAGTATTGGACAATTCACAATGATCGAAACTTTGGAGGGATCAATTTTTAGCTTACCTCCTCCAACTATGTAGCCCAAATACACTAAGGAAGTTTTCCCAAATTCACATTTAGACATCTTTAGAAAAACTTTTCTTTTCTCATGATATCCAAAACTTTCCTAACATGCTTGACATGCTCTTCTCGTGATTTGTTGAATATCAAAATATCATCTAAATAGACAATTACAAATTCATCAAAAAATGATCTTAAAACATCATTCATAACTCTCATGAATGTAGATGGAGCATTACAAAGATCAAAAGGCATAACCAGCCACTCAAATAATCATTGTTTTGTTTTAAAAGGAGTCTTCCATATGTCCTCCTCAACTATTCTAACTTGATGATATCCACTTCTCAAGTTTAATTTAGTAAAATACTTTTCATTTTTCAACTGATCTAGCAAATCATCTATTCTGGGCAATGGGTATCGATTCTTTATTGTGATCTTATTTAAAGCTCGATAATCTACACACATGTGCTAGGTTCCATATTTCTTGGGTACTAATACAATTGGTGAACCACATGGCAAAGTAGAAGGAAGAATTACTCCTTTATCTAACAATTCATGGACTTGTTTTTTAATTTCTAAACTTTCCTGAATTGACATTCGATACATACCAATGTTTGAGAGTGGACAACGCTGTTTTAGTTGAATTTCATGCCAAATTCCACTTTTTGGTGGTAGTGCCTTTGGTTCTTGAAACATGTCTCCATATTGATTGACCAAATCAACCAATTCAACTTTTAGCTTCACATCACAGCCTGCAAAGGATTCTTGATTCGTGCCATTCTTCTGCTTGATCATGAGGAGCACGAGACTTTTGATGGAATTAACCAGTCATTTCATTTCACCTGTGCTTGTGTTGGGATGGGGTCCCCTGGGTCAATTTTGGGGCAAAATCCCAAGTTTTATGTAAAGAATGTAAAGTCTCCACAAATTGTATTCGTGAAGCGCATAGATAATTAAAAAGTCAAAAAGGGTTTTACCCTCTTTTATGTAAGTTAAGTCGGCATTTTGAAGAACTACCCATGGTTCGCAAACCATGGAATTGTATAAATAGGTGTGTCTTAGGGATGTCTAAGGCAAGTAACAATTTTGGTCTATGGAAAGAATCTAGAGAATTAGTGCACAGAGTAAGAAGGAAGGCTCTCTAGCTGTGTGTGCAAAGACCTATAGTAGAGTCTGCAACTGAGTGCGTGGACCCATGCAGCTGAATGTGTAAGGAAGTCTTGAGTCTGTAAGCATTCACTGAATATCAATAAAGAAGATTGTTATAGAAATTCCTATGTTTCATCTATTTACTTCTGTTATGTATAAATGTGCTTTATGCTGTGATGAATGATGGGTTTATGAAATAATGTTGTATTAATGCGCGACTTTACTTGATCTATATTGTTATATGAACGCAATTGATGTTAAGGGTTTACACGAATATTATATCATTGTATGTTAGAATTATCAAACACTTAAGTATATTTGAGTAAATACTAGGTTAAAAATAATCTTGGATGCATGTAAGTAGTTAATTCACCTATTCAGGGTCCGTAAAAGCTAGTCGTAGACCTTCGTGGAGGTCTAGAGGCTGATTAAAGGGAGTTACATTGATAAGCCATAAGGGCTTATCAATCTGTGCAAAGGAAGATTTAGGTCACAAAATGACATCACGTTGATCTCTGGGTGAAAAAACTTGGTTCCAACATCCCCCCATACTGCTTCGGGTGAGACTTCAGTCCGCGCTCCACGGATTGATGCCGAAAGGGCCAGTAGTGTAGGGATTTGTTAGGCGCAACTAACTCTGAACCTGGGTCAAGACCCCCTAAGCCAACAAATGGTTCCGTTGCCAGGACCAGGATTTACATAAAGAGATGTGTGATATCACATCATTAGAATTTGACAAAGAAAAAAATTGAGAAGTGGTTGGATAGAAATATCCACGAATTTGCGGTGCAAGAGAACATAAATCCACGCCTCACAAAAGCACAGTCGTTGGACAGATATCTGTACATAGAGATACATGAAATTTTCTTCTGCACCTTCTCAGTTGAACTGTACGAGTGGATCAGTAAATTGGTAGACGACCAAGGAAGGTGGAGGCTTGACAGTCCAATAGTGTGGAACCCGGAGCTAGTGCGGAGGTTGGAAGCTTCTGAAGATAAGATCACGCGTGCTATTGACCACTGTCTTGATCGAGTTATAGGAGGATTTGTGATAGAATTCGCAGTCAATACCTCAGTTAGCTACAGTGAAGCAGAGCGACGCTTTTTCAAGGGACTGTGAGGTAAGTATTTGAGATCTTTGAATACTTGGATTACAATACTCTTGTGTGAAAAGTAGGTTATGCCACTGCCTTTATGTTTGGATCTACACGAAGTGGACGAATATTTAGAAATTAAGAGAGAGCAGGTCCTAAATACAACCCATTGATAGAACCTCCTTCGAGTGACGACAAGGGAGCAGTATAGGCCTCACTGTCAAGCGCTGTACAGTTGATAAAGCAGGGTTTTTCGTGAATACCTCATCCGCCCACACCACCTCCACCTTCACCTCCACAACATACACCTTCACCCACACCACCACCACCTCTGCCACTGTTCAACATTTCAAATACCATGAAGTTTCCCATTTTCAAGGGCTTGGGAAGTGAGGATCGGGATCAATTTTGGTTTGTTGTGAAGGCTGTATGGATGGCACAAAATATTACAGATGATCATATAAAGAAGGCACAGTTGGTTATCGCTTTGCAGGATCACGCATTGACATGGTACATTAAGTACTACACTGATAACCCGTTAGCATCATTAATAGAAACTCAGACTACTCTGAAAAAAGAATTCGATAAGCCCAAGTCTGAATCGCAATCAATGGTTGGATTCAAGGAAATCATGATGAAGCGCAATGAAATGCCCTAGGAATTAGATCAAAGATTGAAGTTCTAAATCTGCGAAGCTAATATGAATCTCACGGATAGTCAACATCATGAATGGTTTGTAGCCTTGCTCCTGCCTCACCTAAGCGTTGCTTTATCGCATCAAAAGATAGGGACCTAGGCAAAAGCCCTCGAAATTGCGATGCGACTACATGAAATGACTATTCAAGATGCTTCTTTGGGAGTTCAAAAGATTCACGTGGAATTGCAGAATCTCTGCTTGGAATTACAGAGCTTGAAAAAGGAAAAAGTGGCTCGGCCAGAGGTGTGTGAAGAATTTTGGTGCCTCAAATGTAAAATCCAGGGGCATGATAAAGATCACTGCCCTGTCTTCGTGAATTATATTACAGGAGGAGGGCCAATGCCCCTAAGGTAGGAAGCTTCAGCAGGACCAAGTACAGGGCCCATGCTATGGTGTGTTATTTGTCAAGTGGCTAGAAAACATGTTACAAATAATTGTCATTTTCTACAGAATTTTGTATAGATGCTGCAACAATTATTCTGTAATTTCTGTAAATCGGTGGGCCACGATGAGCATAACTGTCATAGCTATGAATTGATGATGGAAATGATGCTTACGTATCGAATGCAAGCAAAAAATCAGTCTCTGAATCAGGGTGTTGTGGAGCGCGCGGAGGATGTCAACGGCACAGACGAGGCCGATTAGGAGGAGGACTTGATAGAGGTCGAGGGAAAATTATTTGCTATAATTGTGGAGTGTCAAGACATCACCCGCCGAAGTGTACGATCCAGACACGTGTGTCATACCGGTATTATACTCAGTTTGACTATGTGATAGAAGAATGCCCTATATTGATAGCTAAGATGCAGGAGAAGAAGGCGCAGCCTCAAAAAACTACCCAAAATTTAAAGATGATGAGGGCCAAGCCTCGCGAGGAGGATCCCAATGTGAATATTGTGCTGCGAAGTAGAATGATGACTGGTGATGATAAAGGGAAATAGCTTGACGAAATTGGATGGATCCATAAGGCTCTAGAAAAGGAGGTTGGGTTTGATGTAGAGCACGCAAAGGAAACATTCATGGAAGCAAAGAAAAGCTTCGCTGAGACCTCTACCTCATGAAGTCAGGACAAGCTTTCTGAAGACATTGACCCATCCATGCTTACTACCTTCTTGGAGATCTATATGAAGCTATTGCGTGATAGCAAGGCTATAAAAGGGCTACAAGAGCTAATAAATAAGTGTGTTGGTAAGGAAACTTCTCCTGAAGGGCACTGTGCAGTCAGAAAGATAGGCAAACATAAGACAAGAATAGGGTGTGAGATGAAGCTCACTCCGCAAATAAGAGACGATAAGATGGATCAAGTTATTTTGGATCTAGGGTCGGATGCGAACGTTTTGCCTAAATAGACATGGGAAAGAATGGGGAGACCTATGCTGCAGTGGTCTCCGATTCAATTAAGGATGGAAAATCAACAGAAGATTATCCCTATGAGGTATTTGCATGGAGTGACCATAGATATAGAAAGAGCGAATGCGCTAGCCGATTTTGAAGTGATAGAGATTGTTGATGACAGCAATCCACACCCTGCACTCCTGGGAATTGATTGGGCTATCGAAGTGAATGGGGTAATCAATTCCAAAAAGCAAACAATGTCATTTGAAAGAAAATTGCTCTGCGTTGTAGCACCATTGGACCGTGCTATACTGAGTCAACCTGCAATTATGAGGAAAGCGACAATGATTTGGACCAGATCTATAAAATAATAGTGCGATATCAAGACTGGGTTAATCTGATAGCTAATGGACGAATTTCATGGGACAGTGAAAGTTCCTGTACATCATATTCATATGAAGAGTTGGAGCATTGGCAGAATAGGTTGCACAAAGCATCTACGTTGCGCTACAATATGAGGACTAAGTCGTTGTGTTGTGTGCCATTAGAGGTAAGAAATCTACTTATTATGATGGTTCAACTGATGTAGATAAGTTCTTGGATGCCTTTGAAAGAGAAGTACCTGAGAAACATCACTTCCAAGCACTGGATTTGGTATTGCACAATACACCCGCATGGTGGTGGGTTATGCATAAGGACAATTTTTAAGAATGGCATGAGTACCGAAGAATGATGAGATTGCAGTTTGGTCACCCAAAAGTTCGACTAACTGAGAAATATGATGGGAGAAATGATCTGCGCGATCATTTAGCAAAGTGGACTAAGGTTTATGGAATGGAGCCGCAGCCAGAGTGGGTGCATATATTCTGTCACACTTTGGACATCATTCCTATGAATTGGTACCTGGAAACAGAGCTCTGCCACGACATCGCGGAGTGGGATGTCTTAAGGGAAGGACTTTTGATGACATTCAGCTTTGAGGATGGGTTCGAAAGCATTGATGAGGCGCTGCAGGAGGTTAAGGTAGCAATCTTCAAAATACTGCAGGATCCTTCAGAATTGATTCAACCAGATTGGAGCACCCAGTTGCGTCATGCGCTGGAATGCTATAATGTGACTGCTGAAGGAGGCGATGAGGATCCATGGAATATTAACATTCTAGAGGCGGAAGGCCACTGCGAAGTTTAGGGACCGCAAATAGAGAATCCAGACATCACCGTGCCACTGAAAACTAGGCAAGTAAACATTGGCACAGAAGCGGAGCCGAAGTTTGTGAAGATTGGAGATTATTGGGATGATGCCACAGTAGATAAGGTCACTGAGCTGCTCCACGAATGTCAGGATTTGTTCCCTACAAAATTTTCAGACCTGAAAGGTATCATAGGAGACTTGGGCGTAATGAAGATTACCTTGAAACTGGACACGAAGCCTGTTAAGCAGAGGCCATATCGCCTTAATCCCAAATACAAGGAAAAGGTCTGCTTGGAGTTGGACAAGATACTTGAAGCAGGTATTATTGAACCTGTGGAGGAGTCTGATTGGGTGAGTCCAATGGTAGTTCAGGAAAAGAAGAAAAAGGAAGAAATAAGGATTTGCGTAGATCTTAGAAAGCTTAACGATGCCTATGTCCATGATCCCTTTCTAACACCATTTACTGATGAAGTATTGGACAATGTGGGAGGACAGGAAGTGTACTCATTCACTGATGGGTTCTGTGGATACCATCAGATTAAGATCGCGGTAGAAGACAGGAGTAAGACCACCTTCGTGACAGAGTGGGGATGTTTCCAGTATACAGTAATGCCATTTGGACTCAAGAATGCACCAGCAATATTCTCTCGCGTAGTCATCACAGTGTTCAAAGAGTTCATTCACAAATTCTTGGAGGTCTATTTCGATGACTGGACAATGTTTGGACTAGTCAAGCGCCATGTAAACTAGTTTGCTCTTGATGTTGGATACATGCCGAAGGTATCAAATTGCGCTAAACCTAAAGAAATGTTTGTTCTGCGTCCCTTTCAGAATTTTGTTGGGTCATGTGGTGTGAAAGCAAGGACTAATGGTGGACCCTGCTAAGATCGTGGTCATAGCTAATTTGGAGGCGCCAAGAAGTGTCAAATAGCTGCGCGCAACACTGGGTCATATTGGATACTATCAGAAATTCATCAAGAGTTATGCCTAGATTACCGCGCCTATGGAAAAGTTATTGAAGAAGGACGCTACATTCTGTTGGGATGAAGAATGCCAGCGCAGTCTAGATGTATAAGGAAAAAATGGTCACCGCGCCGATCCTGGTATTCCCGGATTGGAAGAAGGAATTCTACATGCATGTTGATGCCTTGTGTATTGCGTTAGGAGTAGTGCTAACGCCGACTGGAGAAGGGGAGATGAATCATCCTATAGCGTTTGCAAGCAGAAAGCTGTCGAAATCTTAAAATAATTATTCAACAACTGAGTGCGAAGGGTTGGCTATGGTGTACACACTCCAAAAATTCAGACATTACCTGCTAGGCGGACATTTCAAGATGTACACAGACCATTCTACATTGAAGTATCTAGTCAATAAGCCTATGTTGGGGGGCGGAATATGCAAATGGCTACTGTTGTTTCAAGAATATGATTTTGAAGTAATTGTGAAGCCATGAAGATTAAACGCGGGACCAAACCATCTGTCACACACTGAAACAGGAGAGGAGCCTACGAATTTGGAGGAAGGGATGCCTGACATGCAGTTATTCATGGTTCGCATAGCGGATAATCACTTCGTGGATATTATCCACTTCCTGACTACAGGGATGGCTCCAAAGGGATATACCAGTCAACAAAAGAAAGAATTGGTGGTGCACACGGTAGAATTCTCGGTCATTGCGGGCCATTTGTATAAAATGGGATCGGATGAGATACTTCGACGATATGTGCCTAATTTTGAATGAACCAGTATCCTTGCTGAAGCTCATGGAGGAGATGCAGGAGGGAATTATGCAGGAAAAGCAACAACGTAGAATATTTTACGCATTGGGTTGTGGTGGTCGACGCTGCATAAAGACTCTAAAACATATTGTAGGGCATGCGATGCATATCAGAGAACATGCAGGCCATTGCAAAGGGATGAGCTGCCTCTGAATCCGCAGGTGTCATTGCAGCCATTTGAGAAATGGGCAATTGACTTTGTAGGACCAATTCAGCCCCCAGGCAAGAAAACTGGTGCACGTTATATCATCACTGCGACAGAATATTTGACCAAATGGGCGAAGGCACAGCTTGTGAAGGACTGTACAGGGGCAGCAACGACAAAGGTTTTGTGTGAATACGTGTTGACTAGGTTCGGTTGCCTGAAGGTTTTGATGAGTGATCGCGGTACACATTTTCTTAATGAAACGATCAGTGCGCTGACAGAAGAGTTCCAGGTTTAACATTAGAAAAGTACACCATATCATCCTTTGGCCAATGGAATGATTGAGGATTTTAGTAAGATATTGGAGAATGCGCTGACAAAGGTTTGCAATGCGCAATAGAATGATTGGGACTTGTGTTTACCGACAGTGTTATGGGCTTACATAACTACTTTTAAAAAGATTATTGGTTAGACACCTTTTAGGTTGGTCTATGGCATAGAAGTTGTGATGCCTATGGAGTACATTGTGCCTAGTCTACACATAGCAGCTTTCATAGGAATGGTGGACCATGGAGCCTTATAAGAACGGCTCGCGCAACTAATGGAGCTCGAGGAAGATATATTTCTGTCTGGATTCCATCAACAGGTTGAGAAGGAACGTGAAAACGCTTGGCATGATCGATGCATCAAACTGCACACCTTCAAGGTAAATGATTTGGTTTTATTATATGACAGTAAGTTTGTTAAGTTTCTAGGGAAGTTTCAGATGCACTGGCTGGGACCATATGTCATCAAAGAAATTGTAGATGGTGGAGCAGTTCAGCTCGTGAAGTTGAATGGAGATCCATTTCCGAGAAGGGTAAATGGAAGCCGATTGAAGCCATACACAGGAGATATGGCCCAATGACTACATGATCGCAGGACAGTCTTAGTGCTCTAGGTAGTTGCAAGGAAGCGCGGGACTATAAACTACACTGCCCAATTGGTGGAACTATGCGACAGAGGGGCTACGTGAAAAGGGGTAATATCACAGCATTAGAAGGCGCACGAAGGGAACTACGCTCTGAGGGGAGATACCATGCAGCAAAGCCAGTTAATGACCATTACAGTCATTGTTCATGATTTGACTGCCAGAAGATGGTTAAGAGGAGAGGCGAGGCGACATTTAAGGCATTTAAGGCTGAAATCTTTGGAGCTCTACCACCAAATCAACATTTATGGACAAATTTTGAGGTGAATGATCGAATTTGAATTCAAATTCACCTATAAATTAAGCATGGCCATCCAGTAGAGAACACTTCGCATCCTTAGAGTTTTTTCACTGTGCTATCCATTGTTTATGAATCCTCAAGTTTTTTGCAGATTTAGTTGCGAGCTCTGTGTTTGACAGGTTACCTAAGGATACCAAACAGTTCATTCTCAGCTCGATGTCGGGACCAGGTGAAACAGTAAGCACTAGGGGAACTGTTGCCTCTGAGGGAGCTGCTCCAGAGGTTGTGAGCATGGAGGCTCTAGCTACTATGCCTACGGCGCCAAGGTCGCCTAGGCCGAAACCTACACTGGTGCAGGAAGTCCCCAAACCAAATAAATACAAGCAAAAGAAGCCAATGCCAGTGCGCGAGTCACCGAAGAAGCATACTACTACCCAAGCCCAGAAGAAGGAAAAACAACCAATGAAGGATAAGGGGAAAGAGGTAGATTTGGAGGCCGAAGAGGGCACAGAGGATATAGATGCTGAGGGGGTGGAGCCTATCTCCAAATTGTCATATTATATCGCTCCGCGAAAGGAAAATGTGAAGGTCCCTAAGGACCCAGATGTAGGAAAATTCCTCCTAAATTCGCCACTACTGCTAAAAGACATCACCTTTGAAGGTCCATGCTTGGCGCGGATTCCCATTTAAAGCTAGAAGACTGGGATTTTGTAGACCACAAAAGGTTCCCCCACCTTGCAACAAAGAATTATATGAAGAAGGTATATTATAAGGAATTCGATGTCACCGCGTTGGAACCTGTGGAGTGGATTCATGGAGTGAATCAGTCAGGGTTGCTGAACCTGTTGTGGGTGCCCCACTACCCCCGCTCCAACATCAACCTCATTGTTATCAAACAATTTCTGACCCTGGTGCATGACGGATGCTTGTGGCTGGGCACACCAATCCCTATTACAGATATTGATCCATCGCATCATGCTTTTACCGCACTCGGGCTTGAATCTGGCCAAGGATTTTGGTGGACAAACGAGTGAGCACAACCTCGCAGAGAATATGAAGGAAAAATTAAAGCTAGTAAAGAAGTCGCGCGGGTACTCTATCACATCTATCACCAACCCCGCAGTGAAAATTACTACACAAATCCTAGTTGGGAAAGTCATGAGAAAATGTCGTGCGGATGAGGTTCCGGTGCCAGTAATTTCATTGGCTTCACAGTATGAAGAGGGCGTGCAGTTCAATTAGTCGCACTACCTCTGTAGCGAGTTCCTTGCAAACTGTCACGAGGCTCAGGACAAGAGCAAAACATTCCACTATGTATGGTTGTTGCTCTCCATTGTGCTCATCGTTTGGGATCTACCGAAGGACAGTTAGTTTCCTCCCATGGATAAGGGATTGTTGGAGGCTACACAATTTGCATCCCTCTAGACAGCAAAGGATGTCACGCGCATCACAGAGACCAAATTATTTTGGGTGCTGATGGAGGTGAACCTATGAATGGCCATCAACCAGAAGCCAGGGTTGTCACCAAATGTCTTTGAACAGTTATCAGAATACGCAGAGTTTAAAGCAGACTTACACCATGTGTACATCAGGGCGTGAAAGGATTCGCAACAAAAATGGTTTGATCTGCCTTACTTGGCTAGGGATGACGCTATCCAGGAAACTATCAAGCACTCGACGACATATTGGCCTACTCCATCCAATCTGTTCGCGGGCACCAGCAAATCTGTGGACAAGAAAAATAAGGAAGCAACAAAGCAGAAGGTCTAGTAGTTGGCCGAGAATCATAAAAAAGAGGCCGAGGAGAAGGCCCGGGTGGAAAAGAAGCGCGCCACGAAGAAGTAGATTGAACAAGAAGAGCATGACTCGAGCGGAGTGGTAAGTCCCCTTCGCCCCAAACAGAGGAAGAGGACCAATCAGAGCAAGGCGATGGCGTAAGGAGGATCAGAGAACTGCCTTCCGAATAAAAAGGTACACGGATTAGCAAAAGGAAGGCCCCGTAAGAATTATAAAGCATCAAAGACATTATTAGATCTAATCACTCTAATAGAAGGCGACCTTGATGAGATTGGAGATAAGGTGCGATACCACAGTGGAATTGCTACAGCAGTTCAAAAAGTAGCAACAACAGGCGCTAAGTACCATTTAGAAGGATCTACACGAGATGCAGATCCGGACTAGGAGGATCCAAGTTGGCACAGGGCAGGTAAGCGTTGCACCAACAAGCTTCGCAACAGGGACCAGTCAGGAAAAAAAGATAGTCTAATAATTAGATCTCTGGGTAGTCGCTTACCAGAAGGATCCCTGAGCATGGAGGCAGTGGATGACAAGGTCTTCGTAAGTTCTCTGAAGAACATCGGCCTCAACCTGGCTGCGCTCCCCGATGAGTACCTTCACACTCTGTTGTCAAGTGTGACAGCGGAGCTAAGAGCACAGGAACAACGCGCACTTAACCTCATAAGTGAGTATCGAGTGAACAATGAGAAAATGGTTTTTGAAAAGACAGAGGCTCTAGAAGCAAAGAAGAAAATTCTGGCACAAAGCACCCAAATAGCGGTCGTGGTTGCAGAAGCACACAGGAGGGTGCCAGAATTGCATATCCCTGAGGAGGAATCACTAGAGGCAAAGATCAGAAAGCTTGTTGCGGGCGTGTGGGATGCCAAGGGAGAGGTGGCCAGAGTTCAGTTCCATCTAAACATAAAGATAATGGAACTGGAGCTGAAGTCACAGCCTTTAACCTCGCTAGGTGTAAGGGAACAGCGTGAAGCCACTGTCAGGGATGGAGTTGCTGCGATAGATGCCGCGATGGTGGACTGCATTACGTTGTTCGAATAGGCCATGGAAGTAGTGACTACCCTACAGGAAGATCCCACCCTGCAGGTATTAAATACAGAGGTCTACGAGCTACAACAACAATATGACGAAGTAAGGGCGACGATGCGCACCGTTGCTACAACATAGTGACTCGCCAAGCTGCAGGAGGCTAAGCAGCTGCTTACATAGGTGCAAGAAGCGCAGAAGAAAGAGATAGTCCTTAAGGCCAGATTAGGGCCTTGGTTTAATGAGGCCTACATAGTCTCCACCAATATTCAGGAAAAATTGGCGAACTTGCAAAGTACGCAGCAAAAGATCAAGCAAGACAGTGCAGGACCAGCCACAGAGTAGTTGGTAGAATAGATCAAGCAGGCAGCCACGCAGAGTGTGGCTAAAGTAGCAATTGCACAAGTGGAGTTGGGGGATATTCACAGCAAGATCTTCGCGCCAGCCGAGTGACTCGAGGGTGAGTCACGATCTTTGTGTTGGGGGCCTATTGGGATGGGGTCCCCTGGGTCAATTTTGGGGCAAAAGCCCAAGTTTTATGTAAAGAAATGTAAAGTCTCTGCAAATTGTGGTCGCAGAGCGCGTAGATAATTAAAGAGTCAAAAAGGGTTTTACCCTCTTTTATGTAAGTTAAGTCGGCTTTTTGAAGAACTACCCATGGTCTGCGAACCATGGAATTGTATAAATAGGTGTGTCTTAGGGATGTCTAAGACAAGTAACAAGTTTGGTCTATGGAAAGAGTCTAGAGAATTAGCGCAGAGAGTAAGAAGGAAGGCTCTACATCTGTGTGCGCACATGATCTAGGTGGATATTGGTGGCCACCCGCCAAGTCCACTTGGACCCCCACCATTGTTTCTTTCAGCTTTTTAGTTTCCTTAATTATAGCATAGTTTACTATTTTTAGCAGTTTTTCAGGTCCTGAACTTCCGGAGCCGTTTTGAGGCCCTAAACGACGTTTTTGTGAAAACTGGGAGCAACATGGGTCCATGGACTGATCTTGCTCTTCCCAAAGTTGTATTTCTTAGATATATCTTTCTAACAAGATATTGTGCGCGTCAAACAAAGATCGTATGCAAAAGTTACGATCCTGGGAAGTTAATGTACCAATTTACCCAAACGGGGCCCACAGTTTGGCGTTTCATCTTCTAGGGTTAGGTTTTTGGATGTTTAAGGTTTTCCATTGTTTCTCAACAATAAATAGGCCTTCAAGCCTCATTGTAACATAGTTCAGAGGCATGTAGCCACCACATCTCTTCTCAGAGATAAGCTACCATCGCCCTAGCTAGTTTATTTCAATTTCTGTTTGTAAGCATATTTCAGTATTTTACAATAATGAAATGAAATATTATTTCCGCTGCATATCTATATTTATGGTTATCTCTGTAATTTGTTGCATTCCAGTTTAAATCTGGATTAGTGGTATCAGAGCGGTATGCTCTTTCTCTGTCTTTCTTTTCATGTCCCCAATGAGGTCGGGATATAAGGAGTTAGGGCTTGAACTGGTCGAACCTTTGCAGGACCAGCCTCGCAAATCCCGACGGCCTCCCATGGCGGATGAAAAGAAATACGAGGGGGCAGGAGATCCCATCAAAATCTTGCTTGAAGAGGCCCTTGATTGACAAAGTAACGCAATGATGGGCAACTTTTTCCAGATCCTTCAACGGCTACCCAGGGGCGACACATCTACTTCCATCAGCTACTCTAGAAGCACCACACCCTTTAAGGTACAAGTTAACTTTGACATTGTTAGGCACCTATACTACCAGTGTAAACCATTATTTTTATTAGTACAACCCCCTTATTATATTGATGTACCCATGTAGTGCCCATATTGTTACTCTTGTGCCCCATAGAAGCCCACTATTTTTATTATTGTGCCCTTACATTATTATTGTTATGTTGGCTCTGATTATATTATGACCCCTTAGACTCGTATATATAGAAAGGAGGTCTTTTCATTTGTATCATCAAAGAATCATTCATTTGTGTAATGTAAAGGAGGTTGCCCCTTCGAAGAGGCTGAATTCTAAGGCGTTGATCTATCTTTTCTATCTTTTTGTGAGCTAGTTTCATAACATTTGGAATCAGAGCTTTGAATTCTAGGGTTTCGGTGCTCCAAATAGGTCATCGTGGAATTTTCACTATAACTTTTTTTCTACAACGTTTCACAAGCAAAAAAAACCCCATTTTAGACGAAATCGCACTAAACCTCGGGTCTGAATTTCAAAGATTTTCGCGCCATATTTGCGGAGATATGATCTGAGGAAGTTGGTCTTTTTGCAGACTCCTGAATTACATTTCAAACAGGTGACATGGGGAAAATCGTCATAACTTTCTCTCTGAGCATCGGATTGAAATTTCGTAAGAAGTTACAGAAAAATGACAGACTGTAGTTTCCTGTGTATATTTTTTAGACTTGAAGGTCAAAATAGTGACACGTGGCACTTCATACAAGTTAGCTCTTTTGAAAAGGTCTATAATCAGGTCATCTTGGGAGATTGTGCATAACTCTTTATTGGAGAATCTAAATTCGATCAGGCTGGTGTCATTGGTAAGAGGACATAGAGGGCTACTGTAGGTCACAATTTCAGAACTTAAAGTTCCGAAAGTACAAAGTTATAGTTGTTTCAAAATCGAGCTCCTAAAATCAAGAAAAAGCGAGATGAGGAAGTTTGATGGCAAGGATCTGGTAAATTGGATACTACAGATGGAGAAATATTTTGATCTACATGGTGTACCACTATTACAAAAGGTATGTATTGCATCTAATTATTTAGAACTGAATCAATTTTTATGGTATAAAGGGCTTTGTTCTCGTAAACCACTTGTCACGTGGTCAATTTTCACAGAGGAAATGATAGCACATTATGAGGATACAAAGAGAAACTCCTTCTTTAGCCAATTGGTAAATCTCAAACAAAAGGGTTCAATGGAAGAACACATTGAAGACTTTCAAAACCTGAATAGAAGGGTAAATCATATTCTAGAGAAGCAAAAGATTGATGTCTTCATAGGGACTTTAAAGGATAACGTTCAACATGAGGTTCATTTTTGGGAACCTAATTCATTGGAGGAGGCATTCGAGTTGGCAAGAAAAATTGAAAGCGAAATTATGAAAACAAGGAATACCCCCACTCATGACTATAATTATGGAAGTGTTTCTTCTCCTAGCCTACCACAACCTACAAGGCTTACACCACAACAATTGGAAGAAAAAAGAGAAAAAGGGCTTTGTTACAATTGTGATAACAAATGCACTAAAGGTCATAAGTGTGCTGAGAAGAAATTATTTTACATAGAGTATGAAAAGGAGGAAGAAAAGGATCAAGAAACATCAAAAGAAGAGGATATACGCTAGGACCCAACCCTAGAGAAAGAAGAAATGAATCAGACCATATCTTGTAAAGCATTGGCAAGAATTACCACTCCTCAAACTCTCAAGATAAAATGACGTATCAAGAAGAAAAAGGTGCAAGAAGTGAAATATCACATCGAGAAAGAAGAAATGAATCCAACCATATCATGTAATTCATTTGTTGGAATTACCACTCCTCAAACTATCAATATAGAAAGGCATATCAAGAAGAAAAATGTTCAAGAAGTGAAAGATCACATCAAGCATCAAGAAATGAATCCGACCATATCTTGTAAAGGATTGGAAGAAATTACCACTCCTAAAACTTTAAATATAGAAGGACATATCAAGAAGAAAAATGTTCAAGCAGTGAGAGATCACATCGAGCATCAATAACAAGTTCTCCAACTTTTAAAGGATAACGCCACTTTGGTGCAAAATCAAATGAAATAATAGGTAGATCAACATCATAGTGAAAAATGTTTTGATGTAGGTGATTGGGTATTTTTACTGCTACATCTCAAGCAAGCTATTTATGAGAAGGAAATGTTGGCAATACTATATGCACTTAAGAAATGGCGACCTTACCAAATGGGAAGACACTTCAAGGTAAAAATGGATCATGATAGTCTTAAATACTTTTTAGAACAACTATTATCTTTAGAAGAACAGAAAAGATGTGTCACAAATATGTTGGGTTATGACTGTCACATCATCTATAGAAAATGGAAGCAAAATTTTGTTGCAAATGCACTCTCAAAAAAGGATGAGGATGTGGAAGCATTTTTTGTGCTATTTCTATTATCCAACCAGATTGGATAAACGAAGCAACGGATGAATGGAAGAAGGACAAAGAAGTGTGGCCACTCATTAAAAAGTTGCAGAATATCCCAATTCAAACAATATTGGCAGAACTTGAAGAGGAAGGAAAAATCATATTGGAACTTAGAGCAGTCACAGAAACAAGAACCTGATAGCTAGGAAATTGATCAATTTCAGAGTATCTCATCAAGTGGAAGAACTTACCCGCTGAATATTCCACATGGGAGGACAAGAATTTTATACAAAATCATCAAGAACTACTCAAGCATTGAGGACAACACTTTTTGAAGGAGAGGGGCATGTTAGGCCCCTATACTACTATTGTAACCCCTTATTGTTATTAGTACAACCCCCTTATTATATTGTTGTACCCATGTAGTCCCCATATTGTTATTATTGTGCCCCATAGAAGCCCACTATTGCTATTATTGTGCCCTTACATTATTATTGTTATGTCGGCTCTAATTATATTATGACCCCTTAGACTCCTATATATAGAAAGGAGGTCTTGTCATTTGTATCATGGAAGAATTTTTTATTTATGTAATGTAAAGGAGGTTGCCCCCTCGAAGAGGCTGAATTCTAAGGCGTTGATCTATATTTTCTGTCTTTTGTTAGCTAGTTTCATAACGGACATTCCCATATTTGAGGGTCAGATAGATACAAACATCGTAGATAAATGGTTAATTCTGTTAGAAGGTTATTTTTCTATTCATGACTTTTCCGGCCAGGAAAATATTACTTTCACTCTTCTCAAAGCTGGCACCCACATCAAGGATTGGTGGGAAACCTACTGCGTGCAGAAGGATGAAAGTATGGCCTCACTATTTTCAGCCGCACCCACTTAGAATTCATTCCAGACTGCCATCAAGGAGAAGTACTACCCTGTCGGAAGCTATGAGGATCAATACATAAAGTGGACCATGCTGCGGCAGGGAAGGGACCAAGACGTGTCAGAGTTTACCAATATTTTCCATACCCTTTGCACAAAGTCAGGTATCAAGGATTCAGAGTAGCATTTGGTACTCAAATACCGCAGTTGCCTGCACAAGTACATCCAAGAAGAAATAGAATTCTTGAACATCTCCTCGCTCGGAATGGCATACCGATATGCTATCAAGGTCGAGCAAAAGTTTAAACAGAAGAAGCGAGACTTTGGATCTACGAATCCAAAGCAAGGGAAAGGTGACCCCAAACCGTAGAACAAAGGACAAAGCCAAGGTGGTGCAGCCCAGCACAACCCACCAAAGCTGCAAGAAAAGTACAGTGCTGCGAAGCTAAAAAAGGACATAGGAAAGTCGTGTGAGTTCCATATGAGCTCCACTCACAACACAAATGAGTGTCGGGCCAAGCAGTCACTGGTGGTCGAGCTAAGGGTTTCAAAATCAGATGCATGTTCCGAATCTGAGTTAGAACCCAACAAGGGGAGTGACAAAGGGAAGCAGATTATCGATGCGGAGCCCAATGCCATTGTTGCCACCACGAAGATCCAGAAGGAGGAACTCGAATATCTAGAGGAGGAGGAGCGTCTCTTCCACTCTTAGATGTGGGTAAAGGGCTCCCCGCTACAGTTCATTATCAATAGTGGGAGCCAAAAGAACCTCATTTCGCCAGAGGTCGTGAAGCGGTTGGGCTTACCAACCATAGCACATCCACAACCATACACCATCTGGTGGCTACACTAAGGACAGGATCTTCGTGTAAGCCAGCAGTTTCGCCTTCCATACAACATCAAGCCCTTCACGAATGAGGTATTGTGTGATGTTGCACCCCTTGATGTTTGTGATGTATTATAAGGACAACCATACTTGTGGAAGGGACATGCTATGTATGAATCAAGGCCCTGTGTTGTTATTGTTACTTTGGGAAATAAGTTGTACAGGATAACGGAGGTAGCACCGCCTACCGCCATCTCTTTGGTTACTGCAAAACAATGTAGTAAGCTCATTTCCAAAACCGGAAAATTTGTTTTCTTGATGATATGCCCTCAAGGAAATAAGAAGACGGTGGCCACGACATCTAGATAGGGCCCTTCCACTCGACAACTATAGATGGACAAGGTCATGGAGGAGTACAAGGACATCTTCACCTCCCCCGCAGGAGTTCCTCTGCACTGTCAGGTCAAGCATGAAATGCAAGAGCAAGTATATTTATCTAAAAATAGATTGAAGGAAGTTTAAGATCATGCTAAGAAATATAATAAATTGCATAAAAGGGATTGTATATATGTTTTGTGGGATCACATATTTCTACCAAGTAAACACATGAAAATTTCCATAAAGTATAAGAAATAATCCAAAATCCCCAATAATTGGTGGGACCACTAGAAATCACGTGGAGCATATCAGCTTCTTCTACCACAAATATTACATAGTATGTGTAATATTTTCAATGTAACTATTTTGAAGCATTATATTTGAGAAAAACCTCACATTTTAGATTGGAAACAATTGAATGGTTTGTAAGTCACAAAAAAGGGTTTCTTAACTTAGAAGCAAAAGAAATATTGGACAATCACTCTTAATAACTCAATCATTGTCTAGTGCACCACCACGTGGCTAGAACAATCGTTGTGTCGTGGGTTGAGTCATTCCACACCATTTAAAACCATTTTTTATTGAATTGTCGGGGCTAACCTATAGGCTTACATGTCATCATAGGTCCATACATCTGTGCGGTCGATGGTTTTGATTGGTCCATAAGATCTTCCTCATATTTCACATTTTTGTGGCCTTAATCTAGCCATAGTAGCTTGGTGTTGAGTCATCTGTGATCTTCCATGAACACTGCACCTTTCTACCTTCACGAGATAGAATATCGGACATAAATTTCCCAAATAAGTGTTACAATATTTCCTATCTAATGTGTCCCTCCTTAACTTCCTCACATCACTATAAGCTTTTTGTAGGGAATCAACTCTTTTTTCAGCTAATGGATGACCTTTGAATCATCGTGGCCTACTCCATGCTACCAACCCATCCATACTAACCCAACCCTCGCCAGTCCAATATTTCTCTTGTGTGACCTCTTGTTGTCTTCCGCAAATATAACCTCTAGGAAACAACATCCCATTCCTCCTCTTAGATATTTATTTCTATCACTTACCCTTAGTGGTTGATTATGCTACCTTTAGCTCTTGATCATGCATTACAGTCATATGGCTATTGACCTAGATATCAAGTCAACCTTCTTGTGGCATAAGAGAATTCTTCCACAATCGCACGATATGGTCATGAGGCATGGTTTATGAGGTAAGGTTTTTCACGAACTCTATTTTATGAGCCGTTTGCAAAAGGTTTTGACCCTAGCTCGAATATGGTGGTTCTGAAAATTCTTGGACTTGCGATAAAAATTTGGCATCGCCGCCATAGTTTTATGAATCATATTCTAGTGCTTTCCTTCATGAGCTTACAACAAGATTCCCTTTCTTGTGTTTTTGATGGTCACATTAGGATTTTTTGAATAGGAATGTGTCCATTGATATGAGGGACTTATCCATTCAACCTCTTGACATTTAAGAACAACCAGAGGGCATGAAGTGCCCAAATGGGTTGTAAGAAGATCAACACTCCACCAATAGTAGGAAGGTTCCTTCCCAATCAAAGTATAGGCATACAACCCTTTCAAAGATATATATATATATATATATATATATATATATATATATATATATATATATATATATATATATATATATATATACATATATATACATATATATACATATATATCGGGGGGGAAGTGCATTTTAATTTCGATAGTGATTCCTTTTGGAGCCATGTATACCTATAAGCAAGGTTTTTATTAATGGGTCTCATAAATTTATAGTCATTTTTTTAACACTTCGAAGCTTATATTGTTTATAATTCAATGCACATGTTTACTACCATGCTTGTTGCCAACTAGGTAGTTTCACATGAAGTTGACATGGGCTTTGGTCCCGACAATGCTCATGGTATTATCTCCAATTGTAAAGTTCTACGATTGAGATTACACCTTATTAATGGATGGCAGGGATTGCTCGGGCATGGGTTAGGGTAACTACCCTACCCAATACCACTCTTGTAGTCTCATTGTGCTACAATGCTTGAGAAAAATAAAGCTCTGAATTTTATTTTATTTTTCTTGTGTTTAAGCCCTAACACTATTCAACAATATTCATGAGGGATTTCCTACAAGTTTAATGGTTGAATTTCTCTAGATATTTCTTAGTTTTCCATCGTAAGGAGGGTGGTATGACTCCAAATCTACTCCCTCATAAATTTTTTGAAAGAAAATCTTAATTTTTACCTCAATTATTCTTTGTTTTGATCCATTAGGAATTCATATGTAGATTTCTAGTACCCTCCTTACTTTTCATTATTGGTTTGATTGAAAAAGTTACCATTTTCTTATTCTTGAAGAGGGTTCTCTAATATCATGGTCAAAAAGGTTTGTTTTGATCCCTTCATAAAGACTATTATGGTGGGCCAAATCAAGGTAAAATTTCTCTTAAGAAACTATATCTCTACTTCAACATGCCTTAGACCTTTTCCTTCCACTTTCTCACCAATATCAATAATTAATTAAATTTTGTTTTTTCTTTACTAGGGTTTAATTGAAGGAATGAAAAATTTCACTATCATTACTCACAATTAATTTCTAAATCCGAGTATGATTGTTATTCTACTTCTCTTTTCTAAAAAAAATATGGGTATTAGTTCTATTACTAACCTCATTAAGATTTTGTCACAAGTACGCTTAGCGAGCATCGAGTTCTATCATGGCTCACTGGAGGTTTATTTCTTGCGAGGGTTTAAAACTTCATTTTATCTTAGGTTCGCATAAATATTTAAACTTCTTTGTAATGGCATGGTTCGTATGACTACCTATGTTTCCCTATGGTGTCTCAAGAATCTTTATTAAACTCTATGTTTTATGTTTAAAAAATATGGTATTGAGGCTAGGCTCTGGCCATAGTTTCTAGGAGATTGTTCGCAAAGATATTAAGGCTATCATATTTTTTTCCTCCATACATTCATGTGTAAAAATTGTAATAGACTACATGGATATAAACATGAGGCTATTCTTCCTCAATTAAAATATAATTTAGGTGTGAACACACATAACATAACCACTAGCTAATGGTTAGGAAACCATGCGGATAATGTGCCTAACCACCAGTTAAACCATCACATGTGAACTCCTCTTCATAAACCTCCAAGTTAACAATTTTGCAAAACATGCGGTATTTGCGCTAATCTTGGATTAGTGCTTGATTAATTCATAGTTAACAATTAATTAATCTCCAATTTAATTCGACGATTTTTTTGGTGGACCCTCCTTTTTCGGAAGTAACTCTATTTTAGTGGAGTTAACTAGAATTGCTCCAGTTTTGGAGGAGGATTACTAGGGAAAACAATTTTGACCATAATTGTAGCAAAATTCGACAAAATTGAGATCAGGAAATGGTGTTCCTAGCTAATTTGGATGTTTTGAGCACATTGAAGTAGGTTTCAAGAGCAATAGAGCATTGTAGACAACATTTTTTTCCATATTGAGCTAATACAGAGCCCCAAGGCATGGAAGTTGGACTAAGGAGATGTAGCCCAGGAGATGTGAACGCCTACATCAAAACACTTTGTTAAGTGTTCAAATTGATGGTTTGTTGTACATTTTGATCTTTGTTGTTCAGAACTTGTTTTTCATGTTATTTTTCTCATGAACTGAACATAAAACTTGATAAATTTACCTGTTTGCATTCACAAACACCCTAAGGAAACCTATGCACATGAAGCAACTGTCAAGCATTTGTTTATAAATATGAAGTTGAAATTAGCACAGAAAAATTAACATTCAACAATAGATCACCTGGCCTTCAACAAGATTAATGGATAGAGTCTACAAGCAACATGAACTCATTTACACTTTCAAATTACATTTCTCATTCATAGTGTCCCCAACAAATTTATAACATATGTTTTTATTTTTTCTTCTAAATTGCAAAAATTGAGTACATACATTCATAGATAATCATATATCTAATTCCTCTTCTATCTTTTAAAAATTACTAAAATTTGGATGAGTTGGAATTTTCCAAAAAGAATCTGAGCTCCCTGTTTTTCTCAAAAAAGTCTTTGCTTTCTTCAGATTTTTTCCTCCTACAAATCTAATCTATTTTCTAAACTTAAAAAACTACTTCCATCTATATCAACAAAAGCGGATAAATTTTTTTTTTTTTTTCTAACATCATTCCTACCCAACCTTTCTGATATTTAAACTAATTAATAAAATAAAGGAATCTAATTTCTTCCACATTTCAATTGTTTTTTTTCCAATTTCAAGAGTAATATGCTCCTGCACGGGAAATAAATTGTCTACGATCTCTTGAAAATTTGTGCAATGCTTGAACATCTCTTGAACAATCATCCAAGTAGCATCCTCTAATGGTTGATTTCTCCACTTCACCAAATACTAAAATTGCTCTTTTCCTCTAGTTTTCTTCATCACTTTTTGATCTAATAGCCCTTCAATTTCCTTTAAAGTTTCTTTGAGTGGTTATTTCTTCCATTCAAAAATATCATCTACTTCACTGGAAGACTCATCATCTGAAAATTTTCATGTTCCCTGAAAGGAATACAAATCAGAAACATTAAAAATTGGTCAACTACCAACATTGCTTGGAAGCTCCACTTCATAATCATTTGAGGAAAAATTCCTTAAAATTTTACAAGGTCTGATTTTCTTGAGTTTTAGCTTGTTGTAAGTTCCTTTAGGAAATATTTCTTTCCTCAAATGTACCATCACTAAATCACCAAACTCAAAGTATTGTTGCCTTCTCTTTGAATCAACCCATTGTTTTTATTTGTTGTTGCTTTGTTGTAGTTGTTTCTTAACACTTTCTTGCAATTCTTGCATGTTCACTGCAAATTTTTGACCTTATGCACTTCTTATATATTATTTTCCCAAATTCCTCAATTAATATACTCCCCTTAGATGCATTCCATATAAGATCTTGAAGGGACTCATACCTGCAATTATGTTGGGTGTATCGTTGTATGCAAATTCATCCTGAGCAAGAACATGATCCCATTTTTTGGGAGTTTCACTTACCAAGCTTCTCAATATGTTTCCCAAGCTCCTATTCACAACTTCTATTTTCCCATCAGTTTGTGGGTGATAGGATTATCTGAAATTAAGTTTAGTACCCAACTTGTTCCGTAATGTTCTCCAAACATTTCTAACAAATATTGTGTCTCTATCAGATGCAATACTTCTAATAAATCCATGCAACCTTACCACCTGTTTAAAGAACATTGGCAACATTGGTGGCATCACTAGTTTTGCTACAAGGTATAAAATGTGCCATTTTAGATAATTTATCAACCACAACATAGATAGAGTCGTTACCTCCTTGAGTCCTTGGCAATCCCAATATAAAGTCCATGCTCACTGAATCCCGTGGCCTAGTAGGAATTTGTAAAGGCTGATATAAACCTATATTTTGACTTCTTCCCTTCACATGCTGGCAGATCCTACATTTTACAACAAACATTTTCACATCATCTTGCATGCCTGACCAGAAAAACAAAGCATTCAATTGAGAAAAAGTTTTATCTTGCCCAAAATTTCCTGATAATCCTCCTCTATGTTTTTCCATGTTAATATTTTCTCTCATAGAATCTTTTGGGTATGCACATATTAAATAACAATCCTTCCTGTAACATAAAGCTCAACCATTGAGTTCTGTCACCCCTAAATGGATTTTTACAAGAGCCATATGCATATTTAAAATCAACATCTTCCTTATGCATCTTCTTCATTTCATCAAATCCTAAAGTGATAACTTGAAACTCATTCAAAAAAAAAATTATTCTACTTAATGCATCAACAACCTTGTTTGATTTACCACTTGTATGGTTGATTAAAAATGTGAAATTTTGTAAGAAATCCACACATTTAACATGCCTTTGTTTCAATTTTGTCTGACTGTTCATAAACTGCAGAGAATGGTTATCATTATAAATAACTAACTCTTTGGGCATAAGATAATGCCTCAATTTTTTTAAACCTTGAAATACAACATAGAACTCTTTATCATAAGAGGAATAGTTCTGCCTTTCTTCATTCAATTTTTCACTGAAATATGTAATTTCCCTTCCTTCTTGACTTAGGACAACTATAATAGAAAATCCACTCGCATATGTCTCAACTTGAAAATATTTGTTAAAATATGGTAAGGCTAATACAGGATGTTCGGTTATCTTTTTCTTCAATACGTTAACATTTCTATCAGCTACTATAGTCCATTTAAATACTTTCTTATTCTCCTTGATTGTGTCAACAATGGCTACACATAAACTACTAAAATCCTTTATAAAGTTTCAGTAAAAACTTACAAGACCGTGAAAGCTTCTTACCTCAAACACATTCCTTGGAATAGGTTAGTTAATGATTTCCTTAACTTTATCTAGATCCATTTTCAATCCTTCTTCCAAAATCACAAATCATAGGTGTACCAACTCATTCTTAATGAAGTTACATTTATTTAAACTTATCAAAAAATTCTCTTGTTGCAAGGTGCTCAAAAATAATTTGGGATGCAAGAGATGCTCTTCTTTTGTTTGGCTATATATTAAAATTTTATCCAGATAAAAAATAACAAATTTACTTGTAAATTATTTGAAGACTTCATTCATTATTCTCATAAATGTGCTACGTGCATTGGTAAGGCCAAAAGGAATTACCAACCACTCATACGATCAATTGTTTGTTTTCCATTCAACCCCCTCTATAATTCTAATTTGTTGATAGCCACCCTTGAGATCAATTTTAGAAAAAGACTTAGCACCACTCAAACAATCAATCAAATCTTCAATGCAAGGAAGTGAAAATTTGTACATGATTGTAATTTTATTGATGGCCCTTGAATCAGTGTGCATTATCCATCCATCATCTTTCTTTGGGCTAAGCATGGTGGGAAGAGCTCATGGACGTAAGCTCTCCTTTATTAATCCTTTTTCCAACAACTCATGCACATGTTTATTTATCTCTTCATTTTCCTGTGGAGTCATGTGATATGATTCTTTATTTGGAATACTGCTCCTCAAATTAGATTTATATGATGACTAATGCTTCAAAAAGGATGCAGCTTACTTGTAAAATACAAAACAATTATATCTGCAAACTCATCCAACATAACCTTGACTTCTTCGGGCAAATCATTTAAACTCTGCTAGTAAAAATTAACTTGGGCTTACCAATAAAAGAAAAATGAATTTATTCTTTCTTTTTGATCTCTTGCAGCAACCCATTCCCATCCATTAGTAGCACACTAGGACAGCTTCCTCTTTCGGATCCTTACCGTCCAAGGACAATAGAATATTTTTTTGACCATTTTTCTCAAGAGTGTAAGTGTTCCTCTTGCCATCATGAATGATTTTCCTGTCATACTACCGTGGCCTTCCCAAAAACACCTGGCACACATCCATTAGAATTATGTCACATAATACCTCATCCTTGTAGTTACCAATCTAGAATTCCACTTTGCACTACTCATTCACCAATATATTATGAACTTTTTGTAGCCAAGAAACCTTGTAAGATGTAGGATGTGCTATTCTCTACAACTCAAAATTATCTACCATTTCTCTGCGGATCAAGTTATATGTGATACCACTGTCAATCACCACTTTGCAACACTTGCCTCCTAATTTGCATGTGGTATCGAATAATCTTTTTCTTTGTGTTGGTTCCTTAACTTCTTTTTCAGACAAATGCTATATGGTGGATTATGTAAAGGAATATCAAAGATAAAGACAATTCTTGTGAGTGGATTACCAATGGGAGAGAAACATAGACTCAACCTAGACAATTAGTAGGACAATTCTAAGCAAAGACAATTTGTATGTAGTTTTTTTGTGATAGTTAGAGGAAAGATTGAGTGGAATTGAATAAAGAAGTAGATTTAAGGTTAGGCAGAATGTGGAAGCATTGGGTTCTTCCTTGAGTGAACTGAGATAATTATTAAACGTATTAAGTATTATAAATGTGTATGTTCGAAATATGAAGGAGAGCAAAGATTACAAAACCACTGTGTAAAATATTTAAATAAACATTTGTTTATGTATGGATGAAATATTTTCTTTGTTGAATTGAGTCATAAAGTCTTTGAAATTATGTTGTTTTAAGCTAATTGTGTTTTGTAGGTGACCAAAGTGATGTATAGTTTTTGGCATAAAATTTCTTGAGTTAAAATAGAAAGGTTCTAGGAACCATATAAACGACTAATAGAAAATAACATTTAAATAAGAAAGATATGTATAGGTGAAGATAACATATACAAATAGATATAAGTATAATTATACGATCATATACAATAATAATCCTAATGTTGAGTATATATGTGCTTTCTATGAGAACAATACTTAGTTCAAGTCTAACACATGTGGTCCTCAATAAAAAAAATGTTTAGGACTCAAAGAACTAATAGAGGCCTTCCATTATATGAGTCCATTGGGTCTATATAAGTATATAATTGTCTATGTATATATATTAATGTGTAAGAAAGTACATACACTAGACATAATATATGTTGTGCTAAGTACTAGAAATGAAAGAAGTAAAACTAACTCCATTTAGAATTCCCTTGTGAAACACGCCCGCTCCTAATCTACACCAAAACACAAGTGAGAAGGTGGGTGTTTGGAATACCCCTTTGTTTCTATGTAAATATATTGAACGATTTTTAGTGGTGATGGCTAGAGAGCCATGGTGAATTAGACTTAAAATAAACAATGAAGTATGATGATGTAATAATGAGTTATATTAATGAAAAGGAAAATACTAGAGATACTTAAATTAAATATATCATCACCCAGATCCGAAAACTAATGTGGACTGATAAGATCAAAATAAACTTCCCTAAAAACATTCCCAAAAATACCTAGGGTTTTCTTAATCAGATTTAATATGATTGGAGAGAGAAATATATTAAATCACTCAGTGTAGAAAGAACACCGAGTAAGGGTGATTAAAGAACCATAGGAAAAAAGGAGGGATTTATCGGAAAAAGGTAAGATACGTTTTTCTAAATATAGGGAAAAACATAGGCTATTGGGTTAGCACACCCTAGAAAGTGGGACACCGCTATGGAAAAATATGGTAGGGAAGCAAGGCATAAAAATAACTTGTCTCGAATCACAAGGGGTTGTTTATTCAAGGGTAATGAGATCTTAACTCAGGAGGAATCTGTGGTGAAGGTTCATGGCTGGGTGGAAAGTTGTTTCATCCCAAGTAGTCCCTTTTGGTTTACGGGTAGATTTTATGGTTTTTTATTTCTTTATAAAGAATTTATATTTTATTTATTATTGTTATAAAAGAGCTATTCTACATATTTATAGTGAAAATTTTGTCACATGTTGAATCATGTAAATTGTTGCAT
The DNA here is from genome assembly GCA_031772625.1 of Pinus tabuliformis. Lineage (NCBI taxonomy): Eukaryota > Viridiplantae > Streptophyta > Pinopsida > Pinales > Pinaceae > Pinus > Pinus tabuliformis. The sequence goes on from CM062818.1 coordinate 1,462,567,863, forward strand.
ATATGGGTAGTATTTTAAATTAGACTAAGATAGGTTATGCATGAAGATCCGATGTGTAGGTTGTGTACCTTGTTGAGGGCTTACAAGAAATTGGAAATGAATTCATGAAAATATTTGAGATTAAATTTAATGGTTAGGTATAGTTATATTTAAATTGGAGATTTTATGTACATATGCATCTCGTGACATGAAGTTCGTATCATGACCTTTGCATGGTGAAGGGGAGGAATTTAATTTAATAAATTTTAACACTGCAGTTGCAGAGAATAATTTGGTGTCGAAGTTGAACACCTAGGGTGACTGCGAATGACTAAATATTCATGAAGAAAACTCATTTTTTATATATTTCAGTCTGTGCCACACGAGTGTGATTCTTGTCTTATAAGACTAGCTAACTCATATAAATCGTCTGAGTGAAGGGGATAATTTATACCTATCCATTCTAACCCTAGAAAACTCCTAATAGTGTTATTACACTTCCCTATAAAGTGAGAACAACATGATTCAATTGCATAAAAATGTGTTTGTAGTGGAAATATCCATATTAGAATACTTCATTCACGATGGCCAAGGAGAACCCCATTGATAAAAAGAAAAATAAAAACTCGTATTGATCCAAAAAAGGAAAGTATATAGATTGGAGAACATGAACGATAACAACTCGCTTTGAATATAAATAAAAAGGTATGAATCCAAAGATGAGAAAAAATCCTTAGTCGCTTTGAATATGAGAAATAATCCTTAAAAATAATGAAATTACCACTAAGTACGAATCCAACTACATCTAAAGACTTGTCTTAAATCTTGCAAGAAACAAAATAACACAATACTATTGGTATCCTACTATAATTAGAAGTATAACAAATGCCTTCATTATAATTCATAATCAGAGAAAAAGATAACATATCACTCGTTCTCATGTTTCTATAAGAGAAAATAAATTTCCAACATGGAGGTGGGTAAAACAAGCCATACAATCATATATACTCTGTGAGAAAATAACATTTAGAACTCTAAATATATTAAAAGTGCCGATAAGGTGAGGCTAAACCAGTGTTGAGAAAACCTTCTCAACACTAAACTACGTATATAGCTATACCCATACCAACAAGGTCGCAAATAAATGAATTGGGGGTAAAGATTTAAATCAAATTCCTTTCAAAGTTTGTGTTGGAACTCAATGGTCCTCCTTTATGGAAAGTTAAAGTTGTCACTAAATATTGGATTAAAAATTCAGTAGCCAGAGTGACCTCTGCATGAAGCTACACACATGGATATTAGGAGTCTCTCGTGAAGACTATATGATTAAGGTAACCATAATTATTCAGGAAAAACAATTTAATTGATGCCCCAATAAGGTTACATTAATTAAACTAAGTTGGGTATCGTGGGAAACCAACTCCACCTAGTCCTCGAACATCTAGAGTTTGTAGGGATCGATACTATGAGTAACACTTCAATCGATCAATTATAAACTCTAAGGATGCAGATAACAATAATTATGGAATCTGAAGGAGAACACTTGGAATTAAGAGGTAACATAGAAGATAGTCCTCGTATGATTTTGTACAACCACCTATCAAGTTTCTAAAATAAAAACTCGAACAACAGAAAGTATATTAATAAATCAAGAGAAGGAGAGAAAAATTCCCTGTTCGGATTATCTCATTCATACATTCACTGTGCAACAAACTTTAAGTAGGTAATCATTAAATGAAAAAAAAATATATACAGCAATGGAGGAAAAATAAAACATCCTTCCCTTAATTATATAGAGCGAGTCGATATACATTTCCATTCGTTCACTTAAACAGAGTCAAGAATCCCTCATAATAGGCAAACTCGAGAAGGCTTTAGTACATGCAAGACTCCACATACAATTCAATTAAAATTACAACTTCAAATTGAAATTGGAACCATCAGTGTGGTATCCATTCCCAAAGATTGAAGGGAAACTGAGAAAAAGGTTTTGGTAAACATGATAAATTTCTTTCGCAGAAACAGAAGCAATTAAACAAGCTCTAGGGAGAATGTGGAAGAATGCCCGCTGGAAATTCCTCCAAGAAACCATGGAAATGTAAACAACCAACCTGGAAGCGAATAAATGTGATCAGATAGGAAAATTTTAATCATGACACCACCTTAAGGGTTTCTATTATGAATACGAAAAAATATTGTAATACTCAGGCAGTGACACACAAAGGATACCTACATAACACCACCTGGCCTAAATTTCGAAAGAGATATGTAGCACAGAAAGAAATGTTGAATAATAAAGAAATGAAACACCATCTACAGCATACCCTGTAAAAATCCCAAGAAATTTGTACCCATTTCTCTCCAATCAACAATGGAAAAAAAAAAAAACTATGTTACCATTACCACCAATATCTATGGGTAGTAACATTATTGAAGAAACAACACAACGAAGAAAAAAATATAGACCATCATTACATGTAGTCTCTTGAAAGGATATTCTTGAGTGGATAGAGGCAAAGCCTTGGTCCTCCATTCAATCCTAATCTTGGCGAAGAAAGAATGAGAACATGAGTGCATTAATGAACCAAATACACACTCTCTCTCCATCTCTCTTTTCTTTTAAAGAGAGTTAAGACAAAATAGAAAAAACATAAAATAAAAGAATATTCCAATGCTTTAATAGGATTAAATGCATTCTTCCTTTAATTTATTTAAGGGAAGTCTATTTTTTCCTCCACACACTAAGTTGTAAGCTCTCACACTTATCTATTTGTCATGGTCATCTCTCCATTTCTATACAATGAACATATTTTATATCATTTGCAAAGACTTGAGTAATACAAATAGTTTTACCTCATATTATAGCAATGTCATTTTACCCTCTTCATGTAGGAAATATTGGATAGTGTACTCTTTGGCATTTCTGGAGTTGTAGATGGATTCGTTAAATTCTCAGATTAGCTGCTACAAAGGATAGATCTGACATATATGAAGGTGAGAATGTAAACAAAACATGCCTAAATTGGATGGAGGATTGTTGAGCAAAAGACGAAGAAAATTGGTATTGATTTATATATGACAATGATCTATATTGTGAAACCTGGGTACATGATCATGTTTGCAACATTTGATAGGCTTGATGAAGATGAATACTAAAATTTGATAGCCTTTTTCACTTAGATATTTTCTTCAGCTCATTTAGTGTAAGAAACCATCGATTACTAGCATTTTCCATTGATTTCTATTGTGGGAAATCTTTTCAACCTATACTGCAAATTTTGTGACTTTCATCTTCATTCCCAAAACTTTTGGGAAAGGATTTAATGTGATCATTTTATATTAGGCTTTTTACTTTGAACGCTTTCTTCAGTAGTGGTAGTGGTAGTTATATACTTTTTATTGTAATGGATAATGTAGCAAATCTTAATCTTCGAAAGAGGTGGAGAAGCTTCCCATTTTGTTAGAGGAAGTTATTTTCACCATAATAGATGCTTTATTGAAAACACGATGTTGGACGGGTGTTGACATGTCCAATCATACCAAGATTGAATATTTATAATGAAAGGAATTTGATCCATTCCTTTATGACTAGATAGAGTACATTCAACCAAGCTTGAGATATGGTGCCAGTGATCATGAATGTACACGATTGAGTCTTACACGGTATGGAGTTTTGTGCTCCTTTTCTCCATTCACCGATAGTTACAAGGCATTGTATGTGATGGGAACTAGAAATGGGTTGTGGAATCTAAATTCATAGATCAATAAGGCCTTGGATCTATTGTCTAACAAGCTAGTATCCAATGATGATAAAAAAAATTGGTATCTCGGTAGAAGAGATAGGAAAGCTAAAATGATGGTTTCTAGTGAAAATAAAGTTTAGTATATTTATATATATGGATGGCTTTTATAAATAGATAGAGACCAAAAATCTGAATAGAAAGAATCTTCTTTAGAATAAACTGTGACGAATATTAACAAGTGACCAAACCTACTTCCAACAAGCATCCAAACCTCTCTTTGCCTCACCAGATTGAGATATGCTGGAACATTAACAATGTGATTCTGAGAATGATTTCATGTAGGAAGTAGGCTTGATTGATTTCTAAATGATGTGGCCATCAACATTGGATAAACTCCCAAGAAACAAAATCAAAGAACAATCGTGAGGGTTTCCGTACCTCACTACAAGAAAAAAGGACATTGCTGAGGGGTGAAAAATGTCACCATAAGCTCATTGGTAACAGTCAAAAGAGCATTTGTCACCAAAAACTGAACGTTACCAAAGGTGGTGTCACCAAAAGTATAGGTGTTGCAGTGACATACAAAGTCTGTCGCCAATAATGATTTATAGTGATGGATAGTGACCGTCACCATTTCATATGAGCAATGGTGATGGACCATAGCCTCCGTCACAACAAAATGAACTTCGCCAAAGGTGGTGTTGCCAAAAGTATGGGTGTTGTATTGACATTGAAAGTTCGTCACCAATAATGATTTATAATGACGAACAGTGACCGTCACCATTGCATATGAGCAATGGTGATGGACCATAGCCTCAGTCACAAAAAACTGAACATCACCAAAGGTGCATCGCCAAAAGTATAGGTGTTATGGTGACATACAAGGTCCGTCATGAATATTAATTATAATGAAGGATAGTGACCGTCACCATTTCATATGAACAATAATGATTTATTGTGATGGATCTTAATGATCGTCACTATTGGTGCATATATATGGTGACGTTAATTGACCGTCACCAAAAGCTACATTTCTAGAAGTATAGGCGTTGTGGTGACGTTCAAGATCTGTCATGAATAATGACTATAATGACGGACAACGACCGTCACCATTTCATATCAACAACGACGACTTATGGTACGGACCTTTGAGGGTCGTCACTATTGATGCGTATATATGGTGGCGTTCGTTGACCACCACCATTTCATATTTTTGGTGAGGGTCGAAAAATGTCACCAAAGCTCATTGATGATAGTCAAAAGAGCCTCTGTCACCAAAAATTGATCGTCGCCACTCCATATGGATGTTAGTGCACAATGGAATCGAACTACCAACCTCCTTCTTGTAAAGCAGGTGCTCTTCCATTGAGCTAACACCCTTTAAAGAATTATATTTTTTTAAATTAGACCTTGAAAATTCATAAACTGTAAATTCTACAACTTTCAATAAATTAAAGTCTCGGCAATATTTTACTAAACAAGAAAAGCAACATCGAAGTTGTAGGTCCCAACCTAATGGTTATTGAAGTTCTGAAAATTGGGTGGAGGGAAAAATAGTTTTGTATAAGAGAATCAATATGTTCAGTTGAATACTCAATTAGAAGTGAAACTCTTAAGACATTTGTAACCTATAAATGACTTATAACTATCAAATGCACCAAATATTGCAAAGTAAATGTCATAAGTGGATAGCATATGAAAGAAGAGGAGGCAGGGACTTGGAACCCTTGTACATCTTGGCATGCCTTAGCACTTGGCACATCTTATCTTGTTTGACATGTCTTTGTACTATCTGGCACATATTAGCATGTCCTAGCATTCCCTAACACACCTTGGCAGTCATGACCTCAACACTAGCATTTCATTTTTCCATTACTTGGGAACCTTACATTCACTATAACACCTTGGCACTCCCTATTTGTCATGCCCTCTATTATCCTCCATAATGTCCTAGGCTGATGAGGACATCGACGAAGGTAACCACAGAACAAGCTTTTAGTTTGGTAGCTAGCCCTACCAAACTAGAGAGGGCTCTCTCTATGAAATCACAACCAAGATATGACTAGAATGTAAAGGATTTTAGGCTAGATAGCTAGGCTCAGGTGGGTTTTTGGAAAATTTAGGGACTTGGAACTCTATCCATCAGTGTCTTGTCTAGTAGGGACTTTGTTAAGGAGGCAAGGACTTGGAACACTATCTAGGATAAAGCACCTAACATGCATGACAGAAGCTCCCTAGAATAGAGTACCTCCTACCTAGAAGAGTGTCCCCTGCTCAAAATATAGAACCCTTCTCTACTGTGCACTTTTCTTAAATATAAATCTGTGCATAAAATAGTACTAATAAAAACACCTAAATTAAGAAAAGTGAGCATCTAAGTAAAACTATAAAAGTATAATAAATATGGCTCTATATAAGTTTGGGAAATAGTAGACAAGCATGATTTCATACAACAACAATAAGATGCCTAAAATCGATGTGATTCTTTCATCGTTGCTATACCCTCACAGCAAAACTGGAATCTATAGCATGTACCCCAAGGCTGTGTGCATCTGCTGAAGGTGTAGATTGAAAGGATCTACTGAGATGAAGTACTATTGAAGGAGAAACACCTTCAAAACAATAGATAAAGTCTACTGTGAATTGAACCCATTTGCACACATACCAAGTTTGCTACTGGGTACACTTCTTCGCTTAATGGAAACTGCAATGTATTATAGTGATGCTAAAGAAAAAACACCTTTAGTGCAACATGGATAAAACTCTAATAGATATTGTCACCGTTGCCTTGGTTGTCAATGATATCATCAATATAGGTAACAACTTCGATAATTGAAAAACCAAAAGGTGAGATGCATAGATCATTTGAAATGACAGATTTGGGCATACTTTATTATTGTTTAGGAGTGTTAGTATAGAAAATGCAAGGTAGCCTCTTGCATCTTTCTGTCATAGGCAAAGGATGCGAAGAAATACATAAAATATTAAATAGCATGGTGTAAGTCAGTTGCAAGTTCTTTTGAAACGGGAATGGAATTCTCCTTGTGCAGGTTCTAATCTAGTGGGTATAACTTTAAATAAGAAACTGATAGTTATGGGGTTGAAATTGTCTCACAATTCATGAAAAGTCCCAAATTTTTTCACTAGAAAGAAGTAGAGCGATTCGTCAGGTTTATGGAAGGGAACACCCTATTCGCAGGAAGATAACTTGAAATTAGTCGGGCATATTATTTCTCGTCTTATGGTATGTGTGTGCTTTCAAAAGATAACCACATCGAAAGACTCAATAATAACTTTCGTAAAGTTTTTAAATGTAAAGAACTTCTGAGAAAACCCATCACTTAATGACAATTTAGCGAGGAATATTTCGAAGGATTCAATCTTGCACTCTGTCATAAAAATGAAGTTGGGGTATCTTTCCAAAAAATCGACTCCAACCATAATGTGAAAGGCAAGTTAACTGTGAAACCTCTTTCCCACTTTGTAGTATTTTTCCCTCTTGAATTCCAACAGGTATTTGGCTGCTTAGATCCACAAAACTCATGCCAGGTAAAATTTGCATGATACAATTGTGACGTGCAAGCTTGACACATGCTCTAGTTTCCCTCTAAAAGAGGGTAAGTCAAAATATTATGACAATCTTAACTATAATTTGCTCATATACTATTAAGGTATTGCATGGAATAAACAATATACTATCAATGCGGTAATGAAGAACTCAAAATAAATGAATTTCTTATTGCTACAATAGCGCCTCTTGGGTTTCTCGGATAAACCACCTAACCTGCATAGCAAAATCTTCCTAGAATAGAGTACCTCCTAACTAGAAGTGTGTTCCCTGCTCAAAATATAGAACCCTTCTCTATTGTGCACTTTTCTTAAAGATAAATCTGTGCATAAAATAGAACTAAGAAAAACACCTAAATTAAGAAAAGTGAGCATCTAAGTCAAACTATAAAAGCATAATAAATATGGTTGTATTTAAGTTTGGGAAACACTAAACAAACATGATTTCATACAACAACCACAAGATGCCTAAAATTGATGCACTTCTTTCATCGCTGCTACAACCTCATAGGAAAACTATAATCTACAACATGTATCCCAAGGCTACATGCATCTACTAAAGGTGCAGACTGAAAGGATCTATTGAGATGAAGTATTGTTGAAGGAGAAACACCTTCAAAACAATAGATAGAGACTAATGTGCATTCAACCCATCTGCACACAGGCCAAGGTTTCTACTAGGTACACTTCTCCCCTAAATGGAAATTGCAGTGTATTGTTGCTCTACTGAAGGAGAAACACCTTCAGAGAAACACGGATAAAACTATAACATATATTGTCACTGTGGTATCGGTTGTATAAGATCTCATCAATATAGGTAACAACTTCGATAATTGAAAAACCAAAAGGTGAGCTACATAGATCATTTGAAATGATAGATTTGGGCATACTTTATTATTTTTTAGGAGTATTAGTATAGAAAATGCAAGGTAGCCTGTTACATCTTTATGTCACAGACCAAGGATGTGAATAAATAAAGAAAAGATTAAATAGCATGGTACAAGTTGATTGCAGGTTCTTTCGAAACAAGAATGGAGTTCTCCTTGTGAAGATTCTAATATATTGGGTATAGATTTAAATAAGAAATTTATAGTTATTGGGTTGGAATTGTCTCAGATTCATGGTAAGTCCTAAAGTTGTTCACTAGAAAGAAGTAGAGCGAGTCGTCAGGTTTATGAATGGGAACACCCTATTCATAGGTATATAACTTCAAATTAGCCTGGCATATTATTTCTCCTCTTCTTGTACGTGTGTGATTTGAAAAGCTAACCACCTCCAAAAACTCAAGAACAACTCTAGTAAAGTTTATAGGTGTGAATCACTTCTGAGAAAACTCGTCACTTAATGATAATTGAGCGAGGAATATGTCGAAGGATTCAATCTTGCACTCAGTCATAAAAAGGAAGTTGGGGTATCCAGCATCTTGCCAACAAACTGACTCCAACCATAATGTGAAAGCCAGGTTAACTATGAAACCTCTTTCCCACTTTGTAGTATTGTTTCCTCTTGAATTCCAACAGGTATCTTGTTGCTTAGATCCACAAAACTTGTCCCAGGTAAAATTTGCATGATACAATTTTGACGTGCAAGCTTGACACACTCTAGTTTCCCTCTAAAAGAGGGTAAGTCAAAATATTATGACAGGCTTAACTATAATTTGATCATACACTGTTGAGGTATTGTATGGAATAAACAATATACTATCAATGCACTAATGAAGAACTCAAAATAAATGAATTTCTTGTTGCTACAATTGCGACACTCTTGGGATTCTCCAAGGAGACACTAATTTATAGACATTTGGAATCTTTACTTGGTCTGCAGAAAGATTAAGCAATGGTAGTTATCACTTTTTTTCCCTCCCATGGAAGGTCTATACAGAGTTAGCAATAAATTGATTTAAAAGTGAGGTATATGCCTGACAAATAGGAGTCTGACTCTTCAACTCTAATTTAGTGGCAAGGAAATATTCAACTGTAAATGCTTGATCTTCTACAGTGTAAATTTCTAGATAAATGGCTAGCGTAAATTTGTCCATTCTCCACATATCCAAAAAAAATAGGTATGTCTGGACTATGGTTGTGTGTAAAAGAGGGGAGATCACATAAATAATCCATTATCAAAAGAAAAAGTTAAAGCACAACATTCTATGGAGATTTTTTTTAAAATTTTATTACATACCTTAGAAAGTTTGAAAGGACATAACTGAAGCTTCCCTCTCCTTCCACACTTCATTAAATATGCCCCTTTTCCAATGCATATGTGGCCTGCAGAATCACAATCAGCAAATAGAATATGAAAATTAAGTTTAATGAATTAAAGTAGCTTTGTTATACCTCAAGCAAATGGACTATGAGAAATTGGATTCATTCTCTACAAAATATGATATAGAAAGATCTAATTACATTTTAAACTGAAACAAAGATAAATTCGATTCATGCTTTTGCAATAGATGATATAATGAGATCTAATGACATTTTCAACTCAAACAAAGGTAAGTCGAGTAAGTTAAATGTCTAAAATGAAGGCATCCAAATTTTGAGTGGCAGTTACTATATATATCTAGGTAGAGGCTATAACATAAAGATATTTGTTATATATGAAGATAAAAAAAATGAAAGGAGTGTGAATTTTTGACCATCAATTATAAGTTCCTTTCAAGGACTAAATCAAACCATAACATTGTTATCAAGATAATCAACTCACCCATGCTAGTACGCTTCTAGTAGTTTCATGATAAAAATCAAACTCAATAAACTTCAAACAACATAAATTAACCAACAATATGCCTGAGGTTGGTTACCTAAGGATTATATCATACTAAATTACCTTTTGCATATAACATTGAAAATGACTGTGAAAGAAATGAAGACAAATCAATGATTATGATGGATGCATGTGATGAAATAAAATAAAAAAATACCTTTCTTCTTGCTACTAATGAGCCTTCTAGGGGATTCTTGGATGAAGTTGATCCTGATCTGCTTTCTGAAATCAAAGAGACACTTTCTAGCTACTCTGATTCGACGGACAAAAACCCTAATGCTTATGAAAATGAATATGGGAATCAATAAGGATCGATGAAATTGGTCTTGAAGAAGTTTTCTCAAAGTCTAATATGGATAGTATTTTAAATTTCTACAGCTAGCAGAGGGTTTTCCCAGTTGGGTACCCTAGAGAATATTGTTTTTTTTTTCTATAGTGTGACTGTGTTTTATTTTTGTTCTATTCCACTACAAATTGGTAGAGATATTTTTTTGTCTTGGTGCAACAATTAGTTTCAGATTTATTCATTCAAGAAGTCGCAAAATTTCAAGGAAATTCTACACAAGGGACAATTAATTTATATTTTCACTTATATCTTTTGCAAGTAAAATTCACAACTAAATTTTCATCCAAAGTGTTTAGGTTACTAGCAAGTGGTATCATAGCATATCTCAACATTGCAAGGCACAAATCATACTATTTAATAAGGTTGAGACTTGAGATACAAATATATTCCCAAGTTATGCAGGCAAGAAAACTGCTGATTTTTAGTTCTAAATCTATCCAACCAGAACAAAATTCTGCCATTTTCAACACCCTCTAGTCAAAGTTATTCCTCGCCTCATTCAACTCAATTAAGAAAATGTCAATCTCGTTGATATTTCTTCTTCAGTTCATGCTTCTAACTTATATATTTGTGGAACCTAATATATCATTTATGTTAAGTGATTATTCATTCAAAATTATTTAGTTCGTCTAGCGCATCTACCTAATTTTCTGATACACTCTATCAGACATTTGTAGTAGAAAATATAAGAGTGTTTTAGTACCTATTGTTATAAAACTCTAATCTGGAAAAAGTATTTTTTGTTGTTTCCCTAAAAATATTTACAAAATTTTCAATCCCAAAGCCATTTCAAGGAGAATTTTAGTCAGGGAGAAATTTAGTATTATTTTTGAAAAATTTGAATGCAACTAAAAGAAATTCTTCCCGTTTGCTCAAAAGATTCCAGCACCAAATATGAGTGAATTCATAGAACTTAATATTTGGAAATAGTTAAATTTCACTTCGCTTTTCCAAGACCATATATGAGTGAATTCACAAAACCTGAGATTTGGATTCTGGAAACACTTAAATTTCACCTCATTTATTAGGACTGGAAGTTCCCTAAGATGCAAACATGTAGCATTAAGAATCTACTTTTCTTTTTTAAGGAAAATGATCAGTTTATAAATAGTGATACAAGAATCCTTGTATACATGTCTGACATAGTTCTTTGGTCACAAATAACGAAACTGAACTCCATCAATACACAACAGACAAGGTAGAATGTAAGAGGGCATATACTTTTCAACATATACTATGACAAAAATAAACATCTATACAGCCATAAAAAGTTGTCACCACACCAAAAAAGGAATTCAAAACCAAAATAAAAATAGGAACAGACTTGGATTGTTATGGTTACTCTAACAAAATGTTAAATAGTATCAATATGTTAATATGGAAAATAGTGTAGTTGATTATGATTTATTTAGCCCAAGGGGTTAGCCCAACCAAATGTCATTAATGTTAATAGGTATTTGGCTAGCTCTGTGCTGGCAGGTGCTCTGTTCGAAATCCCTTGGGTGAGGTGCACTAGTCAATGCCAATGGGTTTACTAGGGATGCCATCCATGAATGTGGGAAAACATCCATTGGGGTTCCCCAGAGAGTTTTTCTTGGAAAGAATAAACATAGGATTTCCTATAGAGAAATTTTGAGATGCATACAATGTACACCCAGTAAAATCAACTCTATAGAGACAAACCATAAAAGAAGGAAAAATACAGATGCTTTTACCTATGTTCTCTCGTTTTCCCTCCCACCCTGTAAAAAGTGAAAATATGCTACTCTTAAATTTAAAAGAAAGGATGAAGAAAATAGTGAATTTTGAACTAGTCCTCCTTGTGTGGAAGAAGACTAAAGTGGGGTGGAAATGCAGCGAGGTTAGAAATGAAACATACCTGGGTGCCATTAATGGATTGAAGAGGTAAAACCTTAACTCACAAATCTCTTCAATCTTGTTTTCCTTCCCGCTGTGTGAAAAGTGAAAATATGCTACTCATAAACTTAGAAACAATGATGAAAAAATAATGAATTTTGAACCAGAGATTTGAGGTGTGTGTACTTCTTCCTGTGTGGAAGAAGACTAAAAGTGGGGTGTAAATGTAGTGAGGTTAGAAATGAAACATACCTAAGCGCCATTAATGGATTGAAGATCCAATGGTGGGGGATATGAGGTGTGTGTACTCCTTCTTGTGTGGAAGAAGACTAAAAGTGGGGTGGAAATGTAGCAGAGATTAGAAATGAAACATACCTAGGCGCCATTAATGGATTGAAGATCCAATGGTGGGGTTGGATTGAAGATCCAATGGTGGGGTTTGATATCAGTCTGCTACTGGTAAAACCTTAATTCACAACACTCTTCAATGTCGTTTTCCCTCCCATCCTGTGAAAATTGAAAATATGCTACTCTTAAACTTAAAAGTAAGGATGAAAAAAATAGTGAATTTTGAACCAATCCTCCTTGTGTGGAAGAAGACTAAAATTGGGGTCGAAATGCAGCAAGGTTAGAAATGAAACATACATGGGCACCATTAATGGATTGAAGATCTAATGGTGGGGTTCTATATCAATCTTTTATGGTAAAACTTTAATTCACAACTCTCTTCAATCTCGTTTTCCCTCCCGCCCAGTGAAAAGTGAAAATATGTTACTAGTTTTCCCTCCCTCCGCCTTATGAAAAGTGAAAATTTAATTCACAACTCTCTTCAATCTTGTTTTCCCTCCTGCATGTGAAAAGTGAAAATATCTACTCATTTTCCCTCCACCCTATGAAAAGTAAAAATAGTGAAAATATCTACTCATTTTCCCTCCACCCTATGAAAAGTAAAAATATACTACTTGTTTTAGAACATAAATGAAGATTGGGATTGGGAGGGTTTTGTTACATCAAAATTAAGGCTGAATTTTTTCAAAAATGTTAAAATTTCCTCCCTTAAAAACAATAAATACAATATTTATAGAGTACAGAGTATATGTGTAGGTGTAATGTAAGTATGTAAACAATTCTAAATATGGGCTTAGTTAAATAATAATAATAATAATAATAAAAGTCAAAAGTATGGGAATGAGTGCAAAAATCTAAATGTTGGCTCAATTAATAATAAAAATAATAAAATTCAATTTTTTATATTTTGATTTTGTTATTAACTTGTGAATAGGTTTTGTTACAATACCATGAGCCAATACCATGGCTTATCAATACCTCAATCCCAAAAACCATAACTTATTTCACAACCAAAATATTTTATAACAATATGACAAGACTCTTAACCATGGATATTCACCCCCCACTTTACAATGGATATTATTAACTTGTAAAAAATTGGCTTTGTTATAATACCATGGACCAATACTATGGCTTATCAATACCACATGCTATAAAAACACAACTTATTTCACAATCAAACTATTTTATAACAATATGAAAATATTCTTAACCATGGATATTCATTCTCACTTTACCATGGATATTATTAACTTGGAAATGGAGTTTGTTACAATACCATGGGCCAATATTATGGTTTATCAATATCACATGCCCAAAAAACATAACTTATTTCAAAATCAAAATATTTTATAAAAATATGGTAGGATTCTTAATCATGGATATTCACCCCCGCTTTGTCATTGATCTTATGAACTTGTGAATAGGCTTTGTTACAATAGTATGGGCTAATACCATGGCCTATCAATACCACATGCCAAAAAATCATATCTTATTTCACAATTTAAATATTTTACAACAATATGAAAAGATTCTTAAACATCTATATTCACCCCCACTTTACCATGGATATTATTGATATTATGAACTTGTGAATAGGCTTTGTTACAATAGTATGGGCTAATACCATGGCCTATCAATACCACATGCCAAAAAATCATATCTTATTTCACAATCTAAATATTTTACAACAATACGAAAAAATACTTAACCATCTATATTCACCCCCACTTTACCATGGATATTATTAACTTGTAAACATGCTTTGTTACACTACCATGGGCCAATACCATGGCTTATCAATACCACATGCCCAAAAACTATAACTTATTTCACAATAAAAATATTTTCATTTAATTTAATTTAATTTTATAACATTTTTTATTTGAAGCTAATAGTAAAAGGTTTGTAATTAGTTTTGAGATATATATAAACCCTCTATCCTCAAGACTACTAAAATTATTCCCATATAAATTAAAGTAAGGTTTTAATAAAATTAAAAATGAGAATAATTTTGTATTTAAAGATGTGAAATTTATATAATACAAATATTAGTAAGAACCAACATAGATCTATCTTAACTAAGGATCCAAGTGATGATAGCAAGCAAAGTGAAGGGAAGAGAGGGCAAGGAGATAGTGACAAAGATGTAGGGTGGAGAGAGAGAGAAAGAAAGAGTGAGAGAGTGATGGGGGGAGACAGAGAGAAGGAGGTAGGAAGATAGAGAGAGGAGAGAGAGAAGAAGAGAGGGGGGGAGAGAGAGGGAGGAGAGAACTAAGGCATAGGGAGATAGAGGTGGAGAGAGAGAGGGAGTGACAACAGATAGATGGATAGAGAGAGAGGGAGAGAAGAGAGTAGGGAAGAGAGATAATAGGTGGGCATATATAGAGGGAGAGAAGGGAAAGAGATAGAGAGGGAAGCACAGAGATAGAGGGGGGGCAAAGGGACGTGAGAGAGAAAGGGAGAGAGAGGACTAAGAGAGAGGAGAGAGAGATGAAGTTGGAGGGGAAAAGAGAGGGAAGGAAGAAGAAAGACATAGAGGGACAAAGGTAGAGAGAGAGAGAGGGAGTGACAAGGGAGCGATGGAGAGAGGATATATAGAGGGAAGAGAGAGGCACAGAGGAAGAGGGAGGGAGAGAGAGATAGATATGGAGAGAGAGTGTGTATGTTTGGGGGGTGAGATAGAGAGAGGGAATAAGAAAGAGACACATAGATAGAAAGATAGATATTATATAGTATTATATAACCAACCTAGATCCATCTTAACCTAGATCTATCAAGCGCCAAAAAAGATGTTTTCACATCGAGAGACTGGGTCCCTCTCGGCGCTTGATAGATCTGGGTTAAGATGGATCTAGGATGGCTTAATAAGTTTGTAGTTGTATTTGATAAACTAACACCTTTTTTTATGGTTGTGTTTGAAAACATTTTTTTCCATATTTGGTGTATTTATCATAATAATAATAATCTAATTTTAATTTAATTTTGACCTTACCTTTTTTATGCAATGATTTTGTTGTTACTTTATAGAGATAGACATGTTATACTTTTGGAATTTGAAAAGGAAACACGTGCTCTTAACTTAGTTGTATTGAAAACATTTAAGTGTAATAAAGAAACATGCCCTCTTAACTTGGTTGTATTAAAAACATAAGTGTTCTTGTATACTAGGTGGGTGGAAACAAGAGAGAGTATATGGTAAGTGGATTAAATAGTTAAAAACAAATGTTAGTTGAGAAAGTTACAAAAATCTAACAAATAGGCTAGGATTAGGATGTTACTGTTTTGGGACATCTAAAGTTGAAGGTACATTTTATGGAGGTGTAGTCTAAGCCCTTGGGTGTAGGGCACATATTATGGGTATCTTGGACTTTTTGTGTGTGTTAGTAGTGTCAAATAGTGGTGGAGAGTCCAACCAATGAGTAGGCAAAATTTTTCATTTACAAGGTTGGCATCAATCAAGTATTCTCCCTCTCTACCCAACTCTAAGATGAGGAGTGTGCATAATGGACTTATTATTGTAACAAATTGCAAATATGTGATAATCTTTAAGTTCAAGGGCTTGAAGTGGCTACCTCAACCTACAATTATTTAAAGGAGCTATGTTTTTTTCAATTAAAAATTTGTGGTCAAGGAGCTGCAAAAGAGGAAGGCCTTATGGCTATTTTTAAGGGGTTGTAATGACCCTCGTCTTGTGGTAAATATGTATATATGATGCTAATGGTCCTGATCTTAGTACATTCACGCATATAATGTAAATATTTTCCTATCACCTTGCATTGTATATATATGATAAATATTTTTTTGTTACCCTGATGTACATGTTAAAGTTACACTTGCATGATTATGGGAAACACTTCTTAGTTATCCTTGTGTACATGAGGAAGATCATAATTACGCAATGCCCAAAAATATAATAGTGAATAGTGTCTAACTAAATCAAAACCCTAACCATCGACCCAATATCCATTGATGAGGCTTCGACCAATGGTCCTTCCTTAAGGTAACCACTTATAATTATTGATGGCACATTTTTCTAACTCAATGAACCTTGTATTAACTAGGGAAGTTAGATGGAACCTCAATGTTATCGGGAAAACTAGTGTCCATTCAGAGCTGCTAGTCCCAATAAGATGGGTAGCTATCTTAGAAACAAACAAACTAAAGTTACTTGTGTTTTCCTTTATGAGAGATAGATGAGAGAGAAGTAGAGAGTACTAACCTCAGTCTTTCGCTAGTCTCCTTACTCGTTTCCTCACTCCCTTGATAGAGTTTTCGCCACTCCTTTCTCACTTATCCCGCTTCAAAGAACACCTGTAGAGTCAAGGCAGCAAAATACCATCAAATCATAGAGATCTATAACCATAAACAATGTAGGATCAGATGTACATTAACCATATAAATGCATATACAAATATAAGATTCAGAGATATGCAAGCATATGGAGGAAAACTCAAATAGCTTTATTGATAGAAGTAGTAGAAGAGAGGATTACAACCAAGTTGTCTAATCCAGCATCATCCTCCCAGCATGAAAGCCCTCTTCACCTAATACAAAGCAAGATCACCCAACAATGTCTTCAAAGAGAAACCAACAACACTTCCTTGCAAATTACAAAATTCCAACCCCTAGATCTCTAGGATGAGGGATCCATATATAGATGTTTGCAAGAGAGTGAGTCAGCTTCTGGGATTTTGATTAGTGTCATTTCACTGATAGTTCTTGGTTCCACTTGGAGATTTCATGATCTCTTACTCATCCCTGGGCGAATTCAGAGAGGCAAGTGTCATATGAGCAGTTTCTAAAAGATTCTTTGAGTTTCCACCTAGCAAATTGCTTCTGCCATTTGTCTGCTCTCGCTCATCGCACCATACAGAAGGGCTTTCCAGTATGCATCGCACCCCCCGTGTGTAATAGGTGAGAAGCATCACACCCAATGCATGGAGCAGTCTGTATGGTCCAGTTTTGACCAGTTCTAAGTAGTTTTTCAGGGAGAAATTCTAGGAGATGATGTAATCAACCGACCTTGTTCCTTTGGGGTATGAAACAACACTTTTAGGGGTTTAGAAGCCCTTGGTGTATGGACATATGTGATTGGGGTTGTAGTTCCCAAATATGTCTATAACAGTTGCCCCCTAAAGCATGAGGTCGTAAATCTTTTGATGTCGGGTGAAATGCTTTATAATGAGGATCCGAGGTTTTTTGAACTGGAAGGTGACCTGTAATAAGATACAATAAAATACATTATCTTCATAATATTTTCATGATCTAGCTGAGGCGGTCATTCCCATGCTTAGCTTTATAAATTCATTTTCATGTACATAAGACAGACAATCATCTGTGTGGCAGACTGATGATTCTGGTAGAGCCATCATCACTTAGCTTGGATGATTATCTGTGCAGCAATGATGTACATTTGATGTCATTATTTTCCTAAATATATCGCAGCCCAGATGGATGAAACTAGATCTGGGGTCTTCAAACTTGTTCAATCTTCGCCCGAAGTACAAGTCGATCCCTGTGAAAAGATGTTTTGATGTTGAACATGGAAATACATTGCCTGATTACCAGCCAATGATGTAAGCTGTTAACAGGCTCGAGAGGAATCACCAATAATGATAATTACCCTCAAGGTACTATAATACAATTCACTTGGTGTAAATACATGAGTTGATGTCAAACACCACGCAAAATCTTTCGGTCGAAGGCCATTGATGTAAACCTGTCGCCGGAAGTGAGAAACTTGCCATTGAGGCATGCAAGCTTCAAAGTACTGAAAGGGTTGTTCCTAAGTCAACTTCTTTGATAATGAGCTGATGTCAACAAGAGGTGACCTATCGTAGGAGGGCCTTAGTGAATCCCATATCTACGACACTGACCAGAGCAAATGATTTTTTGGAGGTGAAAATGATCTGATGATATAAGGTTCAGGGTGGCAATCATGAAAAATGGAGAGTGAAGGTATTGCAGTGGATGAAGCATTAGCTAGGTTGGTGAATTCTCTGAGCGGATTCTCTTGAACATATCAGCGACACTGAAATGGATTGGTAGCGTTAACCCCAAAATGGATGGTACAGCAGACCAATGGTGATATGACCGGTGAACAGAATAACCCAACCCGACTCAATCATGGTGACGGAGTGAAAGTGTCATGTTCAAGATCGACCTGCTACCAATGAAGCTATTCAAGTTTTCTTCCCTTTTTCCCCAGTCATTGCTGACCAGTACCTATTTATTTTCACCAAGCTTGAGGAGGATAACATATGCTTGTTCTATAATTTTCCCTTCGGGCAAAGTCGTCGTTATGTTTTAATGAGCCTAGCGACAGTGAAACTCACTCTTGTCTGCATGGACAAGTTTGTCACTATTGTTTTAACGAGTTTAATGACAAAGATAACTCGGTCCTTTTCAATTTTAGAGAGTCTAAAAGGGGACGGAAAGGAAACTCCATTAGAACTTTTTTGTAATGTAATCCCTTAAGTCCAAAAGAGTTTAAAATAATACGAAAGGGATGACTTTTCAATAGTTTTAATGAGCCGAACAAGACAAGCACTTGATCTTTTTGTGTAATGATCCTTCAAGTCAAAAAAGATTAAAATCTAGAGGAGGGATGGCACTTTTGATCGCTTTAACAAGCTGGAGAGGCCAAATGCTCAGCAATCTTTTCATATTTTATGAGTCAGATGAAAAGAGCTTAAAGAAGACTCGTTTTTTGAGGAACGAGTGATGTTTTTGGATAGAAATTGGTTCCAGGTAAGATTTGGAACTTTTCAATCACGACAGTGTAAAGAAGGTGGCTAATAGAAGCACTCGTCGCAGTTGTTCCTCAAAAGGGTAAAGAATCAAATGGAGGCATATGAGCAGCTAAAAAAGAGTGGAGGTGATGGTAAGAACACGATCAAGGTTCAAAAGATGATAGCCATGCGATCGCAATGGTTATTACCAAAGGTGGGTTCATTTTTTAATGAGCTTAAACTCTGGTGGAACATTTGCTCATTACTAGGTTTATTTTTTAACGAACCTAAACTTTGCGTAAAACTGCTCGTGGTTAGGTTTATTTTTTAACGAGATTGAACTTTGCGTAAGACTGCTCGTGCGAGTCGTATAATAAGGATGTCTCATCGATAGGTTCATTTTTTAAGGAGCTTGCCCCATTTGAAACTTTGCTCCGGAACCTTTCGTTATGCAAGTTAGGAACGACCAACCTACGAGTTTAAAGGGTTAAGAGCCTACAAACTAAGAAAATAAAAGGTCGCTTTTCACTTGCATGCAAAAAGGTTTGCATTCCCCTAGGTATAAGTAGAGTTTCCAGGTTACCATACGAAAGTTCTTGCATTAGCAATGTTGTTCCATCCGCGTAGCAGACAAAACACTTCCTTGGCAATGTCCATTGAAATGGACAAAGGTGATTGTTGTCAATCCCAATCACATAACCTTTAACGGGGGAATCCTTTTCCAGTCCATATCCATTTTCTGAAACGGACAGGGGTATCAAACTAGTCATATTCCTACGTGGAAACCTACCTTATATCTAGGGTTTTGTCTGTCGAAGTAGACCAGGGCACATGCCCCCTGGGTTTCAATCACAATAACCGAATCACTCGCGATCATCAGGTGGGCGGACTGGAGATTGATGAGACATTCCTTGCATAAAAAGACCAGTTAGGGATGGAATTTGACTAATAGTTGTGTTTGAACCAGGGAATGAAAGCTGGTCTACGAGCTGGACCACTCTGCCTTCATGTGGAAAACACATCACTCGAAAGAGTGAGAAAACAATAGCTCCTATGCTATAAATGTAGTCATGCCCAAGGAGTATATTGTAATCTAGAGGTCCTTGGACTACCATCACATTTATATGAATGGTTTTCCTTCTCAAAGTTATAGGCAAATTTGGAAGGATCCCTAATGGTTGACTGGTTCCTTTGTTGAAGCCTGTCAGATTTTGAATCTCAGGTAGAAGCAATGGTGAACCAAGCGCTTTCCAAGCAGTGGAGAAAATGATACTCATAGAAGCCCCTTCATCTATGACAGTACCAATGATGATCATTCTATAAACTTGTACTATGATTCAGAATGGTACATTAGATGGTAGGCAGGGTCTGCCTAGTAGATTCCAATCGAAGGAAACGACTAGATTGCTTGGAGGTGGGACCGAATAAATGGCTGGATAAATCTCTGACGAACTTCCTTCCTGCGGTAAAGGAATGGGTAGATTTCCCCCATGTTCATCGGATTCTGTGTTAACGAAAAGAATTTGAATGGTGTCATTCTCATTCTCTTTGGTGACAGTATCATCTGAAGGTGGACCTTCTGAAGACAAGATTGGGTCGACTGCCATCTTGACTTTGGTCTGGTGTGGACTCAGAGGGTCTATCTTCAATGATAGGTGCTTCGACCGACAACAATGGTGTGTTAGTCGGATTTTCAACTAGTGATGGACTCGGCAAGAGTTTCTTGTATCCAGGAGGAAGTCGCTGTGGTGATGCAGGACGGTTATCCAAGACTCTTTTAGCTTCATCTAGGAAAGGAAAACGATGGAGGACATGATCGCCTTCACACAGTCTACAAGGAAATTTAGATCTTCCTTTCTTTCCATTGGCTTCATTTTCACTAGTTGACAATGTGCTCTCAACACGATCGTCAGAGGTTGAAGACACCAGGTTGTGCAAGCGGGGAGACCAGTCCCTCAAGATCCGTGGGATGCAAGGACAATCTCGATGATAGTGGTCTCCTTTGCAAATGACACATGGAGATTTAGGTTTGGAAGGTGCAGTGTGTGGATTTTCACCAGATGATGCATGGTTGCCCCCTTTCGCTGTTGGATTCTTCTTCTTCTTCTCCTTCCCTTTCTTCTTCTTCTCAATTACTTGGTTTTTAGTGTTACTAGTTTCACCAAGCAAAGAGGAAGAAGGAGAGGGAGAAACAAATGAAGTAGAAGGTGGGGGAGCAATTTCAAGATCATCTGGTTGCTGATTTGATTGCTGAGGAATTGCGGTGTTTTGAACGACAGAGGTCGAGAAAAGCCATACCGGCAGGCCAATTGTGAGTCCTGGAAGGGACAATGTAGCCATATGTGGAGCACCAACATCTCCCCAAGAAGAGAAAGGATTAGGATTTCCCCCAGGGGGAAATCCTTGATAGGTGGACTCCATTTTCTCAACCTAAGACCAACGAGGGAACAATGACATTATTTTGATTAAAATAAATTTTATGACGCTTTGATACAACTTGCTTTTTCAATTTTTAAGAGTCGAGAAAAAGCTAAAGATGACTCTAGTCGCCTTCGATTTTTAATGAGCCTGAAGTGACAAGTGCTCAAATGGACCTTTTCTTTTAAGGAGTCTGAAAAGGAACGAAAGTGACTACTCTGGAAATCTAGACAGAAGGATTACCAAACCAATTGCAAAACTGCAGAATACTTTTTACGATACGACAGTCAATCTTTCCGAATGTTGTGTTCAATGCATTGTGATTGATAGGGTGGCAGACACAGCTTCCTAAGGATAAAGTATGTAGCCTATTGTGGTCTCCCAATATATACTCGACGGTATGTGGAAGCACAAGTCCGTACTGGAACTTGTCGTCTCAAAGAGGAGGAATCACCCAACCTACAATGGAAGTGATAGTTACCAGGCTTTACGACGCCGGAATACATCTCTAGCCTAAACTTCTAAATGTTGTGCGTTAGGTTCCAAAGCGTTTTTATGTTCATTGAGGTTTATTTTATAGTTGATCTTTCTTAAGAAGTTTGTCTTTAAGGTTCACCACGTGATGTAGATATACAATTCCTAAATGTGCAATCTAAGATGATAAACAATCATTTACTTTCTTTTTGCAATGAAAATCCTAGCTACTAAGGAAAGAGAAATGAAATTCTTTCAACATAGAGCAGAGAGCACACACTAGATGCACTTTTCCTAAATCAATTTCAACATGTAGTCTAAATGCAAATGCACATGCATGTATTGTTTTTCAGTTTCCTTAATGTGAGAATGATAAAAAGAAAACTAAGTATAGATCTGAATTATCTATTATCTTCTTTCAAAGCGACAGTACTAACAATTTTCTCTTCAAAAAACAAAAGGAAGCCTAAGACGACACTTTGTGATTTTGAATTTAAAATTATTTTCTACACTTGAAATACTATTAATTCAAATTAAATACGATGGCAAAAGTGTAATCGACTATCTATAAGAGGAATGCTTTGTGACAATCTTTTTCTTGACTGAAAACAACACTTGCGACACTTCCAAATCAAAAGATGACAGTTCGATTAAGCTATTGTTTGCAAAGGAGAAATGTAAATGATGAAAAACACATAAAAAACATTCACAATTCCTTCTTATGGAGGCTGAAATAATGCAAAGGAATATGGTTTCAACAGTGATGTACTGATCATAGACAACAAAACTACTGAATAAAGCTGAAGACAACGAAGATAAAACCAAAATATGGAGGCAGAAACAATCTTAGTCAATCATCGCACCTGTAACACAGGGAAACGGGGATGCATCTCACCTGCAACACACGGGAGGTGCAATGCATCCAAATTTCCAAGAAGAGACAGTGTGATGGTCCAGGGACGAGACTAAGCTTGGTTTTCAATCACAGTTTGCACCTAAGTTCAAGGATTTAGGCTGAGCTAATGATTTTCAGTAAACACAAAGTATAGGGGCTGATCTAATGAGGTTATTTGAGCTACCACCAGGGCACTTAGGATGTTTTCAAGCTAGATGTTCAGTTCATAAACCAACCTAGTGATTGAATAAAGCAGTGTTGATCTAATTTGCAGTTGCATAGCAAAAGCAGTTCGAAGGCTAGCTAGCTTAACTTCAGGCTCCGTTTGTGGTTTATATAGCAAAAAACACAAACAAAATCTTCGCTCCCCAGCGGAGTCGCCATTTTGTTATCGGGAAAACTAGTGTCCATTTAGAGCTTCTAGTCCCACTAAGACGGGTAGCTATCTTGGAAACAAACAAACTAAAGTTTGTTATGAAACCAACTCAAGAAAAGATAGAAAAGATAGATCAGCGCCTTAGAATTTAACCTCTTCTAGGGGGGCAACCTCCTTTACATTACATAAATGAACAATTCTTGGATGATACAAATGAAAAGACCTCCTTTATATATATTGGAGTCCAAGGGGTCGTAACATAATCAGAGTCGACATAACAATAATAATGTAAGGGCACAATAATAATAATAGTGGGGTTCTATGGGGCACAATAGTAACAATATGGGCACTACATGGGTACATCAATATAATAAGTGGGTTGTACTAATAACAACAAGGGGTTACACTAGTAGTATAGGGGCCTAACATGCCCCTCTCCTTCAAAAAGCGTTGTCCTCAACGCTTGAGTAGTTCTTGATGCTTCTGTATAAAATTCTTGTCCTCCCATGTGGAATCTTCAGTGAGTAAGTTCTTCCACTTGATGAGATACTCTGAAATTGATTGATTTCGTAGCTGTCAGGTTCTTGTTTCTGTGACTACTCCAGGTTCCAATATGATTTTTCCTTCCTCTTCAATTTCTAGCAATATTGTTTGAATTGGGATCTTTTGCGACTTTTGAATAAGTGGCCATACTTCTTCGTCCTTCTTCCATTCATCCCTTGCTTCGTTTATCCAATCTGGTTGGATAATATAAATAGCACAAAACAATGCTTCCACATCCTCATCCTTGAAGAGTCTTCCCATTCGGTAAGGTCGCCATTTTTTAAGTGCTTGTTGTTTCGTTTGATTTTTCACCGAAGTGGCGTTATCCTTTAAAATTTGGAGAACTTGTTGTTGATGCTCAATGTGATCTTTCACTGCTTGAACCTTTTTCTTCTTGATATGTCCTTCTATCTCTGGAGTTTGAGGAGTGGTAATTTTTTCCAGTCCTTTACAAGATATGGTTGGATTCATTTCTTCTTTATCGATGTGATCTTTCACTTCTTTCACCTTTTTCTTCTTGATATGTCCTTCTATCTTGAAAGTTTGAGGAGTGGTAATTCTTGCCAATGCTTTACAAGATATGGTCTGATTCATTTCTTCTTTCTCTGGGGTGGGGTCCTGGCGTATGTCTTCTTCTTTTGATGTTTCTTGATCCTTTTCTTCCTCCTCTTCATATTCTATATAAAATAATTTGTTCTTAGCACACTTATGATCTTTAGTGCATTTGCTATCACAGTTGTAACAAAGCCCTTTTTCTCTTTTTTCTTCCAATTGTTGTGGTGTAACCCTTGTAGGTTGTGGAAGGCTAGGAGAAACAACACTTCCATCTTTATAGTTGTGAGGGGTATGCTTCCTGGTTTCCATAATTTTTCTTTCCAATATGTCACAAAGCCCTTTTACTCTTTCCAATTGTTGTGGTGTTGCTCTAAAGAAGGTGTTGCTCTTTGTATCCTCATAATGTGCTATCATTTCCTCCGTGAAAATTGACCACGTAACAAGTTGTTTATGAGAACAAAGCCCTTCATACCACAAAAATTGATCTAGTTCTAAATATGAAGATGAAATACATACCTTTTGTAACAGTGGTACACCATGTAGATCAAAATATTGCTCCATCTAAAGTATCCAATTTACCGGATCCTTGCCATCAAACTTCCTCATCTTGCGTTTTCTTGATTTTAGGAGCTCGATCTTGAAACGACTGTAACTCTATACTTTCGGATCTTTAAGTTCTGAAATTGTGACTTGTGGTATTCCTCTTTGTCCTCTTTCCAATGCCACAAGTCTGAGCCAAATTGGATTCTCCAAGGAAGAGTTATGCGAAATCTCCCACAGTGACTTGATTATAGACTAGTTCAGTAGAGCGAACTTGTACGACGTGGCACAAGTCACTATTTCGACCTTTGGATCTGAAAAATGCATAAAAGAAACTAGAGTTTGTCCTCTTTCTATACCTTCTTACAATTTCAATCCGATCCCCAGAGAGAGTTATGACGATTTTCCCCAAGTCACCTGTTTGGAATGTAATTCAGGAGTCTGCAAAAAGACCAAATTCCTCAGATCATATCTCCGCAAATATTGCGCGAAAATCTCTTAAATTCGGACTCGAGGTTCAGCGTGATTTCTTCTCAAATGGGTTTTTTTTGTAACTTCTGAAACGCCGCAGAAAAAAAGTTATAGTGAAAATGGCACGATGACCTGTTTCTAGCAGCGAAACCCTAGAATCCAAAGCTTTGATACCAAATGTTATGAAACCAGCTCAAGAAAAGATAGAAAAGATAGATCAAAGCCTTATAATTTAGCCTCTTCGAGGGGGAAACCTCCTTTACATTACATAAATGAAAAATTCATGGATGATACAAATGAAAAGACCTCCTTTCTATATATAGGAGTCTAAGGGGTCATAACATAATCAGAGCCGCCATAACAATAATAATATAAGGGCACAATAATAACAATAGTGGGCTTCTATGGGGCACAATAATAACAATATGGGCACTACATGAGTACATCAATATAATAAGTGGGTTGTGCTAATAACAATAAGGGGTTACACTAGTAGTATAGGGGCCTAACAAAGTTACTTGTGTTTTCCTTTATGAGAGATAGATGAGAGAGAAGCAGAGAGTACCAACCTCAGTCATTTGCTAGTCTCCTTGCTCGTTTCCTCTCTCCCTTGATAGAGTTTTCGCCACTCCTTTCTCACTTGTCCCACTTCTAAGAACACCTGTAGAGTCAAGGCAACAAAATACCATCAAAGCATAGAGATATATAACCATAAACAATGTAGGATCAAATGTACATTAACCATATAAATGCATATACAAATGCAAGATTCAGAGATATACAAGCATATGGAGGAAAACTCAAATAGCTTTATTGATAGAAGTAGTAGAAGAGAGGATTACAACCAAGCTGTCTGATCCAGCATCATCTTCCCAACATGAAAGCCCTCTTCACCTCATACAAAGCAAGATCACCCAACAATGTCTTCAAAGAGAAACCAACCGCACTTCCTTGCAAATTACAAAATTCCAGCCCCTGGATCACTAGGATGAGGGATCCATATATAGATGTTTGCAAGAGAGTGAGTCAGGTTCTGGGATTTTGATTAGTGTCATTTCACTAATAGTTCTTGGTTCCACTTGGAGATTTCATGATCTCTTACTCATCCTTGGGTGAATTCAGAGAAGCAAGTGTCCTATGAGTAGTTTCTAGAAGATTCTTTGAGTTTCCACCTAGCAAACTGCTTCTGCCATTTGTATGCTCTTGCTCATCTCACCCTATAGAAGGGCTTTCCAGTATGCATCGCACCTCCCATGTGTAATAGGTGAGATGCATCGCACCCTATGCATGGAGCAGTCTGTATGGTCCAGTTTTGACCAGTTCTGAGTAGTTTTTCACGGAGAACTTCTGGGATATGATGTAATCAGCTAACCTTGTTCCTTTAGGGTATGAAACAACACTTTTAGGGGTTTAGAAGCCCTTGGTTTATGGACATATGTGATTGGGGTTGCAGTGCCCAAATATGTCTATAACACTCAATGACTTCAAGGTGAGGGTAATAACAAAAGTTAAACATATACCATAATAACCTATACAAATGTCTTTATACCAGGGGCATGATACAAGGATAAGGAACACTATTAATAGGGGGGTGAAAGAGCATATAGCTTGACTCATATAGTTGAAAGAGTAAAAATAATTTGACCCAAGACCTAAGAAGAGACTCATAGACACTCACATGCATAATATTTACAAGCCTTACTGCAGTCAATGAGGGCAGGGTGATATTCTGCAAAATATTAGCACACATGAGTGGATTTTTATCCTCCCTGTTGGGTCCCTATAATACTAGTGATTACCCCATTACTATTGTAGTTATACCCCTTATTTATATTGTTGTGCCCCCATTGCCCCCATATTTTTATTAATGTGCCCATAGAATCCCTCTATTGTTATTTTTGTGGCTTTATATTATTATTGTTAGGTCGGCTGGATTATATTGTGACTCCTTAGACTCCTATATATAGAAAGGAGGTTTTGTCATTTGTATCATCCAAGAATTGTTCATTTATGTAATGTAAAGGAGGTTGCCCCCTCGAAGAGGCTGAATTCTAAGGCGTTGATCTATCTTTTCTATCTTTTCTTGAGCTGGTTTCATAACATTTGGTATCAGAGCTTTGGATTCTAGGGTTTCGCTGCTCCAAACAGGTCATCGTGGTATTTTTGCTATAACTTTTTTTCTGTGACGTTTCAGAAGTCGTAAAAAAAACCCATTTGAGAAGAAATCGCGCTGAACCTTGGGTCCAAATTTCAGAGCTTTTTGCGCGATATTTTCGGAGATATGATCTGAGGAAGTTGGTCTTTTTGCAGACTCCTGAATTACACTTAAAACAGGTGACCTGGGGAAAATCGTCATAACTTTCTTTCTGAGCATCGGATTGAAATTTCGTAAAAAGGTACAGAAAGAGGACAGAATGTAGTTTTCTTTTATATATTTTTCAGAGTCAAAGGTTGAAACAGTGACACGTGGCACTCCATACAAGTTCGCTCTACTGAACTAGTCTATAATCAGGTCACTGTGGGAGATTGTGCATAACTCTTTCTTGGAGAATCCAATTTGGATCAGACTAGTGGCATTGGAAAGAGGACATAGAAGGCTACTACAGGTCACAATTTCAGAACTGGATGATTCGAAATTACAGAGATACATCAGATTCAATATCAGGCTTCTACAAAGTAAAAAAAGGTGTGTAGTTTTTTTTTTAATTTTTGCATAAGCTTGGTTTGAAGGAATTCAAAGGGCATAGTAAAGCATTATTATCGGTAACTGATGCCCCGAGGAAAGAAAATGCAAACACCTAGTAAGGAACCTGAAAGCTCTAGCATGACTCATGAAGAAGAGGAAGAAATGCTACATGATATATCAAAATTACAAGAACAAGTGCAACAAATGTCACGCTCACAAAAGCTAACAGATGCTAAGATAAATGGCGTGGAATCTAAGATAAAGGGCATGGAAGCTAAGATGGATGATCTGAAGACAGATTTGAGGACAGATTTGAAGACAGACATGGCAGATTTGAAGACAGATTTGATAAATTTTCTACAAGAAATACTTACTAATGGTGAAAAGGTAGTAAAGGAAACTCATGATGAGAACAAAAGAAATGTTAATCATGATTCCATAGACTCTAATGTTGGATCGAAGACCCACCATATTCCAAAAATCGATATGAGGAAGTTTGATGGCAAGGATCCCGCCACATGGATATTACAGATGGAGCAATTCTTCGATCTCAATAATGTGCAAAACACACAAAAGGTACGTATGGAAACTTTATATTTGGAACCAAATCAGTTTGTATGGTATCAATGGCTTTGCTCTCGTAAACAATTTATCACTTGGGCAATTTTTACGGAAGAATTGATAGCACATTATGAGGATACAAAAAGCAACACTTTTTTTAGCCAATTGATAAGTCTCAAACAAAAGGGTTCAATAATGGAGCACATTGAGGAGTTCCAAAAATTGAACATAAGGGTAAAAGATATTCCAGAGGAGCATAGGATTGATGTGTTCATAGGGTCTTTAAAGGATAATATCCAACATGATGTTCGCCTTTGGGAACCTGATTCATTAGAGAAGGCATTCAGGTTAGCAAGAAAAATGGAAAGCAAAATTATGGCAACCAGGAAGCATACCACTCACAACTATAAAGACGGAAGTGTTGTTGCCCCTAGTCTTCCACAACCTATAAGGTTGACACCACAACAATTGGAAGAAAAAAGAGCAAAAGGGCTTTGTTACAGTTGTGATAGCAAATACACTAAAGGTCATAAGTGTGCTGAGAAGAAATTATTCTACATAGATTGTGAAGAGGAAGAAGAAAAGGAGCAAGAAAGGTCAAAAGAAGAGGATATACTCCAGGAACAAAGCCTAGATGAAGAACAAATAAATCCGACCATATCTTGTAATGCATTGGCGGGAATTACCACTCCTCAAACCATCAAGATAGAAGGACAAATCAAGAAGAAAAAGGTAATAGTGTTGATTGATTCAGGAAGCACCCACAATTTTATTCATTGTAGGGTAGCAAAAGAATTGAATTGCTTCCTATATCCAGCACCAGAGTGTCAAGTGATGATTGCAAATGGAGGAACAATAAATTGCTCTGGAAAGTGCCATAATATCAAGCTATCCATGGGAGAATATGTATTGACTAGCCCAATGCTTTCCATTCCAATGGGAGGTGCTGATGTTGTACTAGGAGTCCAATGGCTACAATCCTTGGGTACAATAGCTTTTAATTTTCAAGAACTTTTCATCAAATTTTCTATGGAAGGAAAGGAAGTTGAATTAAGGGGTATTGCAGGGAAACCAGGAAAGATAATCAGCTCTAATGGTATGACAAAGCTTCTAAAAAAGGAGCAAAGAGGTGTAATTGCACAATTATGTTCGCTAGATGTTTCCACATTGGAATCATCTATTTCTCCAGATCTCCAAAAAGTCCTGGACAATCATTCCAAGGTATTTGAGACTCCCAAAGGTCTCCCACCTATGCGTGATCATGATCATGCTATTCATCTGATTCCAGGAAGTGTTCCTCCAAACATCAGGCCGTACAGATATCCCTATGTCCAAAAAAGTGAAATTGAACGTATGGTTGCAGAAATGCTAGAGGCTGGTATAATTCAACCGAGTCAAAGTTCTTTCTCTGCTCCAGTAGTATTGGTGCACAAGAAGGATGGATCATGGCGCATGTGTCCGGATTATAGGGAGCTCAACAAGCTCACTATTAAAGATAAGTTCCCCATTCCTGTCATTGATGAATTACTGGATGAATTGCATGGATCAATTTACTTCACCAAGTTGGATCTTCGTTCGGATATCATCAAATCAGAATGAAGATTGAAGACATTCCGAAAACGACATTTAGAACTCATGAGGGTCATTATGAATTTTTGGTCATGCCTTTTGGCCTTACCAATGCACCTTCAACATTTCAAGGTTTGATGAATTCAATTTTCAAACCATTCCTTAGAAAATTTGTGTTAGTATTTTTTGATGATATACTAATCTACAGCAAGTCTTGGAAGGATCATGTTGAACATGTTGACAGGGTGCTACAACTATTGGAGGAGAAACAATTATATGCAAAAAGATCCAAATGTTTCTTTGGAGTCCAGGAGGTGGAATATTTGGGTCATATTGTATCTCATGAAGGAGTTAAGGTAGACCCTAGCAAAATTAAAGCCATTAAGGAATGGAAAATCCCCACATCCATAAAGCATCTGCGAGGATTTCTTGGGTTGACAGGGTATTATCGCAAGTTTGTTAAGAATTATGGGAGAATAGCAGCACCTCTAACAACATTATTGAAGAAAGATGCATTTTCATGGACTCCGGAAGCAACAAAGGCCTTTGAACATCTTAAAGAGGCAATGTGCCAAGCACCGGTCTTAGCTACACCGGACTTCACAAAAACCTTTATTGTGGAATGTGATGCTTCAGGAAATGGAATTGGTGCTGTTCTAATGCAAGATGAAAGACCCATTGCTTTTGAAAGTCGTCCAATCAAGGGAAAGTTTTTAAGCAAAGCTATTTATGAGAAGGAAATGTTGGCAATACTCCATGCACTTAAGAAATGGCGACCCTACCTAATGGGAAGACACTTCAAGGTAAAAACGGATCATGATAGCCTTAAATACTTTTTAGAACAAAGATTATCCTCTGAAGAGCAACAAAAGTGGGTCACAAAGATGTTGGGTTATGACTTTGAAATCATCTACAAAAAAGGGAAGCAAAATGTGGTGGCAGATGCACTCTCAAGAAAGGATGAGGATGTGGAAGCATTGTTGTGCGCCATTTCTATTATCCAACCAGATTGGATAAACGAAGCAAGGGAGGAATGGAAGAATGACGAAGAAGTGTGGGCACTTATTCGAAAGCTACAACAAGATTCCAGTACTTCTGATACATTTAGCTGGAAAAATGATTCGTTATGGTACAAAGATCGCTTATACCTCTGTAAGAATTCCCAGCTAAAACAAAAGATTCTTATGGAATTGCACACTTCTCCCTTAGGAGGGCACTCAGGATTTTTAAAAACTTACCACAGGGTTAAGAAGGAATTTTTTTGGGATGGCCTTAAATCAGATATTCAAAAGTTTGTGGCGGAATGTTTGGTTTGCCAACAAAATAAAGTTGAAACAATTAAGACACCGGGTCTATTACAACCTTTATCCATTCCAAGCCAACGTTGGGAGGAGGTTTCAATGGATTTTATCACAGGTTTACCCAAGTCTGAGGGAAAGAGTGTCATCATGGTGGTAGTTGACAGACTTACCAAGTATGCACACTTTTGTGCATTATCACATCCATTTAAAGCCAGTACAGTTTCTACTGCATTTATGGAAACAATTCAAAAGCTACATGGAAACCCAAAGATTATTGTAAGTGACAGAGATCCCATTTTCACTGGAAATTTTTGGACAGAATTATTTTCTTGTCTTGGTACTCAGTTAGCTCATAGCTCATCTTATCATCCTCAATCTGATGGGCAAACTGAGATAGTAAACAAATGTTTGGAAGGATATCTTCGTTGCTTTGTATCTGATAAACAGACACAATGGGTCAAATGGTTGCCTCTGGCTGAATGGTGGTATAACACTTCCTTCCATACAGCAACAAAAATGACCCCATTTATGGCACTTTATGGGTATCAACCACCATCCATCACATCATATTTAAGAGAAAATTCTAAGGTTCAGGCAGTGGAACATCACATCGAACATCAACAACAAGTCCTCCAACTCTTAAAGGATAACCTCGTGTTGGCACAGAATAGAATGAAACAACAGGCAGATCAACATCGCAGTGAAAGAAGTTTTGATGTAGGTGATTGGGTATTCCTACGGCTACAACCATATAAGCAAATGTCCCTCAAGCAAGCTAAGAAGGATAATAAATTATCACCAAAGTATTATGGTCCGTACAAGGTGTTGCAAAAGATTGGTACTATGGCATACAAATTGGAGCTTCCTGCAGCTTCTCGATTGCACCCAGTTTTCCATGTTTCATGTTTAAAGAAGGTTATAGGTGACAAGCTCCCAGTTCAAACAATATTGCCAGAACTTGACGAGGAAGGAAAAATTATATTGGAACCGGAAGCAGTCACAGAAACAAGAACTCGACAGCTACGAAATCGATCAATTTCAGAGTATCTTATCAAGTGGAAGAACTTATCCGCTGAAGATTCCACATGGGAGGATGAGAATTTTATGCAGAAGTATCCAGAACTACTCAAGCGTTGAGGACAACACTTTTTTGAAGGAGAGGGGCATGTTGGGTCCCTATAATACTAGTGATTACCCCATTACTATTGTAGTTATACCCCTTATTTATATTGTTGTGCCCCCATTGCCCCCATATTGTTATTAATGTGCCCATAGAATCCCTCTATTGTTATTTTTGTGGCTTTATATTATTATTGTTAGGTCGGCTGGATTATATTGTGACTCCTTAGACTCCTATATATAGAAAGGAGGTTTTGTCATTTGTATCATCCAAGAATTTTTCATTTATGTAATGTAAAGGAGGTTGCCCCCTCGAAGAGGCTGAATTCTAAGGCGTTGATCTATCTTTTCTATCTTTTCTTGAGCTGGTTTCATAACACTCCCTCACACCTTTTCAATTCTAGAATAGACCTAGGAAGAGGGAAAATGACAAATGGAGAGAAAATGGGAGGCCAAATGGCAGGAAAGGGAAAATCCAGTTAGCCAAGCCCTAACTACCTAGGAGGATGGAGTGAGAAGTAGAAAGAGAAGATAAATTGGGATAAGGAGAATAGGAAGCAAAAGAGCACAGGGAGAGGAGAGTAAGGGAGAAGGAATTGAGAGTGAACAAGATGAGGAGAGGGCAATCAAAGGCAAGGAAGTCATTGGGTAACTACTCGAAGGGTGTTGTTGCAAGGAGGGTGTCACACTTGGACATCGTGGGGTTTGCACCACAAAGATAAAAAACTGAATTTTGATGTCAGAGGTAAGCCTCCATCATGTTGTTGAACTGTACATTTGACATTTACAACATCAAAATACCACTTCTCTGCATCTAATTAACAATCGAGTTCTCGTGTCTAGTGCAATGGGAAAATCACTACCATGAATCTCTTTAGAGAATTACAATTTCCCAAATATCTTGTAGTCATATACTTGTTGGTTATTTTTACAATCCAAGATTCAGGAACCTTACCATCATGCTTGTGGCTTAGACACCTTCCAAATAATGCGATAAAAACACCTAGTAATATTTTCACACATAACACTATACAATAAACTTAACCCTGATATCTTCGTGAAGAACAAGTAACTAACTAGACTCTGGAAGGGTTTTTGGATTGACTGTTAGTGAAACTCATTGCAGTTAGGTGTGCCAATGTGTGATGAGTGTTAGCGAGTGCTAGGGAAACACAATGGAGCACTAAGTCAAAATGCATGGAAATGAATGAATAAGAGTGTGTGACAGGGAGTGTCAATGACTTCCAAGTGTGGAAAGATGGGAGTGACATGGTATGCTAAGCAGCGCTAAGTCATTCTAGCATGCCAGAGCGACATGCAACCAATATGTGCTAGGTTCCAAGGTGTGCCAAATAGTGCTAGGAAGTGTTAGGGAGCGTTAGGGAAACACAAGGGAGCACTAAGTGAAAATAATGCATGCAAATGAACGATTAAGAGTTTGTGATAGGAAGTGTCAGTGATTTCAGGGTGTGCTAAGGAGGGAGTGATAAGGTATGCTAGGCAGTGCTAAGGCATTCTAGAGGCCAGGGAAACATGACAAGATGTGTTAGGTGCTAAGGTGTGCCAATGCATGCCAGGGAGAGTTATGGAGTGTTAGGTAAAAACAAGGGATCACTAGTTTCAAATGCATGGAAATGAATGAATAAGAGTGCATGACAGGGATTGTCAGTGAATTCTAAGTGTGCTAAGGAGGGAGTGACAAGGTATGCTAGGTAGTTCCAAGGAATGCTAGAGTGCCAGGGCGACATGCCAATATCTGCCAAGTCTTAGGGTGTGCCAATGTGTGTCAGGGAGTGCCACGAGAACACAAGGGAGAACTAGTTCAAATTGCATGGAAATGAATGGATAAGAGTGTGTGATAGGGAGTGTCAGCAAGTTCCAATTTTGTTAAGGAGGGAGTGACAAGGGTATATGCTAGGCAGTTCCAAGGCGTGCTAGAGTGTCGAGGCATGTTAGGGAGTGGTAGGGTCTATTAGGGAGTGGCAAATAATGCCAAGGAATGCAAGGGATGATAATGTGTGCCATGTAGTGCCAATGGATTGTTATACGTGCCAAATGTTACGGCATGTGAAGATGTAACCTATGTTGCTTAGTTATTTTATGGGCACTGTTGGATGTGAGCCTTGACTTGGTAACTTGTTAAGTGGGATGAGTTAATATTGGACATGAGAAGCCTAAGATGATTTATAGTCCATTAGGGGAACAAGGCATAGTCTAGTTGTAGTAAATGTAACTTGGTAAAGTTGTTGTAGTCGAGGTAGGACTTGGTTGGGTTCCTAAGTCTAAAAGAAAATAAGGGTAGTTATGAGGGCATGATAATTAAGGAGTGCCATGGCATGCCAAGGAATGAAAAGGCATGCTGACATATGCCAAATAGTGTCAATGAATGCCAAGGAGTGTTTGGGAGTGTCAAGGAATCACAAGGGAGAACTAGGTCAAAGTTCATGGAAATGAATGAATAAGAGATTATGCCAGGGAGTGTCAGTGAATTCTAGGTGTCCCATGGAAGAAGTGTGTTAGGAGAATTTCATATTAGGACTTGTAGGAGGAAATCCTATGATTGTGATAAGAGGATGGAAAAAGCAGTTTGAGACAAAGGGAGACTTTGGTCTAGGAACAACACTATTTTTTTAATGACTTGGTTGGGTTCCCAAGTCACAAAAAAAGTAAGGTTATCTATGAGGGCATGAAAACTAGGGAGTGCCAAGGTGTGCAGGGAATTTCAAGAAGTGCTAACACATGTTAGAAAGTTCCAAGGAATGTTAGGCATGTCAATACATGCCAAGTGCTAAGGCATGCCAATGTGTGCTAGGTTCTAGGATGTGGCGCCAACACATGCTAGGGATTGCCAAGGAAACACAAGGGAGGACTCGTTTCAATTACATGTAAATGAATGAATGTGTGTGTGTGATAGGGAGTGTTAACAAGTTATAGGTGTGCTAAGGAGGGAGTGAAAACATATGATAAGCAGTGCCAATAGATGATAGAGTGCTAGGAAAGCCTACTAAGATGTGACAAGTGCCATGGTGTGCCAATGTGTGCCAAGGAGTGTTAGGGAGTGCTAGGGAAACACAAGGGAGCACTAGGTCATAATGCATGGAAATG
The DNA here is from genome assembly GCA_031772625.1 of Pinus tabuliformis. Classification (NCBI taxonomy): domain Eukaryota; kingdom Viridiplantae; phylum Streptophyta; class Pinopsida; order Pinales; family Pinaceae; genus Pinus; species Pinus tabuliformis. The sequence goes on from CM062818.1 coordinate 1,462,603,816, forward strand.
AAGGAATAAGAGTGTGTGGCATGGAGTGTTAGTGAGTTCCAAGTGTGTTAAGGAGGAGTTACAAGGCATGCTTGGCAATGCTAAGGAATGCTAGAGTTCTAAGGCGACATGCAGCCAAGATGTGCCAACGTGTGCAAGGAAGTGTTAGCTGGGAGTGCCAGGGAAACACAAGGGAGAACTATGTGAAAATGAATGGAAATGAACAAATAAGAGTTTGTAATTAGAAGTTTTAGTGAGTTCCAGGTGTGTTATGGACAAATTGACAAGGTATGCTAGGTAGTGTTAAGGCATTCTAGAGGCTAGGGAAACATGCCAAGATGTCATAGGTGCTAGGGTGTAACAACATGTGTCAAGGAGTGATAAGGAGTGCTAGGGAAACACAAGGGAGCACTAGGTAAAAATGCATGGGAATGAATGAATAATAGTTTGTGACTAAGAGTTCAACGATCTCTAGGTGTGTTAAGGAGAGAGTGACAAGGTATACTATGTAGTGCCAAGGAATGCTAGAGTGTTAAGGCAGTAGGCCAAGATGTGTCAGGTGCTAGGGTGAGCTAGGGAATGTTAAGGGGTGTCAGGGAAACATAAGTAAGCACTAGGTAAAAATGCATGGAAATGAATGAATAATGGTGTGTGAGAGGGACTTTTAATGAGTTCTAGGTGTGTTAAGGAGGGAGTGACAAGGTTATATAGCTAGGAAATGCCAAGGTATGCTAAACTGCCAAGGCATGTTAGGAAGTTCCACGGTGTGCTAGGGAGTGTCAAAGCATGCCAAGGAATGTAGGGGATGTTAACACATGCCACATAGTGCCAAGGCATTCTAAGACATGTCAGGTGCTATGGCATGTCAAGATGTAAATTGTGTTGCTTAATTATTTTAGACCAAGGTTGGATGTAATGATCATTGTCTTGGTAACTTGTTAAGTGGGATGAGTTGAGATTATACATGAGTACCCTAATATGAGTTACAATTAGTTCTTAGGTGAACAAGGCATATGTTGAATTTCCATGACACATGAGAATCTGGGTTTGGTCTTAGAATTTTTTATGCATACACACTCAAGTGCCACAACACATATACTATGCAGAATGAAATCTGCCATGAAAGAAAAAGTAATGGATTGAATGCACAACATTTAGGGTCTACCACATCTTCATATGTGAATGCTTATTATTGTGATATACAATAGCCATTTATATGTTTGGTGTAAGACTCCTCTAGAGATTTCTATCTAACAACAACATCTCTGTGGTAAATATGTATTGTCAGAGGTTGCTCCATCAAAAATAGCAACCAAAAGGGACCTTACTGTGCACACAGATGAATAATTAAGAATATTGTTACCTATGAGTGCTGATGTAGAGGTATGGGACAAAATTACACAGGAAATGAACCTTTTTGATCAACCAATCAAGATCTAAAAAGGAAAATGTGTGATTATATATACATGTGTGATAATATTTGGAGAAATGCCAACCTAACCCACAAATTTGTTGACATTTTGCTCAATCTAACCTCTAATTGTTCCTAAAGTTAATAAACAAGTAAAATAGGATTGACTTTTCAATACAAAATATAAAATTGATAGGAACGGGTCCAAATTTTGAAAGTGTAAAAATTGGTATCGTTTAAAGGGATCGGTCCCTTTGAAAAGTCTTAAATGTGGCAATGAAGGTTGAGCCTCGTTCTAGAACCCCTTTGGGCATCCATCTTAGGAATTGGTGTAGGATGCAACACTTCAGAATAATTTTTGTAGCAATGATGTCAACACTTGTATGGTGACATGGGGTTGGAGTTGGCCTGTCAAAGCTCATTGGTCTACTTTGGAGCTTCTCTAGGGTGATGCCTTTGATGCTTTGTAGTATGAGGGCATGATTTGATATTCAGTTTGCATTGAAGAAGCTTTGGAGGCTAGATACTACAGAAAAACCCCTTGTTCTGAACAGGGAAGCACATACCACTGAAGAAAGTAACAAAAAGCACACAAATTTGAAACTCAAATCACATCACTATTTATTACTCTTTGAAACAAGAAATAAATAAAAATTTCAAACACTACTATTCACTTTTCCTTTAGTCTAGAAGGTACAATGAATCTGGAAACATGTACAACAATGTCTCAACTTTCTTAACTCCTAATCCTAATGCACCTTCCTTGCATGGATAGACAAGACAATTAAAGTATGCATCTACTGAATATGATATGAGATATGCAAACATGCTTCCTTAGCTAAGGCTGAGAAATAATAACTAGGAAAGTGCTCCTTTTAACTGTGCATGCAAAAACTAAATAAAGTAAAGAGTTTCACTACTCCAGGTGCCAAAAACAAATCCACTACCTAAGGTAAGTGCTTTGCCCAAAACAAGATATTAAGGACTCATAAAATTTGTTGCTTCCTTCAAGAGAGGTGTATGCCAAATAGAACTAAGCTATCTTGCACTATCCTCCAAACTCATTCACCTTTAACAGAAATCTTGTGCCCAGGAAAAGACAAGAAACCAATATCCAACATAATTCGTTGACTAGCCAGAGACCCTTGTGCCCAAATAAAGAGATAATAACCAAATGTCAACTAGGGTGGAGTCTTTCACCACTGAAATTGACAAGAGATTGAAGGGGTCAAGAACTATCAGACCTAATGCTAAAGAACAAATGAATTAATCCACACTTGGTGATCCAAAATGAATTCAATCCTTCTTTATTTATAGATTTTCCAGAGGGGTTTCATATTCTTAAGTGATTGAGTAAACCTTACTCCAAACCCCAAATTTGGGTTTTTTAAGCCCAGTTTCCCCAAAAATTGCCCAACAATGGGTATTTTGGGGTTTTTCCCCCTTTATGGAGGACTATAGCCTATGGGGATGGATAGGATATTATGTCCCATTTGTCCTCAATTTGTATAGGACATTACATGGCACCTAATAAAAGAGACAATGCTTTAGTTTAGGAGGTAATAACTAAATGCTTATTTATTTCCACATACAACATACATCTTGCAAAAATGATCATGGGGTACAAATATTACAAAAGGCCTAAATCTTACTAGCATTGTTATAGTCCAAGAATAAAAGCCCTTTCACGTGAAACAAGGTTAGTACCACATACTACAAGCACAAATGACAAATTCAAAAACAATATACTTATTCAATGAAAGAATGATGAATCCTAATAGTGCACTTTAAATTGAACAGCTCTTGAGTTGCAGTGTCAATCAAAATTTCTTAGGTTGGATCATAATTAAGTACTTAATGTTGTTTTGGGTCCAATTTGGGGAAAAGGAGGAGCTCTTGGTGACAATGGGATGATCATGCTTTTCAAAAGGGAGCTCTGCTATACTTTTCAACATACAATCCATTCATTCTAGTGGAGGAGATATAGAGAAGCCTTTAATAAGGACCTTTCCAAGATAAATTTGGAGGAAAATCCATTTTCAAAGCTTAAACATAGTTCTATATTCAAACAAGAGTAGTCATTTTTCAGAAGAATTATTAATTCCCAAGAAATTGGAGCCAAGATGACATGTTGACCATTTATTCTTCTATTGGACAAGGAAGCATTTATGAAAAGTCCTTGGCCCTTTGATCCAGTATTTGATGTAAATCTCTTGATTAGAAATGTAATAAGAGATGCAGTTTATATTAAGAAAAAGGGAAAAGTAGAGGGCCAGTTAATAATTATCTCTAAAAAACTCTCAATAGAATCCTAACAAAATTGAAATGGCAAAGGTTAACTCCATGGTCATTTTTTTCTTTAGAAACTTTGCTAATTTCCATGATTGAGGCATGTATTCATGCCTTAAAACAAGCTCACAAACGCTTTTGATATTGGTTGAAGCAAAGAAAATGTGCAAAGTTACACTCCATAGAGGTATGGAAAAAAAGTACATGGAGCTTGTTGTCTGAGACTCCACACAAAGAATGGAAAAAAGGTGGAAAAACCAATTCAAAAGGTATGTGTAGCTTTTTTCAAGTAGAGGTAGGTGTTAACTCCACACTCTACAGCAAAGGCTTTGCGGCACAACTGACACAAAGGTTTGGATATAGGACTTTGGATTAAAAGGAGTGGAGCTTGATGCTACATGTCCACTATTACCCCACTTTTTGTATGAGTTACAGGAGATAAAAATAATGAGATATGGGAGATACAGAGTCAATACTATTGTTATTCAAATTTAATAAAAAATATTACTATGTCTTCCTCGACATAAAACAAACATCTTCCATAAAATATTTTCTCCATGAACTTGATTTAAAATGATTCTCTTCCGTTGACGCACCCAACTGCAAATAGAAATGATGCTAATGGGCCAATTTCAGTTTAGAAAATTCACAATTAAGTTCAATTGTAATATCTCCTATTTTCAGTTCAGATTCCAGTTACAAGCAATGAAACAGGACTCCCCGATCAATCATGGTTAATCATGAGTCAAAATATGCTCGCTCTCCAAACAATCTGATCCAAATCTTTGCGAGTCAAACTCGCGTTGACCAAGTTTAACTCGTGGTCAACACACGTTTGACTTACAACTTACCGATTAAAGAAGATTCCTTTAATTGATTTCGATTTTCAGCCTTGACTTGATGAGCACGAGTCTTTCAAGTTTAGGTATGTTGCATTGTTAAAAACTAAACGTTGGTCGTTCCAAAATTTATTTCTCATTTCTCAGGCCCACAACTTTTACGTCAAGACCTTCAGTAATCAATCACTACTAACTATTACACAGTCCAGAATCCATATTGGGGAACCGCTAGCATGAGCCTAAGTCTAGACTCCATATTGGGTAGTCGCCAGCGTGTGCTCTATCCATACTCCATATCGACCCTCGGGCAGTCACGCGTCACCTTCAGCATGTGTTACCTTCAAGCTTAGTCGCTTCACTATTCAACAATTGAGGTACGTTGTAACTTGGCTTAAATAATAGATATATTACTATATTGAAGTTTCAATGTCGTTTCCAATGGCAAGTTTCAAGTTTCACTGTTTAGCAATCGAATGTTCGGTGAATTCCTTTGGTTATGACTTTTCAACCCTATAAATGGGGCTTAAATAGATTTTAAAAATGCACTAAGAAATGGTTTCATACCAACCACCGACCAAGTCATCAATCATTCCTTCCTTGGTCGATTTCTTGCCGACTCCAAAGGCTTTAACCATGCATTCACAATTTTGGGTATTTTTTTTCTTCCAGAACCTGTTATTGATATATTGGTTCAGTTGTCTTATGCTAAATGAACTTGCAAATTCAAGATTACAATGTAATATATGTTGATAATATTTCCTTTAGGTAGCAGTTCCTCATATATACCTAATTGTGTTTCAAGGTCATAATGATATATTAGGTTGAAATGTGCTTGTGTTGTTGGACATACTCTTCTTTGATCCTTAACAAAACCTCATATCCTTTTAAAACCAACCTTGTTTTTTGCGAAGTGATATATGGCATGTTTAATTTTAATTTTTTATTGTCTTTTACAGGAGCCAAATCAAGTAGAAGGAACAACTCGAAATCTAAACAGAAGCCACAATTTAAACACAAGTCCAAAACAACAACAATGTCGAGGGAGAAGGAATTTTCTTGGGCTTATTGTGACAAGATTATTGGAGACCCCAAGCTCCTTTGTAAATTTTGCAAAGCGAAATGTAGTGGAGGCAATTATATATTCAAGTACCACCTTACACAAATACCTGGCCATGATATAGGTCTCTGCAAAAACGTTGACGAAAATGTCGAACACCGCACAACCTTGGCCATTGATATGTTGAGTCAGCATAATGCAAAGAAAGAAAAGGAAAAAAAAGAAATAGGAACTCCTGGAGTTGACAATTTTTCTTCCACTACCCCATTTTCATCTCCCTCTGTTGAATCCTCAATGCAGTTCCCAAGTTTCCCAAACATGCCTCCAAGTCCAAGTCAAACTCAAGGCCGAATTAATCCTCCTACATTCAACATTGGAGGTGGAAACATAAACACCTTCTTTTCTCCCCGCACAAAACCTAGTTCCCAACCTACCTTGGATACCACTGGTTGGAAAAAAATATCCATAGTCAGGTAATTAGGAAGGCCATTGCTAACTTTTGGTATTATTCTGACATACCTTTCCATTGTGCCATAAGTCCTTATTGGCAAGCTATGATTGATGCAGTTGTTGTTGCAGGTCCAAGGTTCAAAGCCCCTTCATCAAAGAGCATTAGGACAAATTTTCTATTAGAAAGTGTTGAAGATGTCATGCTTGTGCTATCTGAGTTTCGTTCATCATGGGTAGAAACAAGGTGCACCATCATGAGTGATGGATGGATAGATCAGAGGAATAGAACTTTAATAAATCTCCTTGTATCTTGTCCAGTAGGTACAATGTTTCTCAAATCAGTGGATGCCGCAGACAATATTAAGACTGCACAACTTATTTTTGAAATGATGGAGGAAGTCATTCAAGAAGTGGGAGAAGAACATGTCATACAAATTGTCACCGACAATGCAGCTAATTATGTGGTTGCTGGTAGACTTTTTGAGATTAGGCACCCCACTATGTTTTGGACCTATTGTGTTTCCCATTTCATAGATTTAATGCTTGAGGACATTGGTAAGCTTCATTGGATACATGAGGTTGTGGAGAAGGAAAAGTCCATAACCAAATACCTATACAACCACACTATTGTCCTAAACACCATGATAAAATACACAAAAGGTAAAGAAATTGTTCGACCTGCAATGACTAGATTTGCAACAAATTTCATATCTTTGTAATTTTTGGTTGAGAAAAAGATAAATCTGAAGAGGATGTTCTTGGGACCTAAGTGGATGGCATCTAAACATTCCAAGACCCTTGAAGGCATTGAAGTTGTTGCACTTGTGTTTAATAACGATTTCTGGAAAGATGTCGAAGAGATTATTACTGTGATGGAGTCCCTTGTTAAAGTTCTTAGGTACTTCAAGTCTTTTAACTTTTTCATGTTTTAAATTTCATTTCAAGCTTATTTTTATTTTCAATGTTTCATATTTATTTCAATTTGAAATCTTGAACTTTCAGGATGGTTGATGGTGACAAACCCGCTATGGGTTACATTTATGAGGTGATGGATCTCGTAAAGGAGGCCATCAAAAGAAGATATGGGGATGATGAGGCAAAGAATATGCCTCTTTAGGACATTATTGATGCACATTGGGATAGGAAATTGCGTTCCCCCTTACATGCTGCTAGGTACTTCTTAAACCCATAGTATTTTTATGATAAGAGAAAATTTAATGAGGATGGGGAAGTTTGCAAAGGAATTATGACATGCATGGAAAGGTGCTTCCCTGATCCATAATTTCAAAGTCGTGTTTTTTCCCAACTATAGGATTATAGAGCACCAGCTAAATTATTTTCCTATACCATTGTTATACGAGGAAGGTCTAAGATGTTGCAAGGTACTCTTTGAGGCTTGAAGGCTTCATCAATTCATTAAATTTGTTTAGATTTTATTTTGTATGTTAAATGTTTTATTAAATTTTGCTATATTTTTAAGCTTTTACTATTTAGTATTTAGTACATCTACTCACGAACCCTGTCACTTGCTAGGTCTTTGGTGGAAAAACTTTTGTAGTGATTCACCATATTTGAAGAGATTCGCCATTCGAATCTTAAACCAAGCATGCAGTGCTTCAGGTTGTGAGTGAATTTGGAGCATGTTTGAGAGAATACATTCTAAGAAGTGCAACCAATTGACACAAAAGTGCTTAAATGACCTTGTATTTTTCCATTACAATCTATGACTTCGCAACAAGAAAATACTAGGTGAGAGCTTGAATTTGAAGGTTTCATAATCTGATTTGCAATTTAAAGTTTAAACTTTAAAGTTCAAAGTCAAACTTAAATTCACATTTCAATGTCTCGTGATAATGATAGGTTTCGATCATTCACCAATAGACCTTGAAGAGATAGATTTGCAAACTACAAATGCAGCAGATTGGGTCCAATTAGAGGAGGCTCCTCTTTTAAGCCTACATGACTTGAAGAACTTTGAGAGTCAAGCAAGCGAAGGAGTGGGAGGAATCACTTCTAGTTCTCACTCTTAAGAGTCTTAGACTCTTAGTTACTGATTTTTTTCTAATTAGTATGTAGTTGTTTGTAAACTTTTAGAAGCAGTTGCTTCTAGTTCTATGTAGTCACTAGTTAGGAGTCATGACTCAGTACTTTGGATCATGTTTGGACTCATAACATATATGAGATGCTTATTAATTCATGATATTTTGGAAATCTATTGATATTATTAATTGCTTGGACATGGATTTACTAAATATCAATTAAAAATGTTTTTTTTTTTAATTCAATATATGTGTATATTTTTATTTATTGAATTCACTGATTTTTTCCTGATTTTTCCCGAATTTTTGCCAATTTTTCCCCAATCTGATTAAAACTCTTAGCTCTTTTGCCTTGTCGATTTATTGTCTATTCCAAGTCTGGTAACATTGGTTACAAGTTTCATTTTTCACTTATGAGTGCTAAGGTGTGCTAGAGAGTGCCAATGCGTGTTGAGGAGTGTTAGGGAGTATTAGGACAACACAAGGGAGCACTAGGTCAAAATGCATGGAAGTGAATGAATATGAGGGTGTGTTGGGTAGTGTCAATCAGTGCTAGTTGTCATGCCAAGGAGGGAGTGACAAGGTATGCTATGCATGGGTAAGGCATGCCACGGAATATCAAGGAATGTCAAGACGTTCTAGAGTGTGCTAGGTAGTTCCGGGGTGTGCTAACATGTGCCAAATAGTGCCAAGGCATGCCAGGTGCTAAGACATACTAGGATGTGCAAGGTGCCAGAGTATGCCAATATGCGTCGAGTTTCGAGGCAACAAAAGGAATAACCAAGCTAAAATGCAAGGAAATGAACACATAAGAGGGTTAATAAGTCGGGATTTTATCTTTTTCAAAAGGGGCATGCTAAGCACACTAATAATATGTTCCAATACATGCCAAGTGCCAATGTGTGCCAAGTGCTAATGTTTATCAATGCAATATTATGCCAAGGAGTTCCAGGGCATGCTAGGGACTACAAGCAATGCCAACACATGATAGGGGAGTGCTATGATATGCTATGGCATGCCAACATGTGCTTGGGCATCCTACTCATGGCAAGATGTTCTACGTACAAAGATGTTCCAAGACATGTGAGGTGCCAAGGAATGTTAGTGTACTATTCTAAAGCATGTTAAGGTGTGCCATGAGTGTTGAGGAGTGCTAGGTATCTCTCATTAATAGAATTGACAGAGCTTGATTATGTATTAAATAATATAGTTCCTACACACACTAGTGGAACTTTATTCAAAGAAAATTTGCTAGATAATAAACCAAATAGAGATGAATCATGTTTTGACTCATAGGAAGACTATATTCTTATGACTTGAGGGAAATGATGCACACTAATTACTTCTTAACAAATTGATTAACTATTATAACCACTATGACCTTGGACACATAATGAAAAAGAGTCCATAATAATGGTCTTAAATCGTTATATTTTGACAAAAAATATAGTAACAGGTACATAGCATCATCAAAAACTCATTGGAATGATCAATGATGAAGAACATTTTTTTACTGTCACCAAAAGTAACCAAAAAGAACATTGGTGAGGGTCAATAAAAGAACGTCACTAGAAGTGTCACCAAAGAAAGAATTAGTGATGGGCCTTTATCAACCCTCACCAAAAGTGTCAAAAAAGAGAGAATTAGTGATGGGTCATTAACGACCCTCACCAAAAGTGTAATTGAAAATGGCTTTGGTGGCAAACCTTAAAGGACCATCACTATATACACTTACAACAACGATTTTTTAAAGACCGTCACCATATACGACATTGATGATGTACCTTAAAGGTTCGTCACAAGCATGAAGCGTCATTAAAAACTCATTGGAATTATTAATGATGACAAACATTTATTGACCGTCACCAAAAGTAACCAAAAATATAATTAGTGACAGTCAATAAAATATCGTCACTAGAAGTGTCACTAAAGAGAGAATTAGTGATGATCCTTTAATGGCCCTCACCAAAAGTGTCACCAAAGAGAGAATTAGTGACGAGCCTTTAACGACCCTCACCAAAAGTGTGATTGAAAATGGCTTTGGTGAAAAACCTTAAAGGACCATCACTATATACACTTACAACAAAGCTTTTTTAAAGACCGTCACCATATGAGAAATTGGTGACGGACCTTAAAGGTCCGTCACAGGCATGACCCTCACCAATGATCTTTTTTCTTGTAGTGCCTCCTTGTGTAAGATCTAATTATCCTTCCTAAATCTAACTACCATATTTTCCTCTCTAAAATGACTTAAGTGACTCTCTCAAATTTATAGGCTCATCTTATTGTTTAATTTAGGGTGTGTTAGAGTTTGTTTTTTCCAACATTCCTTTCCCATTGAGCTAGTATCTACTTAATTTCCATGGTTATCTTTAACTCACTGTAGTCCATTATTATATAATGGAGATGTTCTATGTACTTCTAAAAACATTATATATATATGGCATATTATCTTTGCTAATTTCTTTGTAAATATATTAAAATTCCATTATTAGATTTTTTATGGCTAGCTATGTCTACATGCTTGACTGTAGTTTGACATAGAATCTTTAATTGCGGGCTTGTTAATTGTAATCTTAAGCAATTACTGAGAGTGAATTACATCATAATTCATTTGACTTGTTATGGTTGATTAATGAGAATTGTTCTTTACATATTTCTCTTTCAATATGATGGAAATACTATCATAGAGATGGTTTTAACAAAAACAATCTAAATTGGTGGTAGTTTCCTATACTAATGGCTTTGACGAGTAAATGATTCTCTATTAGACATATTTCAAGGTTTTATGAGACAACTAAATGATTGAGACTTGGTTCCTTCACACTTTTTCATTAAATCAATGCTTTGTTAAATATCATCTCTTGAATTATTCATGCATGACAACATTCCATTTTTTGAGATGATTTTTCAGCAATAATCACATCAAAATTCATTTGTTGATGTGTTTCGAACCATCAAGTGTGGTCCATCGTCAAGACAACATGAAGAACTAGATCATGGCAACAATTTTAATAGAGAGACCAACCCTTCAACGGCTAAAAAGAGACAACTACTTTTGACAAAGGGAATGACTACAATTGACTAGCAACAACTACATTTGACTGGGCCAAGAGATAGGAAAAAATAGTTAATTAGTTAAATAATTTATTTAAATAGTTAGTTTTTTTAATCTATTATTTAGAAGTAACTAAAATTCTCTGCTTATATTTCCCAGAACTAAATACCTTATTATCCTCTATTTTACTTCAAAATTGAAAACATTATATAAAGACTTATATTATTAAAGGAAAACAAATTATTGTTAAGTTTAAAAGTAGTCGTTAATTAATTAGATAATTAATTAGTTGGTAAAATTAGTTAATTTGTAAACCCGGTTTATTTTTCTAAAAATATGTAACCTCTTCTTTTTAATTTAGAACTATATAAATTTGTAATTTATATTAATATTATTAAATAAAGTCTTATGGGATAAACTAGGATATAAGTGCATATCAATTAATTAGTTATTAAATTTATTTATGTTTAGATGAATAACATTCTAAATAATTACAGGATAAATAGGGATTAAACCTAAATGATTATAAACTAATCGATTAATCAGTTACTAAGTTTTATATGATACTACTGGTTATTGTTGGGGCTTGGTTTTGCCCGATTTTGACACCCTTTTCTAGACTTTACCTAGGAGATCCGTGCAGCAGAAGATCCTGAATCTGAGACTTTCTACACAAAAAATATTCTCCTGAACGAAGGTATTCGTGCTTGGATGGCGGCTCAAGATCAGCCTCATGAAAACCTTATATTCCCTGAGGAGGTCCTACCTCGTGGAAACGCTCTTTAATGGAACTATAGCTTTAGCTGGTCGTGATCAAGAAACCACTGGTTTGGGAGCAGGGGAATAAGTGTGCTTCGATTCGATTCGTGCCGTAAACCTCTCTCGTAAGAAGTGTGCTTCGATTCATCCCATTTTGAACTAACTTTAACCCCTATTATGCCTATTTCGGTTATAATCCTTAGGTTTTTGCCAAAAGGGTGTAATATGTTGAAGGTATGAAAATTAACATGAAAAGGCATATTTTAACTTAGCCTTAAGCATTCCTTATAGCTAGCTATTCTTTATTTAATTATCATGCCAACAAATCTAGAGTTCTTGTGCAGATTTGTTTTGATTCAAAAACAAGTCCTCATTTCCCGTAGACAGTTTGTGCGATCCTATTTCCTGCAAATGCTCTGGAATTCCTGCAGCCGCAGATTTCCTGTAACCGCCTAGATTTCCTGCAGCAAAATCGGTGGTTAGCTATGTTCCACGAATTTCTAAGTCAAACAGAACATGGGTTTCATGGGGAATCTAGCACATATGGATTTTTTCCTATTGGTCATTTCAGATCTACCAACGATATCGCCCAGATTCATAAGCCTTCTCTCGTTGGCCATTTGGAGGAAAGCTACAACCATGTAATGAATTTTGTCTAATCCATACTTTGAGTCATGGATTAGACCCAGTATGGCTAAATTTGATATTTTGTAATAGGACTGTTAGTCGAGGGCTTAGATTAGTAGTCTTCCTGACTTCGAGCCATATATGGGCTTTGTAATTGTATAAATTATGTTCTAGTTTACATGATAAGGGGTTTTTCGGTTGGTTTCAGTTGATAATGTATATTAGATTGTACTCGACTGTATCTTTTTAGATTATACAATATTATATGCTCTCTCTATTTCATTGAGCAATCTCTTCTAATTTGAAGGGGTTGTGAGTAAGGACGGGCCCCCTTTGCTCACAACTCTCGTAGTTTAGTGTTTATGCATTTTATTTCTATTATGTAATAATAATCTGTTCTTACAGCTAATGTACTCTTTCTAATATATCAGTAGCAAATGACTGAATGAACTAGTTTCATGTAATTGTGTGGAATTCATTTAGTTAAGATTTGATTTATAATGTTGAGTGAATTTCTAAGTTTGTTGTAAGTGTGATTTTTGTATCTTTTCCTAATCATCATCAGCAATACTAAAGAGTTATAGAGGGATGTTTGATCCACTCTATATCCTTTGGTACTAAATTATTAATGCAATAAAGAGTCATTAGTTTTGGATGATTGACTAGTTAGATTAATCAACAGTCACAGTGTTAAGCTTGCATATATTTTGTGCAGCATCTCATAAGCTTACGTACCCTAGGTTGATGATTTATGTTAATCAAATTATAAGGCTATAATTTGACTAAAAATTTTGGTGTCGTTGCTAGGGAGGTGCTAAGGGATAATATTGAAGTGTTTTTGTATTGCATTCATTGATTAGAATTTTCAAGACTGGGGGAGTCAAAGTGGTAAGACGAAGGGCAAAGCCTATGCACCTGAGGAGGTTAGAAATTCGCCAAAGTCGTGTCATGATTGATTGGTAAGTAATTTTTTATTTTTTATTTTTGCAGAGTAGATGATAGGGTCCAACATCTAATAATTTCTTTTGTGGTGGTGTGAGGACCACTTCCTTTACTAATACACTGGCAAGGAAAAGGAAGTCTACAAGATATAAGGTAGCAAGGGAAGAAGAGTCCAGACAGGAGGTCTGTGGTCCTAAAAAGATCCAAAACATATTCCTGCTTCTACAGTAGCAGCTTCTGCAGGAAAGTATTATGTTGATTCCCATTTTGGATTTCCTCTCACAAGGAAAAAAACATCTTTACTCAGTGGTCAGCATGAAAAGGAATTCCTTGGAATTCCCATTCAATAACCAGAATTTCAAACCATTGATTCTGCAAAATCTGTAGTTTACAAAGGTCCCACTTCATTTTGGTTCAAAATGGCTCATGAAGAGGGGACTGGTCACACAGATGGATACGATGAGAAGGAAGAAGAACTGGTCACATTCGAAATCCCTATCAGGGAGGCTGGTGGAGCTACTCAGATGAAGAATATTCCTCCTTTAGCCTCACGTAACTTTCGTGGGGTTCCCAGTGAAGATCTTGATACCTTTTTGTTCAAGTTCGATGTGTTATGTAGTAGATATGACTATTCTTCCAATGCTCAGAAGCTAAAGTTGTTTCTTGCAACATTGAAAGATGCAACTCTCAGGAGGTTTATGGAGTTGGCTTCAAACTCCATTACAACTTGGGAGGAAATTAAAAAGGTATTCTTAAAGAACAATCAAGATTATTGCAAGACTAGGGACCTTAGAGAAGAAAATTTTGGCATGACTCAGAAGGAGGGGGAGAGTCTTGAGGACTTGGTGGAGAGATATCAGTATAATCTACAGATATCCAAAATGAATCAACTGAGCAAGGATACTAAAAGAACAATTTTGCTCAGAGAAATTAGACTAGAATCTCTAGAGATTTTTAACTTAATGGGAGGAGGTGACATATCAAAGTTGGGCTACGATGAAGTATGTGAGATATCACTGATATTCAAGAGGAAATTCTAAAGTTGGAGGAGGAACAAGAGATACTTATTCCAGGCTTGTCAAGTCAGTTGCTAGAGCTGGAGTAACCAGAGCTGAAATGGGTAATTTATTTGAAAATTTTAAAATTGATATTCTTAGCACATTATCTTCTCAATTGGATGTTTTGCAAGCTAAGAAGAAACAAGAAAAATAGGAGGAACTGGAGAAATCCCTAGCAGTGTTTTGTTCGAAATGCAGGAAGAAGCATGCCTTGAGGGAATGTCCTGCAGATAGTATAGAGGTATGTTGAATCTGTGAAGCAGAGCATTCCATTGATCAATGTCCTTCACTTCTTGAAATTAAAGCAGCATATCTAGCAAATCAAGGAGTTGTCAATGCACTCTATGCAATGGCACCTCAAAGACCATGGCAACCACGTGTTGCAGGTATGGCTCAGTCGCATTATCAAGTTCCTTATACTCAAAATCAGATGTGGAATATTCCAATGCCCTGATAGCCTTGGCCTCCACAATAGCCTTGGCAGGGGAACTTTTCTTACCCTACCACTCAGAATTTTCCTTCTCAAAACTTTTATCCACTGCAGCCCACACAACAACAAATGATTCAACCTCAACAACAACAACTTCAGTTGCCTACCCCACCAAATCAACCTCGTCCTATGCAACTTCTTGCCCAGCCAGTGTCTAACCCCAATAATAAAACCATTCAATCCACTCACAACATTGGATTGGTCACTTATCCCACTTTTCCTACCTACTGTATTGCACCACAGTTGCTGCAGGAAATTTATGTTCCTGTGTTATAGGAATTTCCTGTGTCGTTGCAAGAAATCCAGCTTAGGTCTAGAAAAGTGGTGACTTAGCCCAGAAGAATTGAAGAGATTGTAGAGGAAGATACTCTAGAAATTCCTGAAGTTGAAACCACACCTAAACCATGAGAACAACCTACTTCAAGGCCACAAGAACCTTCCTCATCCCATACGATCCAGCCTCCTTTTCTAGAGAGGTTGGAAATGAAACTAAAACAGCCCGAGTTTGATCTTGTGTCTGAACTGAGAAATGTATGCATTAAGATCCCGTTACTGCAAGAAATTAAAGATATCCTGATCTATGCCAAAACAATAAGGGAGCTATGTACCAAGAGACCTGGAAGGCAAAAGAGAGAACTCTCTACAATTCAAGTAGGTGGAAAGCTTGCAAGTTTAATGTCTACCGGATTTGTTACTGAAAAATATGTAGACCCTGAAATCCCTGTGGTTACCACCTTTATCAATGGATAACCTATAAAAAACACTTTAATTGATTTGGGTGCAGCCATTAATGTGATGACTATGGAGACCTTATCTATAATAAGAACCTTTGACTTATTGCCTACTCCTACCATGTTAGAGCTAGCCAACAGGTCTAAGGTAAAGCTAGAGGGGGTATTATAAGACATTGTCATCTCATTGGATTGTTGGAAGTACCCTGCATATTTTTATGTTCTTCAACCCAAAACAAACTTAGGAGGGAATCCTTTGATCTTGGGGAGACCGTGGTTAGCCACAACAGATGATTATATAGAGTGTAGGTCTAGAAACATGACCATCACTCACGGGGTTGATACAAAGAACATTAATTTGTATCCCCCTTCTCAACCTCTCTTAAGATAAAAAAAAATGCACATCAGGTTGAAGAAGAAGAGCATGATTCAGAGTGTACCCAGCCAATTTTGACAATTGCCCAAGCCATGAGCCTTAAAGAAAATTCAGAAGAAAAATTGATAAATTGTTGTATTTATAATCTTGATTTTTTGCAGCAAGAAGAAGGGCAATCTATTCATAATTTAGATTTCATTACTAATCTGCAGGTTTTTCATGAGCATAGTACAACAGCTAAACTACATTCAGCTGTATTATCTGCATTTCTGGATATTTCATGACTGAATGGGGGAGTAAGGTAGTCAAATTTTTTCCTGAAAAACCTTTGAATATTAATTTTGCCTTAAACCTTGAATAGGAAAAACAGTTAATTCAAGAATTGAAAAAAAATTCAGACGCTTTTTCTTGGGAATACACATATATGAGAGGCATTCACCCAGACACATGCATTCATCATATTTATATAGAAGAAAACGCCAGGCCTGTGAGACAACCACAAAGGAGGATGAACCCTGCTTTAAGGGAAATTGTGAAAGATGACTTGCAGAAATTGTTGAATGTAGGGTTCATCTATCCTATCTCGGATAGCCAGTGGGTATCTCTGTTGGTTATTGTCCCCAAGAAGAATGGTAAATGGCAAGTGTGTGTGGATTACAGGGAACTAAACAAGGCTACCTTGAAATATCACTTTCCCTTGCCTTTTATAGACCAAGTGTTGGACACTTTGGTAGGAAAAACATATTTTTCCTTCCTAGATGGGTACAGCGGGTACATTCAGATTAGGATAGCTCCAGAAGACCAGGAAAAGACTACATTCACAAATCCCTGGGCCACTTATGCATATAGGGTATTACCATTTGGTCTATGCAACACACTAGCCACATTCCAGTGGGCGATTCTTGGTATTTTCTATGATCTTTTGCATGATTGTGTAGAGGTTTATATGGATGACTTTACAATCATGGGTGATACATTTGAAGAAGATTTACATAATCTTGCTAAATTTTTGTAGAGATGTAGATAAACTAATCTCTCATTAAGTAATGAAAAATATTTTATGATTATGAATGAAGGTATTCTTTTGGGTCATCATGTTTCTGCTGCAGGAATTAAAGTTGATCTGGCAAAGATTGAAGTCATTGCAAAGCTGCCCCCACCAACCAATCAGAAGGGAGTCCAAAGTTTCCTTGGACATGCAGGCTACTATAGAAGGTTTGTTGAGAATTTTACAAAGATAGCCTCTCCATTATTTAAATTATTGACTAAAGAAGTTGAATTTAAATGGGATGATGAGTGTCAAGCTGCATTTGATACACTCAAGGAAAAGAATTCTTCAGCACCGGTCTTGAGAGGCCCAGATTTGAAATTGCCTGTTCATATCTCCACTGATGCCTCTAATTCAGCCATAGGAGAAGTACTGGGACAAAAGGAGGATCATGTAACCCATGTTATTTATTTTGTTAATAAAAATCTAACTCTTGCAAAACTGAATTACACAGTAACTGAAAAAGAATTTATTGTTGTGATTTACACTATCACTAAATTTAGACATTACATTATGGGCTATGAATTTTTTATACACACCGATCACTCTACCATTCGATATCTCATGAATAAACCAATTACTAATGGCAAGATTACTAGGTGGCTTTTGTTGATGCAGGAATTTGACATCATGATATTAGATAGGCCTAGAAAATAAAATTAGGTCGCTGATTTCTTATCTAGAATCAACCATGCAGGTGAGGATGTCTCTATTAATGATAGCTTTCCTGATGAAAATTCGTTTTCTATTTTTTTTAAAACACCTTGGTTTGTATACATGGCCAATTACCTTGCTACAGGAAAGTTGCCTCCTTACTTTTCATCTAATCAACAAAAAAAGAATTATTAGGAAAAGTGTTGATTACTCTTGGATTAGGGGAGATCTTTTTTTCACTGGACCTGATTTGATTATCCGTAGGTGTGTCAGGGAAGATGAGATCTATGACATTTTGAGAGCCTGTCACGATGAACCGTGTGGAGGGAAATTTACAAACAAGCGGGTGGCTTACAAGATCCTTTGCTCAAGTTACTATTGGCCAAGTCTTTTCAAAGATGCAAGAGAATATGTCCGGAAGTGTGATAGATGCCAGAGAATGGGGCAGCATGTACAATCAGACGAGATGCCTTTGTAGCCATAGGTTCTTATAAAACCTTTTGAGAGATGAGCTCTTGATTTTGTAGGTCCCATCAACCCTATGTCCAAAGGTAAGAAGTATATTTTAGTTTGTAATGATTATGTTACGAAGTGGGTGGAGCCAAGAGCACTACCTAGAGAAACAAAGAAAGTAGTGGTAGATTTTCTTTTTTCTGATATTTTTGTAAGATTTGGGGTACCTAGGGAAATAGTAATTGATGAAAGTTCTCAATTTGTGTCAAATCTTATGCAAGGAACTATGCAGAAATATCAGATTACTCATCGGAATTCCACCCCTTATCATCCACAAGCCAATGGGCAAGTGGAATCAACAAATAAGGTGTTGCAGACAATCCTTACCAAGACAGTGCAATTACATAAAAAGGTGATCTAGGTGAATGTTGGTGGCCACCCACCTATCCCACTTGGACCCCCACAATTGTCTCTTTCAGTTTTTTAGCTTCCTTAATTGTAGCACAATTTACTATTTTTAGCAGTTTTTCGGGTCCTGAACTTTTGGAGCTATTTTGAAGCACTAAATGACGTTTTTTGGAAACTTGGGTAGATCTTTCTCCTCCCGAAGTTGTAGTTCTCGGATAGATATTTCTAACGAGCTATGGTACGTGTCAAATGGAGATTGTATGCCAAAGTTACAACCTCGAGAAATTGATGTACCAATTTACCCAAATGGGGCCCACAGTTTGGCATTTCATCTCCTACGGTTAAGTTTTTGGATGTTTAGGGTTTTCCGTTGTTTCTCAACAATAAATAGGCCTTCGAGCCTCATTGTAACACAGTTTAGAGGCATGTAGCCGCCACATCTCTTCTCAGAGATAAGTTACCATCGTCCTAGCTAGTTTATTTCCACTTCTGTTTATAAGCATATTTCAGTATTTTAAATTAATGAAATGAAGTATTATTTCTGCTGCATCTTTGTATTTATGGTTATATCTATAATTTATTGTGTTCTTTTTTAAATCCAGATCAGTGGCATCAAAGCAGTCTACTCTTTCCCTGTCTTTCTTTGCATGTCCCCAACAAGGTCGGGATATAAGGAGTTAGGGGTTGAACTGGTCGAACCTTTGCAAGACCAACCTCAAAAACCCCGATGGCCTCCCATGGCGGATGAAAAGAAAGACGAGGGGGCATGAGATCCTATCAAAATATTGCTCGAAGAAGCCCTCGAGAGACAAAGGAACGCTATGATGGACAACTTTGCGCAGATCCTTCAACGGCTACCCAGAGGTGATGCATTGGCTTCCAACAGCTACTTTGGAAATGCCACACCCTTTAAGGTACAAGTTAATTTTGAAATCCCCATATTCAAGTATCAGATAGATGCATATGTCGTAGATAAATTGTTAAATCTGCTACAAGGGTATTTTTCTATTCATGATTTTTCTAGTCGAGAAAATATTATTTTCGCTCTTCTCAAAGCAACCCCCCATGTCAAGGACTGGTGGGAAACCTACTACGAATAGAAGGATGAAAATATGGCCTCATTGTTTTTAGCTGCACCCACTTGGAATTCATTCTAGGATGCCATCAAGGAGCAGTACTACCCTGTCAAAAGCTATGAGGACAAATACATAAAGTGGACCATGCTACGGCAGGGAAGGGACCAAGATGTGTTGGAGTTCACAAACATTTTTCATACCTTTCACACACAGCTGGGTATCAAGGATTTTGAGATGCATTTGGTACTCAAATATTTCATCTGCCTACACAGATACATCCAGGATGATATGGAGTCCCTGAACATCTCCTCGCTCGACATGGTGTATGGATACACTGTCAAGATCGAGCAAAAGTTTAAACAGAAGAAGAGAGACTTTGGATTTATAAATACAAAGCAAGGGAAAGCTAAACCACAGAACGAAGGACAAAGCCAAGATGAGGCAACCCAAGACAACCTGTCAAAGCCACAAGAAAATAACAACACCACAAAGTCGAAGAAGGACACACGAAAGTGGTGTGAGTTCCATAAGAGCCCCACTCACAACACAAGTGAGTGTCAGACCAAGCAGTCGTTGGTGGCCGAGTTGAAGGCTTTAGAATTATATCCATGTTCCGACCCTAAGTCAGAACCTGACAAGGGGAATGGCAAAGGGAAGCAGATCATTGATGCGGAGCCCAATGCCACCGTTGCCACCACCAAGGTCTAGAAGAATGAGCCCAAAGATCCAGAGGAGGGAGAGCACCTTTTCCACTCATAGATGTGGGTGAATGGTTCGCCGCTGCAGTTCATTGTCGACAGCGGTAGCCAAAAGAACCTCATTTCAACAGAGGTAGTGAAGCAGTTGGGCCTACCGACTACACCACAACTGCAGCCGTACAGTATCGGGTGGCTTCACCAAAGACGAGATCTCCGAGTCTGCCAACAGTGCCACCTTCCCTACAACATCAAGCCCTTCACATATGAGGTATTGTGTGATGTTGCACCTCCGGATGTTTGTGATGTACTATTAGGCCAGCCATACTTGTGGAGGCGACATGTTGTGTATGAGTCAAGGCCTCACGCTGTTATTATTTCTTTGGGTAATTCATTATACAGGATACCAGAGGTACCCCCACCTACCGCCACCTCTTTGATCACTGCTACGAAATGCAGCAGGATCATCTCCTAGACTAGGAAATTCATTTTCTATCTGGTTCACTCCCAAAGTAAGGGGAAGATCGTCGCCACATCCATGACCATTGCGAAGGGTTCCTCCACGCAACAGCAGTAACAGATGGATATGGTCATGAAAGTAGGCAGGAACATCTTCTCCTCACCCACAGGGACACCATTGCACTATTAGGTCAAGCATTCATTCAATCTGACTCCTAGAGCACCTCTACCCAATGGGTCAAAATATCACTGCTCCATTTTCAAAAATGACAAGTACAAGAAGTGACATGGTCCTTACACCAGTACCAAGGTTGTGGGGAACAATGCTTTGGAGCACAAAATTCCCCATTCCTTCACTTAAACTGAGTGTTCAATGTGGACTACCCTCTACCATGCTTCCCACCATTGTTGGACACATCAGATATTGCATAACAATTCACCAGGGACCAAGTTTAGCAAATGGAGGATTTCAACGCAATGGGGACCATTGCTTCCTAACAGGGGAGGAATGATCCAGGTGGATCTTGGTGGCCACCCACCTATCCCACTTGGACCCCCACAACTGTCTCTTTCAGTTTTTCAGTTTCCTTAATTGTAGCACAATTTACTATTTTTAGCAGTTTTTCGGGTCCTGAACTTCCAGATTCGTTTTGAGGCCCAAAATGACATTTTTTGGGAAATATGGGAGCAACATGGGTCCATGGACCTATTTTTCTCTTCCCAAAGTTGTAGTTCTCAGATAGATATTTCTAATGAGCTATGGTGCATGTCAAACGGAGATCATTTGCAAAAGTTACGACCCTGGGAAATTGATGTACTAATTTACCCAAATAGGGTCTACAGTTTGGCATTTCATCTCCTAGGGTTAGGTTTTTGGATGTTTAGGGTTTTCCATTGTTTATTCAACAATAATTAGGCCTTTGAGCCTCATTGTAACACATTTCAGAGGCATGTAGCCACCACATATCTTATCAGAGATAAGCTACCATTGCCCTAGCTGGTTTCTTTCCATTTATGTTTGTAAGCATATTTCAGTATTTTACATTAATGAAATGAAATATTATTTCTGTTGCATCTCTATATTTATTGTTATATCTGTAATTTGTTGTGTTCCTGTTTAAATCTGGATCAGAAGGATTGGTCTGACTAACTTCCTCAAGCATTGTGGGCCTACATGATAACATGGAGAAATACCACTGGATTTTCTCCGTATGAATTCGTGTATGGAAAGCAAGTTTTATTGCCCATTGAATTTCAGGTTAGGACTTTTAAGATGGCAATAGATTTGGGTATGGACCTTGATGAAGCTCAACAGCAGAGAATCCTACAGCTCAATGTGTTGGAGATTAGGCAAGATGCTTTTCAACAAATTGACTTGATCCAGCAACAAAGGGCTAAATGGCACCACAGATACATTAAAAAGAAGCAGTTCAAAGAGGGAGACTGGGAATTGCCGTATGATTCAAAATTTAAGAACTTTAAATGAAAATTTAACACACATTGGTTGGGCCCCTATGAAATTGAGATTTATTTTGATAATGGATCTGTTCAGGTTAAAACCATTGATAATGGGAATGTTACCTTCTTGGTGAATGGGCATAGATGCAAGTTATATCAAAAACCCAAATCCAAGGAGGAATTTGGGGAAGAGATTGTGAAGAAAAGAGAGATGGAGATGGTGAGAGGAGTCATTCCTTCCACTATCTCTTCTTGATTTCCTCTTGACACAATGAGCTCACTTTGTTCCTCCTCGTGCTTGGTAAAACATGAGAGGAATCTCTATTGGGTATATCTTTATTCATTTTTCCGGGACCCAATGGACTAGTTACAGAAAAGGAGCCACCTCAGAGTCTTCTTTTCCAAGTGTTTCAGACTCTCTAAAATTAAAATCTGGCGAGAATGGCCTACCTTGGGCTCGTTAAAACTATAGGTCAGTAGGACCTTTAGGATCCTCTCAATAAATTTTGTTTTCAGTTAATCCTGAATTTCTCGTGTTGGACTGGTGTAGGATTTCTTAAGACCCTCCTTCCAACAATCTTGGCCCATTGACATGAGCAAGTTATCTGGGTGTAAGATCAGAGTCTTATTATGTGTTGAAGCTTGTATGCCCTAATGATGGCCTACCTCACCACCAGCAATGGGGAATCACTATGGCTCCTTGACTACTGGATCCTACAGGGGGTTCAACAAGAACTCATTAATTCACACCCGATAGGATGCATCATGGTACCTTGGTCCTCACTCTCATTAAAGGTAATGGGCCTCACATTAGTTAACAACTGACCTAAATGGCTGGTAATCTAATGAGCTCATTTCACATTTGACATCAGCACCTTTATTCTTGTGTAGTGAATTGTACACAAATGAGGGAGAAGTGTTAATTGATGGTTCGATTTCCTACAGAAGCTCTGCAAGTCATGGTCTGATTTCCTGCAGAAGCTCTGCAAGTCATGGTCTGATTTCCTACATAAGTTCCACGAGTCATGGTTCGATTTCCTGTAGAAGGCTCAGCAGTCACAGTTCCATTTCCTACAGAAGGCTCAGCGGTCACAGTTCCACTTCCTTCAGCGACAGCCTGATTTTCTGAAAAATAAAAACCATAGACAAAGAATTAACTTAAATTATTTAAAGTATTGATAGATTTTAATTACTAGTCAAGGTCATCAATTATGAGGTCATATATCTGATTTAACTATTAAGTGGGTTATCATCTCAAGGACAAGCACGCATCATCCAAAGGACTAGACCGTTGGAAGGTAAGAATGGTAAAATACAATCGGTGACACAACACTTGAGGTAAAGGGTAATTAACACTTTAATTTTTAACATTTGTATGATTTTTTGGCTATGGTCACCCTTGCGGAAAAACGTGGTCGTAACCCAGTGCGTTATAACTCTTGCTCCACGCGCGATCGCCATGATTCTAACATGCTCAAAAATCCCATGCTTTCTGATAACTTTCTATAATAAGCCCTCCCTTGTCGTGCGAATCTGTTGCAAAATATTAACCCAATATTTTCAAACAAGTGCATGCGTCCTGTCTTCTAGTTTTTCACCATGTCGAAATTGCATGCCCCTGTTTGCCTCAAGCTGGAACCCGACTGTTACACAGAATTTTATCACTATCCTTGTACTCCCAGTTCCTCGATTCTAGAGGACCTCTACAGTGAACCCCACATGCTTTTCCTTCATGAAGAAACTCCCATTATGTCCCTCTTCATGAGCATATCAATTCCCTTTTGCACCATTTCCCCTGAAACTTTTGTTTTGCCCAGTTTACAAGACCGGTGCTAATGACCTTTGTCTCCCTCGCGCCGATGTGCAGAGATTAGCACTATCCCTAGCGCCGACCAGAGTGACTAAGTTGTGTTCCAATCGCATCGGTCCTATTATGGAAAGTTTTTTAAATTAGGAGCCGAAGCTTCCAGCTCTAGAAGCTTCGTAATGGAAGTCTGGTAAATGGTTTGGCCGGATGGGGTCGAGGATGTCAGTTTGGGCTCCTTTCCCCTATAATGATGGAACTACCTCAAGGGATAAGCCCTTCTCCCATGAGAAGAGGATCCATCTCCCATCCATTCATCCTATATAAACCTCCCTTCTTCCCAAGCACAAGCTAGTGTTAATGTTGGAGTGTTAATGTTGGTGTGCTAGTGCTATTTTGGTTTGGAGTAAACAACAAGCTATTCTAAGTTGTAGCTATCTAGTTGTGTGAGGGAGAAGTGCGATTTGGTTTGGAGTGAAGCCTAAAGGGAAGAGCCTTAAAACTATTGTGGATTGTGGCCATCATGGAATGCTAGCAGAAGTGTGTGGGAACCTAGTCTTGTCAGAGGAGGACTGCAACATCAAGACAAATGGTTGTAATCTCTCTTTGATATTAATATATGCAACTATCGATTGATTTCCTACATGATTTTTCATCTTACGTATTCATGGCTTAATGTTTCTTGACTTGTTAAGTAGGTTGAATTACAATTTTTCTATTATCACGTTTGTTGTCTGCTATTGTTTACTTGTTTCAGGTGCTTGAAGAAGGAAGCAAGAGATAGCTAGAGCGAGCAAGCAAGGACATCATCAAACGAGATAAGCGTACCAAGAGGTAGGCCCTCTTGATTGGTTCTAACCTAAGGAAATCTTCCATAGAATGTATCTGTTGTGGCTAGACCCATTATTGGGCTAGAGGAATTTGTTTGTGTCCGCACTTATAATTTTACTTCACCACAAATTGGCGACTCCACTGGGGATCCCAATCCTTTTGTTTGTCTTGGATTTCATGATTTCGTGAGAACTTTTCTAGTTCCAATTTTTCCCTTTGGTTCTGTTTCTTTTCTCCTGCTTACTAGCCTGAGTCTAAAATTCATAGTAGCATATCTGGTCCCTGTTTCTAAATTTTTTTATTTTTTCCTTAGCTCCCTCGATCAGCGCGCTTAATTCATTGATAGTCGCATCGATCAGCGCGAGTCGTTGAGAAACAATTGCATCGACCAACCTTTGGCACTTTTTATCAGTTAGGCAATCACATCGATGCCTATAAGTGAATATTAGGGCATGACCCCAATCTTGGCCAGTGTATTCTTCTCTTGTGGTTTTGACCCCGTAAGCCTTTTGGACCATTTTCTCCCTGATTAGAAAGCTACTTTTCATTTGGTTTTGTTTGCTTGTTGACTTATCATCTTTCTGCTTGATCGATTGAGTCATTAAGTTGTCAGCCACACTAGGGCATTTAGTTTGTTGTCCATTCAGTAGTTTGTAAGCTCAGTGAGTCGAATTGTAGGTGTACTTACTCCTTGCATTTTGTTTTTGGTCCTTTTATGACTTTGACCTCTTTTACACAAGTTTGAAAAGTTTTCGTTTGCTTGTCTAAACAATTTTTTTTTGGCATGGATTACGTTGCTTGTCATGTGTTCATCTACTTGAAGAGCTTATTGTCTCGAGAAATTTTTCACTGAAAGATTATATGCGAAAATTTTGTTTCGTTGTTTCATGAAAAAGTATGAAATGCTAGCTTGTTGCATCATTGTGCTACGATAACTTGCATCATTAAAAGGCTAGAATTGCATCAACATTTGAAAAGGAAGAGAACTCTTTTGCTTTTGAAAGGACCAATAGATAAATGGTTGTCAAGAAATTAGGAATTGGAATGCACTTTTCATTAGTTAGTTTTTTTTTAAAGTAAGGTAGTGAAAGATCATTTCATTTTCAATTGCTTTATTGCTTGCATTTGATTGAGTAGTTTCTACCCTATCTAGTGTAGGCATTTCATCGAATTGAAAGGGTCTTGTCTCATTTAGTTGCATTTAAGGTTTTTTGAGTCGCATCGCTAAGACCTGAAAATTGAAACATAACTCAAGATCAACTTTAAAATGAATTCAATTAACCTAAGGCACATTTGACATTAACGATCATATCTAGAAGGTCTAGGCTAGAGATGTGTTCCGGCGTCTTTAAACCTAGCAGTTGTCATTAGCTTCAGCATTAGACAGCGCTAGTATGGATTTATGCTCCCTGTACCATCGAGTATATAATGGGAGACCCCTCTAGGCTGCAATCCTTTTATCCTTAGGAAGCTGAGTCGGCTACCTTGCAAACGTGATACACTGAACACAACATTCGGGGAGTTTTCCTGCTCGTACTTCTCGATTCACCAGGAGGTATTCTACAGTTCACAATTCCCTAGTAATCCTATTTACCTAGATCATCCAGAGTAGTCATTTGATATTTTTTACTCATTAAACTTAAATGATCATCTGAGAACTTGTCCTTTCGAGCTCGTTTCTAATCGAAAGCAATAGAGTCATCTTTGTTTATTTCTTGACCCTTAAAAAATAAAAGAGCACCAGTCTTTTATGTGTCTTAATAATTGATTGCCCACAATCCAAAAACACCCTGTTAGTTTCTTATGAGACCAAATCGTGAGTTTCCTTAAAAGAACATTTTAAAGCCTTGAAGTTAATTGTTCTGTCGGCTAAGACAAGGTCATCGTGGCTAAACCATCTGGTTCACCCAATTCCTCTTCCTCTCCTCCATTTGAAAGATTGTCTGAGGAGTCATTTCCTAAGTTACCAGAGTCACTTGAGGACCAAGGTGTTGAACTTGGAATTGTTCTGAGCATTCAACCTTTGTCATCTCATCCTCCGCCTACTTTCGATACTGGATCATCTATTGATTTTGGCCCGGAATCTCTAGACAATCCTGTTCAAACTCCAGAGAACTCGCCGACCACCGATGGTCAACTTGGACTGGTTATCTACCCTCCGAACCCTCTATTTGACCCTGTTGTGATATCACCGCAGTGGCCTTACAGTCTGTACGACCAGTCGGGTATTCCTTTGGAACTATCCCCTCGTACTCATTCGACCATTCGTCGTCGTTTGTTTTCAGACATGGAACCCGAAGGTGATGCTCCAGTCACATCTCCAGATGAGTCTAAAGTTTCTACTCCACACACTGTTGAGGGGGAAGAGTTTCCTTTTCCTCCTGAGGGTTTCCCCTTTTTAGAGGGTATTCCCGCCAGTTTTCCACCCAACTATGTGTCTTTGGCACAGTTGGTTTCAGGTACACCTAGTGCCTCATCACTTTACCATAACCCTGTTTGGGCATCAGGCGCCATGCCTACTTTAGGTTCGTTCGTTACGAACACGACTTCCCAACAGGTTATTACCTCAGTCCCGATGCAACCCACCATTCTGAATACTCTTGTATCATTAATCCTAGTTACCCGTCAGGCACAACCAGTAGTTTCAAAGAATGTCTCTGTCAATTCCTCTGTCCCTCTAGTTAGTGGCCAGGTTGTGCCACCGCCTGGGGGGCAGAACCTGAATGTTTCTATGGTGTCAGGTGCCACTAATGTGAGCAACTCACATGCTTGGTATAAACCAACCTTCTTCTCGTATTATTCATAACCCTACTAATCCTACTGGATCAAGCAATGTTTAGTACCAACAGGTTCAGAATCCCATTGGTCCATCTAGATCGAGCAATGTTCAGTATCAGCAGCCCTATGGGGCTTAGGTCCAATACCAAAATCCTTACGTTCCATATGGTTCTCAAGGAATGGTTAATCAACCTTACACCCTCCAATCTGGGCAGTACATCTAGCCTGGCTATGGCCAGATTCAATTCAGAAATTTCCTGGGCACTATTCAAGTACCCTTGCAACAATAAGGACAGCCTATACAAAAACATGGGAAACCTTTGTTGCAGCAAGGGCTCTCTGGCAACCGCAAGGGAAAATGATCTTGCAGCAAGGTCAACTACAACAACCGCAAGGTCAACCCTTGCAACAACAAAACCAACCAGGGCAGCAGCAACCCTTGTATACATATCAACAAGGTCAACCCTTGCAGGGGTAGGGTCAAGGTCAAGTCCTGCAGCAGGAGGCTCAAAATCTTCATGTCCTAGGTCAAAAGGTCCAAAATCCTGTCGGCCAAGGGCATCAGGTACAAAACCCTAATGCCTTATGTCACTAGGTTCAAAATCGTTTTGGTCAAGGGCAGCAGGTACAAAATCCCTATGTCCAAGGGCAAAGGGTGTATCAACCTTATGCCTAAGGACAGTAGGTCCAAAACCCTCTTGTTTAGGGACAACAGGTCCAAAACCCATATGTTCAAGGAAAACAGGTCCCATATCCATATGTCCAAGGTCAACAGGCTCAATAGCCTTTCAACCCATATGTTGCTTATCAGCAACCTATGGCCAGACAGTTCCAAGGTATTCACGGTCAAAATCCTCCCTATGGTCAAGGTAATCCACAATGGGGGCAGCCTCAGATGCCATATGGCCAAAATCCCCCACTGTGGGGCCAAAATCCTTACCAGTAGGGATGGGCTCCTCCGTATGGACCCACTTATCGACCTCCCATGCCTTTTAACACCCAATTGCCATTCTTGGCTACACTCGAGTTGCCAAATGTATCTCGCCTTATGAATGATTTGATCCTTCATTCGCCATACTGGCCTCTGGTGTTGTCCAAGATACCAAGAGATTGTCCAAAATTCGACGGGAAAGCTAAAGAAGATCATCAGGCCCATGTGATGACATATCACCTCTAGTGCTTTTCGAACTCATACATGGACGATTCCATTTGTCTCCATCTTTTCCAACAAACCCTCACGGGTGTTGCAGCAAAGTGGTACATTGAGCTACCTCAAAGTACTTACCATGAATTTAACTCTTTATCCATGGCTTTCATCACACATTTTCAGTTGTCGGTTCACTATGAAATTGGCACCTATTTGCTCACATCGCTTAAGCAAGATACTATGACACACATCTCTGATCACATCCATGAATGGAGACGTAGAGGTCACCTGGTCAAATTTGAGATTACTGATCAGTTGCTCACTAAATGGTTCACCAAATCATTCATGGCCCCGATTGCTCGCGATATAGGTATGGGTGGACATGTCACTGAAGAACAGGACATCGCTCGTGCCCAGTACTTGGATCTAGTCTACTCTTAGTCTGGCACTTTGTACGAGTTATTACCCAATGTTCCGTGACTATCATCCGATCCCGCAGTATCAAAGTCACCAGTTCTACCTCCCGTTGATGGAGTTATTAGTTCAGTATCCCAGACCCCTGCTAAATCTTCTTCCACACAGAAGTCAGTCTCAAATTCTATTCTTAATAGTTCATCCCAGAATCCACCTGGCCCTGGAAAAACCTCAAAGGTCCATGCTGTCGAGTCTACCGTAGCGGACAAATCCTCGAAAGGGAAGAAGAAAGTAAAAGGCAAAGCTAAAGTCGATGCCCCGAAATAGGGTCCTCCCAAATCGTCTGCTAGTGAATCTTCGCAATGGAAACCTAAGTATCCTTGCCTCATTTGTGAGGAAGATCACTACACTAAGGATTGTCCCCGATGATCCGAAGTTAGTCGCTTGCTCAAAGGGACCCCCGCTGTCCTCAAAGAGCCATTTCCGTCTCAGTAGACCCAAATGGTAGACCAACCCCAATCTGCTTCCTCTGGATCTCAAGTGTTCATGATGAGTATGCCTATTAATGTGGCTACTAGGTCGAAATACTATCAAACTCCTGCTTTAGTAGCTGGGAAAGAGAAAGAAGCCACACCTTCTTCTTCTACCCCTAGTTCTGGCCCTCTTCATATTGAGTGCCCTAACCCTGATTCCGCTATGCGGCCACCCTCTCGAGGTGTGTTGTGGAAATCCTCGTATAATCCCAACGCCCGAGCTGCTCAACACTACAATATTATTGAGGATTTGGCTCAGGCGCCGTCAACCATGTCAGCTCTCGAGGTACTCCAAATAAACCCATCATAGTAAAAATCTTTGTTGTCAGCTATCAGGGGCATCGATCCCAACAATTCCAATTTGATATGTTTTGATCTAGAGAACCATGTTCTGTGGCTTCCTCATTAGATTTCCTTTCTTATTCAAGTAATCATCAATGAGAAAACCATCCACCAGACTATCATCGATGAAGGTGCTTCCACTTGCATCATGTCGACCGCATGTTGGAAGGCTATTAGTTCTCCTGCATTGAACCAATCTCTGAACACTTTGGAAGCTTTCAATGGGCAGGATTCGTGACCCTTCGGTGTCTTACCTAACCTTGTCATCACACTGGAAGGCAAGACAGTGCAAGTCGAAGTAGATATTGTTGACACCAATCTCAATTATAATCTTCTACTCGGCCGAAGTTGGACCCATTCCATGCATGTCATGGCTTCCTCTTTATTTCGAGTGATTCGTTTTCCCCATCAAGGGAAGATCGTCACTATCGATTGGATGTCTTCCTTTGCCTCTTCATCCTTAGATGGCAATGTTCCATACGTCAAGCACACCGGTGCTCCCTATGAGAGTGTGGGGGAAATTCTTTTCAAAGATTCTTCCTTAATGAGAATTTTTCCACTCCCACCTCCTCATGTTGCCTCTATCAACATGATCTCGGTAAAATCTAATCCCTGGGTCATACCTTCACCATATCTTGTTGAAACCTGGGGAGAGGTTATGCTGCTTAGTCCTGCCAAAGTCAATTACGTGGAAATTGTTTCGACTTCGAGTTTTGCATCCTCTAATTATTTTATGTCGAAGACCTCTCTCGATACATACTCTCAATCCCCGTGGCTTGGCGCTTTGGAATCACCTGATCCCTTAGCCGAGACCTTCCTTGCTGATGAAGGTATCATGGACTTCATGCCTCTCTAGGAACCACCTTGGATTGATTTTCATCATCGTTCCTCATTCCTGCCTTGCCTAGCAGTCATGTCCATGTGTCTCAAGAAGTTTTCTTCTCAGCTGTCTATTGATGTGTTAGTTTATCCTGACATGGTCAAGATTTTTCAACTGAGGGAACCTTTATCCCTTCATGGATTCAGGATTTTTCTCCCTCCCCAAGTTTTTACCGATTGCCCATTGTTGCAATGGGGTTGTCCCCTGACTCGTAACCCTCCTTCGCCCAGGGGGCATAGGGGCAAAGCCTTATATGAGTTTTACTCTATTATTTGGCCGAGTCAATGTTTACTCATCATGACAATGGTAAAACTCCAGTGTTAATCTGTGTTGATTGATTACTCGAGTCCCAGCATGGACTCCCTCAAGAAGTATTATGCTTAGGTCATCTTACATGGTTACTTGTGTACATTAGTGTGTGATTCATTTTTGTGTAGCATGGTTTTGTGTGATAGTTTTCGTACAACTTTCCTGTTTACTATACTTTTCTTGCTTTGCAAATGTCTGCGACTCCCCACATTGGTTTCGCTGATGGTGCTTACCGTAGTACCCAGAACTTATCATCCACGGCATGGGCTATTTATGACTGTAACAGTGAGTTGATTGACCTTAAGGTATTTGTCTAGGTTGCACAAACAACAACATTGTTGAATACAGTGTGGTCATCGAACTGTTATCAGAAGCCATCACTCTAGGAATCAAAGAACTGTTTGTCAATTTGGATTCACAGCTTGTCATCCTTCAACTCAACGGGAAATATTCCATCAGAAACCCTAAAATATTGAGAATGTATCTGCGTATCCATCTATTGGAAAGGAATTTTTATTACATTACATATCATCATATTCCTAGAAGCATGAATACATTGACATATGCATTAGCTAATCATGTGTTGGATAGACATTTAGGAAACATGTAAAAGATAAAACAAACCATTTGTACCATAGTAGACAGGAAAATACAACATATATCTATATATACATATATATATATATATATACATATATATATATATATATATATATATGGTGATAATGTTTGATACATCAGAACCCCAAAAAATAATGTGTGTCCAAAATAACATCAGCGGCTCGCAGGCCTCATATATCTGTGGCACGCAGGCCTCAAAAAATGTAAATGTTGGACCTAGGAACTAATCAACATGGTGATCGTGGTAGCATGATACAGCTCGTGCAACACGAGTCAGCAATCGACAAATCCGATCCGAGACTCCCACCGTGTGTCTCTGGTACTGACGAGGAATGTCTCCTACCCGAGCATACTCCGGGATGCCACGAGTCAACCCCTCAAGGTTCCTCGTGATCTCCTCCTCGTTGTCACTCCCTTCCTAATAAGGAGCGACAACATCAATAGGGCAGGGGATGCACCTAGCTATTGGGGACATCCCAGCAGGCCGCTCTGGTCCAATGTTTGCATTAACAAGAGAAATGTTATAAGCACATATATACCAAAAACAATTAAAAATCTCAAAATTAAAAAGTTGATTTTTTACCTTCATCATCGAAATCCTCTCCATCTGGTAAGGGCATATCTGGATCTCCACGGAAGTCGGTGCCACTATATGGCCAGTCCTCCATGACGATTTTATGTCATCGTAGCCATGAAAAGAATGCAGGTTGGTATGACATGTGCTGACCCCCAGTGATCCTGGGCATTAAACGACTCCAGCAAGTCATCCGTGAATCGCGTGGCATAGGAGGATCTACCTCAGTTAGCTGATACTAGAATAGTGGTACTCGTTCCAAGAAGAAGGTCACAAGTACAGATCCGAAGCAAAATTTCTTTAGATTCCCCGCCTTGTCTTTGGACAGCTAGCTCCTGATGTTCATCTTCATGACCTCTACCTAGTTGAAGATCATAGGAGTTTTGCAGTCAATAGCATAAAGGAACTTTGACTTGTTAGTCTCATGTTCCACTTGGGACCCCGCCATTATGTTGATAGTCAACAAAAGCACTCTCAATGTCAAATCCTGAACACTAGAAATCTCTATCTTCCCACTTTTGGATTTTAGGGCCTCACGGCAATTTTCGGCAAGCAAGGAAGATATGCTTGCTCCAATCGGTAGTGACCCGTACAAGTTCACTGGTTCCCCTCTACGGGATAGTCCAGTGATGAAGTATATATCTGAAGTTTCCAACTCCAGCTCCTGGTCACCAGTGACAAAATCTCCCGATTAATGTCCCAAAGACTAATCAGGTACCAAAGAAACTTGGGTTAGGCTTGCATCCCTGGTGTGAGAAATAATTTGAGGAGCCCTCCAAGCTTCCAAGCAATTTGGGTCATTCATTGCCTGGGTTTCAACATCCTCATGTTCCCGTTCTTTCCAGTCCACCATTTTCAGTGATTCTTTCCTGCAAAAGCCATTAATTTGAGTCAACAATCATCCTTGGCCCATAAAATTTAAGTTTAAACGATGAATTTTTGAGAAAATAGGGTTTTTCCCTATTCACGGCGTCGACGTGCCTGTTTTAAAAATAATTGCGTCGATTGGTGCGGCTGGCTTTGTTAATCACCCCCGAATGGCACAATTCCGTGCCCGGAAATCGCGCCGACCAAGGGCGATTTTTTTTTTTTTTCTAAACCCCCTCAAAAAACTAAAAAAATGGTTAAAAACATAAATAAAGGACATGAAAATGGAGCTCAGGGCTTTAGCTGTTACCTGGAACTGGCGGCTCATCTATTGACCTCCTGGATCTCCTGCAATCTACTCCAAAACAATTAGGGAAAAAGTGAGTAAAAAGTTTTCACAACAAAGGTAAAATGGTAAATGGTAAAAATATATTTACTTTTCCCCTTTTTATTCATTTTTTCATGAAAATATCAGGTTTTTGTAAATATTTTGACCTATTTTTCCTTAAGAACTCGATAATACACTTTACCTTATTTGTGCAATGACAGATGATGGATGTTCGACGACGATGATGAGTCACGTTTCAGCTCTTTTCTCGACTCGTTAAACTCATACAAAAATATTTCTGAGTGTTTTTCCCTTTTGGCTCGTAAAAGAAAATAAAATGGGGGGTCAATTTTCAAGCTCTTTTCCGACCCTTTAAAAATGAAAATATGGTCAAGCCCTTGTCATTTCGAACTTGTTAACGGATGCAAAACGTCGTGTGCCCAGTATAAGTTTACCCTTTTTCGGGTTGGGAGCCACTATTTACGAAAAAGGTACTCCTTGATTGAAATGGTCAACCAGTTCTCTCAAGTATTGTTTTCTACATTTTCAAGCTCGAGAGACACAATGTACGAAAAGGGACCATGTGGAGTTTTCTTTTACGTGTCTTTTTCAGACTCTCTAAACTTGAAAAATATACCGAGTTACACCTTTGTCAGACTCGTTAAACTATTAAATGACATCGGATTTGTCACCATGATGAACATGAGTTTCTCCTTCCTAGGGCTCGTTAAACTTACTAGGTCGGATTCATCCGAAGGATGAACTTACAGTGCAAGCATATGCTATCCCCTTCAAGTTTGCAATTAAAAAATAATTGGGGTACCTACCAGAAATGGTGGGGGAAATTTGGAAATCTATCAGTTGTGTCAGCAACTCACTCTTGAACATGACACTCTTTGTTTCGTGTCAGGTTGGGATATCCTCCTTTGTATCGTTGACCTTCCTGGGTTTTGGCCATTCATTTTTTCACTCCATTTGATCTCTGCCATGTCCTCATGACCACTAATCCTATGGATCCAAAATCTACCAAACTTCCAGTTGTGTCGCCGATATGTTTAAGAGTTGTCATTCTACATTTACACTTACCTCTGTTTCTCTGTATCATCCAAAATCATTTTGCATCCTTTCATCTCATGTCGATGATGTGGGAAACATTATGGCCCTCCTTCGACACGGTCGCTTTCCATTGACTTCAGCTCATTATCCGAGAAGTTGACCGAGAGACTCCTTTCCAGTACCTTAGAGCTTGCATGCCCTAATGGCAAGTTCTTCGCACTCGACGACAAGTTCACATCATTGGCTTTCGATCGAGTGATTTCACGAGTGTTCAACTTCAGTTCCTCTATTCACATTCTGTGGATTGTGCTGATAGTACCTTGAGGACCATTGTCATTATTGGTGGTTTCTCTTGTGCATGTTAACATTTTACATCATTGGCTAGTAATCAAGTGACTTTCTATCATGTTCAACGTCAACACATCTATTCACATGTTAGAATTTTTACTTTGATTAGGTCATGTTGGAGAGCAAGACCCTGGACTCAGATCACAAAAGTACAGGTTGCGAAGTGATGTGACATGGTTATGTTGATATGCATGTCTTTTTCAGAAGGCTGTCTGCGACCAGACCATGAGTTATCATATGTGATCCTTCTCATTATGGGATGGTTGCGACCATACCTTGGTTTCATTGTGATCCTCTTTGACGGATGGTTGCACCCATACCTGGATCCATCTACATGATCATTCTCTGGATGGCTGCTTCCATGCCACGATTCATGTATCATTTGACAGAGTTCTTAGTTATGTATATGTATATGTACTTTCTTGCAGGTTTTCCAACAACAAACTACGATTCCACGCACTGATTCATAAAGCATTTCATCCCTCACTCTAGCTTGGCCTTCACGCTTTAGGGGGCATCTGTTACACATCATTTTTTCATTGTCTCTATACTCCTCGTTCCTTGATCCTAGAGGACCTCTACAGTGAACCCCACATGCTTTGTCTTCATGAAGAAACTCCCATTGTGTCCCTGTTCATGAGCAGATCAATTCCCTTTTGCACCATTTCCCTTGAAACTTCTATTTTGCCTAGTTTACAAGACCGGCACTAATGACCTTTATCTCCCCTGCGCCGATGTGCAGAGATTAGCACTATCCCTAGCACTATTATGGAAAGTTTTTTAAGTTAGGAGCCGAAGCTTCCAGCTCTAGAAGCTTCGTAACGGAAGTCTATTAAATGGTTTGGCCGAATGGGGTCGAGGATGTCATTTTGGGCTCCTTTCCCCTATAATTATCGAACTACCTCAAGGGATAAGCCCTTATCCCATGAGAAGAGGATCCATCTCACATCCGTTCATCATATATAAACCTCCCTTCTTTCCAAGCACAAGCTAGTGTTAGCGTTGGAGTGTTAATGTTGGTGTGCTAGTGTTATTTTGGTTTGGAGTAAACAACAAGCTATTCTAAGTTGTAGCTATCTAGTTGTGTGAGGGATAAGTGTGATTAGGTTTGGAGTGAAGCCTAATGGGAAGATCCTTAAAATGATTTTGGATTGAGTCCATCATGGAATGCTAGAAAAGTGTGTGGGAACCTGCTCTTGTCAGAGGAGGACTGCAACGTCAAGACAAATGGTTGTAATCTCTCTTTGATATTAATATATGCAACTATCGATTGATTTCCTACATGATTTGTTAACTTACGTGTTCATGGCTTAATGTTTCTTGAATTTTTAAGTAGGTTGAATTACAATTTGTCTATCATCACGTTTGTTATCTGTTGTTGTTTACTTATTTCAGGTGCTTGAAGATGGAAGCGAGAGATAGTTGGAGCGAGCAAGCAAGGACATCATCAAATGAGATAAGCGTACCAAGAGGTAGGCCCTCTTGATTGGTTCTAACCCAAAGAAATCTTCCATAGAATGTATCTGTTGTGGCTAGACCCATTATCGGGCTAGAGGAATTTTTTTGTGTCCGCACTTATAATTTTACTTCACCACACCGACCCTCGTAGTAAGGCGAGATTGGAAAAAGCAGGGTGACTACCATTTTTCCAACGATTTAGCAGCCACAATTTGGAAGTAACAAATTCTTTCGCCCTGAATCTAAATGGTGATAAGGCTCAAGTTACGGATGTCCAATTCAGGTTTACCGATGGTTTGGTAGCATGGGCATGCGGAATACCACAGCTAGGAGAACACTAGCTTAAAAACCAGCATTTCAACAAGGGATTGTGTGCGTCTTTCCTCCGTAAAGGGCATTTTCACCCCCACTAGAGTAAGGTAATTTCATAAGATTTCTTCAAAAGTAAGTATTGAAACTTATTGTTTTTCCTGCAGAAATATATAACGTGTAAAGGTCACTTTGGGCTTGCATTCTTGTTTCATATTCAGCTCCTCGCCCATTTTCATGACAAGCCGTTAAATTTGTCATATTACTTGAGAATGTCTTTGATGAATATTTCGACGGCCACCAAGGATAGGGGGGCCAATTTAGAGGAAAAAATCTATCACCATGGGCTGGTGAAAATCATCCTTGCATAGGTTTTGAAAGACAAGATGTGGACATGGGAGGATTTCCTAGCCGAAAATTACTTTGCAGAAAATGAGGATTATGATTCCTCAGATTCCATGGAGGAAGCACCAGCAGAAAAACCCAAGAAAAATTTGTGGACACGTGGGCTACAGATAAAGGAAAAAGTGGAAGAGAAAAACTCTGACCCTTCAGAGTCTATAGAGGAGAAACCAAAAGAAGCCATGGACTCATGGGTCACTGGTAAAGAAGGAAGGAAGGAAGAAAGGGATGACCTTGATTCTTCTAAGCCCACCAAGAAGAAGCCTCAGACCCTTGGGCTACAAACGAAGGAGGAAGAAAGGGACAAAGAAGTGGTGGTGACAGGGGAGACTGTGGACAAACAACCTAAGTCGAAGAATGGCACTTCCACCTCTACAAAAAGATTTACCAGAAGCTAGGATGTTCAACTGGCTATAAAGGATACTGTATATGAACAAGTGTTTCCCGAGACACCATACAAGAAGAAGGAGAAACATCACGGCCCACCCAAAGGTAAAGAAAAGATAGATTCAGCCGAGTTCATCGGTGAAGAAGCAATGTCCTTCTACGACTCCCTATTTCATGTAAGCGGGAACGACACAACAGGAGAACAACAAGCAGAGGAGGACCTTGGTTCCCCTCAATCCCTCCAAGGACATCAGGAAGGGGAAGTAACCCCCCAGAAGAGACAGTCTCTACAGGAATTGGAAGAAATCATCACCAAGCTCACCATTTCAGAAAGAGCATTGAGAAAGGAAAACGAGACCCTGAAGGAGAACAGCCTGCGTATACAAAAAGAACATGAGGAGTGGGTTCAGAAAGCAGCCCGAATTATGAAAAAGAAGCAGGCTAGGATCGATTGTCTGAAAAAGAAGAATGAATTATACAAGGGTCAAATTCCTGTAGAATCCAGTGGTAACCAGTTGGACCAGTTGGCAAAGGTAGCAGATCAGTTGGCTGCAGTAGTTGCAGCTCAGGATAAGGAATGATTTCCTTTTTCTTTTTCTTTTTTGGGGAAGATGCAACATTTTTTCTTGCATAAGGGGCATGCAAGAAGCTAGGTGTGGGGGAGATGTTGGGGCTTGGTTTTGCCCAATTTTGACACCCTTTTCCAGACTTTACCTCTCCCATTTTGAACTATCTTAACCCCTATTATGCCTATTTCGGTTATAATACTTAGGTTTTTGCCAAAAGGGTGTCATATGTTGAAGGTATGCAAATTAACATGAAAAAGCATCTTTTACCTTAACCTTAAGCATTCCTTATAACTAGTTGTTCTTTATTTAATTATCATGCCAACTTATATAGAATTATTATGCATATTTGTTTTGATTCGAAAACGGACCCGCATTTCCCGCAGACAGCTTGTGTGATCCTATTTCCTATAAACGATCCGGGACATGGGTTTTGTAGGGAATCTATCACATATGGAAGATGTCCTATTGGTTATTTTAGATTTGCCAACGATACCACCCAGATTCATAAACCTTCTCTTGTTGTCCATTTGGGGGAATGCTACAGCCATGTGACGAATTTCTTCTAATCCATGCTTTCAGTCATGGATTAGACCCAGTATGGCTAAATTTGATATTTTGTAATAGGACTGTTAGCCGATGGCTTAGATTAGTAGTCTTCCTTACTTCGAGCCATATATGGGCTTTTGTAATTGTATAAATTTTGTTCTAGTTTATATGATAGGGGGTTGTTGGGTTGGTTTCAGCTGATATTGTATATCAGATTGTACTCGACTGTATCATTTCAGATTAATACAATATTATATGTTTTTTCTATTAGCAAACTCTCCTAATTTGA
Source organism: Pinus tabuliformis (assembly GCA_031772625.1). Classification (NCBI taxonomy): domain Eukaryota; kingdom Viridiplantae; phylum Streptophyta; class Pinopsida; order Pinales; family Pinaceae; genus Pinus; species Pinus tabuliformis. The sequence continues at coordinate 1,462,642,964 of CM062818.1, forward strand.
AAGGGTTGTGAGTAAGGGAGGGCCCCCTTTTCTCACAACTCCCGTAGTTTAGTGTTTATGCATTTTATTTATGTTATGTAATAATAATTTGTTCTTACAGCTAATGTACTCTTTATGATATATCAGCAACAAATGATTGAATGAACTAGTTTCATGTTAATGTGTGGAATTCATTTAATTAAGATTTGATTTATAATGTTGAGTGAATTTCTGAGTTTGTTGTAAGTTTGATTTTTGTATCTTTTCCTAATCATCATCAGCAATACTAAAGAGTTGTAGAGGGATGTTTGATCCACTCTATAGCCTTTGCTGCTAAATGATTGATGCAGGAAAGAGTCATTAGTTTTGTATGATTGACTAGTTAGATTAATCAGCACTCACAGTGTTAAGCTTGCATATATTTTGCGCAGCATCTCACAAGCTTACCTGCCCTAGGTTGATGATTTATGTTAATCAAATTATAAGGCTATAATTTGACTCAACAGTTATGTTTAAATATAAGATTAATTTATTTAAAGATAATATCTGATAAAAATTTGTTTATATATATATATATATATATAGAGAGAGAGAGAGAGAGAGACATATATATATATATATATATATATATATATATATATATATATATATGTTAAACGAATAAATTTAACCTAATAAAAATAATAAGGAAAGTGTTATCATCTATTTATTTATGATTTAAAGCTAAATAAAATATAAGAAAAAAAAACCTTAATAATATTAGCGAAAAATGAAAAAAAAAAAAAAGGAAGTGAGCGACAAACAATAAAGGAAAACAAAAATCAGAAGCACAGGGAACAAAGAGGTATTATAAACAATACGGAAGACGACGGTTTAAAACCATAAAAAACACCAAAATGATGAAGAAGGAAAGAACAGGGGGGGCTAAGAGGAAAGGGCAGGGATCCAACAGGTGCTAATCTTCCAATCATCATCCCTATTGAGATTTCTCGGCCTTTTTTCAATTTCTATCGCCTCCCTAAACTTACGATGATGAAAATGAGCAATCTTAGCTATAACCTAGGCCTCCTTAATACATATATGATGTTTCGTCTTCTCCGCGTGCTCCACCAGGGATGAAGACTGAGACCTCCCATGTTTGATGTCGGCTACGTGCTCATGAATCCTCTAATTAATAAAGCACCCAGTTTCACCAACATAGGGGGTCTCGCAGGAACATAACACCTTTCATGTCCCTAGGGTCAACCGGGTCTTTTACCGATCCTAGGAAGCTACGAATGGTGTTAAAGGGTCTAAAGGTTGAGGGAACATTATGCTTCCTAAGGATTCTCAGAATCTTGTCAGTGGTCCCCTAGATGAAAAGGAGATGCACCCCGGATATTTGATATTTTGGGTCTTTCTTAACCTTGGCACCTTTGCTAGCTTTAAGGAAAGATTTCATACCTTAGTGCCTACTATACCCATTATTAATAAAAAAATTAAGGAGATGGCCTTTCTCTTTATCCAAGTTCCTTTCATCAGATATTCTCAGTGCACGAGTAGCTAGCGTGTTGAGAACTTGATATGGATCACAAAATCCTTAATTCAATCAACATTCCATTTAGTAACTTATTCTTAGATTATAATTAATTGCTTCATTATCCACATTCTCCTCTTTCTTGGTTTCTTCCTTTATTTTTGTTCCTCTTCCCTTTTCATCTTTTCTTGTTTAACTTGTTTTTTTATGTTCTAATTCTTTCTTAGATTTATAGACATCCTCTTCTTGGTCATTGTTATGAGTTCTTCTTCTTCTTCTTTCCTTATTTTCTCTTTTCTTTTGGATTTTTGACTAAGTTCCTCTTTTCTCCTAAACTTGTCTTCATCATATTTTTTCTTCTCTTTATCCTCCTATTTGATCATTATTTCATCTTCCTCTAATTATCACTTTATTATTTCATTTGATCATTAGGTGACATACTATGGAGAGAAGAAAAATATTTAGATTTTAGCCTTTTCTTTACATCATCCCAACTACAACAACACCATAAAGAATTTTGTCATACCATTTCTCATATGAATATGTCCAAATAATTAAATCCATTACTAATCAATAGTGTTGGTTTCCTACTTACCTACTTAAGAATTGAAGAATCCACAATGTCCAAGGTATAAATTGTATTCTTTAAAGGTGAGTCTAGCCATGCATTAAATCCTAATAAAAGTAATCTCACCCATTATTGGCATATTTGGGTAGGGGATGGGGTGAAGTAGTTAACCCATAAATTATTAAATAGGTAGAATCCTCTTGTAGATAGGATTTTCCAATATTTTAATCAATTTCATAGTAACATTGCTCAACATGGGATATTTATTACAAAATATTAATCTCATGAAGAACTCATACAATTAAATATAAATTTCCTTGTGGTTTTTTCCCATGTCATTTGAAAATACAGAGAGAGGGAACCTCACATGTGCCAACTCTAGCTAATTCTAGGAAATATAATAGTGGCATATATGTCATCCACTAAATATGAAGTCATATAAAATGTGGGAACAACCCCAACTTTGGCTCTATATTTTTGTGCTTTATCTATTAACCCAATGGAACAAACTTATAATGGTGATGATAGTTTTCTTAAGTGCACCTAACCGTTCATGATAAAGATGCAGCTTTTCTCTCCATGTATTCAACTTATCATAGACATCTTGTATATGTAGCCATCCCTCAAATTGCTCATAGCATAACCTCCATATTTTTTTACCAGAGAATATTTTGTCCTTTACTCACCAGCCAATGATTGATATCATCATCCCTATGAAAATGTTTTACAAATCCCATAATCATATGCTATTTTGGTTGTTGTAGTTTGTAATACTTATCTATCTTTGCATCTTGATAGGAACCAATACATCTTCCTTTATCATTAACCATTGTTCTATTATTTACATTACAATGTGAGATAATGCACTCCACTTCCTTTAAGCTTGAGGATCTCTTAGTTTCCATTGATGCATATACCTTTTGTAGGCTACTGTGTACTCTAGGAGTTGTTAGTCAAAAGGAAGCTAGGAGATTTTTTGAGTGCATAGAAACAGAGATGGATCTCATCTACCACAGTTTCTTAAGGTAATGATATTTGGGTATGATGGAGGGGAGTGCTCTACAAGGAGATCTTTAGATTCATAAATAGATTGACTTATACAATTCTTTGGATGTAACTTGATGTTTTAATACATGAGATTGTATCATAATTTGTTTGTGAATTTAATTGTAGTGAAGCCATTGGTTTGGGCTATAGGGTGAAGGGCTAGTGAATTTAATGTTTTGAAGTTAATTGGGAGAAGCCTTTGGTTGAGAGAGGGTTACAAGGATTAAGATTATAGATGGAAATAGGGCTAGGAGCTTGAGAGTACTAGAAACTAGGGATTCTTTGAACTTTTTTTGCAATCTTGAAAACACAGATAAAAGATTTGTAAGAGAGTTTCATTGAAACAAAAGAAAAAAAACAAAAACAAAAAAAAATGAAAGTTGAACATAACTAATTATCCAAAACTAAATTTGAGAGCAAATACCAAAAAAAAAAAAAAAAAAATCAAAGTTGAAAATAACTAGTTATCCAAAATTAAATTTGAGAGAAAATACTTCATTTGTCATTAGAATAGCTAATTGCATTTTGATTTGTGTGAACACTTCTATATATTGTTGTATTATTGGCCTAAATCCTTAATAAAATTGTAACCACTTAAACATAATATTTATTTAATAATCTATAACATTAAATTTCCAGGTAATAATAATGTAAAACTTATTAAAACCTTCTTTTTTTCCAATCTATTCCTGAAAAAAATAGGAGAGATTAATTTGATGGATTAATTTGATATCCATCAAATTAATTTGATTTTCATGGATGATAATAACGTAGTGCGCTTTTATAATTACCCCAAATCCCATGTATATAGAAGCAAGGCAATTACCCACTAAGTGTATAGATCATGTTTGGCAAGGCAAAAAGCCAATTCCTTTCTATGTGATTCGGAGGGTTGTTCCGAATGATCTCATTGAAATATATGAAGTGGGCCAAGTGCAAGATGCTATAGTTCATGGCAAACTAGAAAACCTGGTTTATTGTCCATTTTGCAGCATTCCATGTGAAGTGGACAAGTGTGTACAAGTTATGGAATGTCAAAACCCAAATTGTTTAAAGGCTTCATGAATCCAGTGCAAGGAGCTAAGTCACCTGCCATTATTGTGCGAAGAGAATGAAAATATATCTGAGACTGCTCATCGTAGAAAAGTGGAAGAGAGGATGACAAAGGCCATTGTAAGAGAATGTAAAACTTGCAAGGCTGAGATGGTAAAGACGGATGGATGCAATAGTCTGAAGTGTGCTAGGTGTAGAACCCTAATGTGTTACCTTTGCCGACAGACCATTACGTCCGAATATGAACACTTTTGCCAACATTCTGAAATGCAAAAACCTGGGAAACCCTGCAAAATATGCAACATTACGTGTACTTTGTGGGGATATGAGATAGAAGATAACGTGGCACTGGATGCTAAGGAGGAAGCATTGAAAGAATTGGGTGGCAAAGAACCCAGCTTGCTCGAACAGAATATCGGACCTACTCTGGTAAAGCAATCCACTTCTGGGAGGGGCCAGAATACACGTCGACGGCGCTAGACGTGTTGATCTCCTTGTACAGCATAGACGTTTAGCAGTGTAGAAGTTGAGAAAAATGATGACAGTGAACGAGACGGTTGTATTTGTGGACGACCACCAATTATAAGGACTGTGAATTACTAAGTTAATATATAAGCAGAATATAGGTGTATTGGATGCTAAGGACGAAGCATTGAAAGAATTGGGTGACAAAGAACAGAATATCGGACCTACTCTGGTAAAGCAATCCACTTCTGGGAGTGCCCAGAATACACATCGATGATGCTAGATATGTTGATCTCCTTGTAAAGCATTTGTTGAGACATTTAGCGGTGTTGAAGTGCACAGAGGTCCATACCTCTATGCAATAGATGGTTTTGATTACTCCATAATCTCTTGCTCATATTTCACATTTTTGTGGCCTTGCTCCAACCACAGTAGCTTGGTGTTGAGTCATCCGGGCTCTCCCATGAACAATGCACCTTTCTACCTTCGCGAGATAGAATATAGGACATAAATGTCCCAATTAAGTGTTACAATATTTCCTATCTAATGCGTCCCTCCATAACTTCCTCGTATCGCTATAAGCTTTTTGTCAGGAATCAACTCTTCTGTCAGTTAATGAACGACCTATGAATCATCCTAGCCTACTCCATGCTACCAGCCCTGCAATATTTCTCTTGTGTGACTTATTTTGGTCTTCCACGGATAGAACCTTTAGGAAACAACATCCCATTCCTCCTCTTAGCTATTTATTTCTCTCACTTACCCTTAGTGGTTGATCATGCTAGCTTTAGCTCTTGATATTGCATTATAGTCATATGGCTATTGACCTGGATATCAAGTCAACCTTCTTGCGGCCTAAGAGAATCCTGCCACAATCACACGATAAGGTCATGAGGCATGGTTTATGAGGTAAGGTTTTTCGTGAACTGTACATTATGAGCCATTTGTGAAAGGTTTTGGACCTTGCTTAGATATGGTGGTTCTAAAAATTATTGGACTTGCGATAAAATTTTGGCATCGTCATTATAGTCTTATGAAGCATATTCTAGTGCTTTCATTCGTGAGCTTACAACAAGATTCCATTTCTTTTGTTTCCGATGGCCACATTAGGATGTGTTGAATAGGAACTTGTCCATTGATATGAGGGACTTATCCATTCAACCTCTCGAGATATAAGAACAACCAGAGGGCATGAAGTGCCCAAATGGGTTGTAAGGAGATCAACACTCCACCAATAGTAGGAAGGTTCCTTCCCAATCAAAGTATATGCATAAACCCATCTTGTTGTGGTATTACACTGCATTATGTATATATATATGTATGTATATGTATCTGTATGTGTATGTATATGTATATGTATATGTATATGTATATGTATATGTATATGTATATGTATATGTATATATATATATATACATATATACATATACATATACATACATACATACATACATACATATGTATGTATGTATGTATGTATGTATATATATATGTATGTATGTATATGTATATGTATATGTATATGTATATGTATATGTAAGAGAGTCCACTATGAGGAATGTTATTTTGTGGTTAAGTTGTGTATGGGTAAATAAATCACTACTCCACATGATTCCTTAGTGAGTCATGCACCAAATATTTATTCCCAAGGCAACTATTGGTGGTTCATCAACCTTAAGTCCAATAGGTTCATCAAACCACAAGCTTCCAATGGGTTCTCCAGCCTTATAGCTAAGCCACACTCTCCATACAATATCAATGAGCAAGCCTCTTTTACAGAATTACTCAATGGGTTCCCCTCTTTTCCTAGGGCTCAATTCAATGTTAAATATTACTTCCCCATCTCAGCTCCGTGTGTGTGTTTTTTTACACAATATACTAGATGTTGCATTCTTTACAATTCATTATTCCTAGTATCTCTTTGTGAGAGATTGAGAAGGCATGTATTAAAATTGGTTAATTACTTTTCTTCCAAAAAATAGAGTAACTACCTTTGCTTCCAAGGTTTTCATAATGGTCAATGACTTGACAGTGAAAACCATGCTACTATTAATTTGTCCTTTTCTTTGGTTGTGTTTTGAGCTAAAGGACACATGGATCTGTCTTTCCCCTTTCAAGTGAATTCAATACATAATAAACTCATTTACATTTTTCAATCAACCAATACTGATAATTAATAATAGCCATTTCCTCAAGCAACATCCTACCTTAAGCAAAGGAATATGTGTCCCTTTCTCGTCCATTTTAAAATATTTACATTTATTTACAAGAGAGAAAATGTTAACTAGGGGATATCAGACCTTGATGGAAATAAGGCATTTCCATAGTCGAAAGAGAACATGTGATAGAAAAATTGAGAGAGAGCAAATAGAGTGATTAAACACACAACACCAAACACACTATATTTGTATTGGTCTCGCATATATTACATATATAGGAATACATGATACTTCTAGATCTGAGAATGGAGGATCTAGATTACTGAAAATAGATGGTACAACTATTAACTTAGAAAATCACACAATTACAACTCACAACAACTTGGAAGTCATGGAAGCATTACTTCCAATAAATGCACACATGTAAATATCAATAAACAAGACAGTGGCATCATTATTTTTAAATAAAACAACATTGAGTTTAACCAAAAAATATGAGCAGTTAATATTGTCTTTTAACATTGTAGAAAAGGAGAGAAAATACACTCCTAGTTGATAACCCAAAAAGCTATATATTGTTGTTTTTCCCTATCATAAGGAAAGCCTTTCTTTCATATAAAATAATGTCACCGTTTGAACCAAAATCTCATAAAAAGGTGATGTAATTACTATACTAAAAAGCAATCAAATATTATATTATCCACATAAGGAAGAGAAGTTTTTAGTAAAACCCTTGGCCCGATCGAGGCTTGAAGACATTAAAATTTACACCTGAATTATAGTTTAATCAAGGAAGAATACCCTCATGTTTATATCCATGCATTTTATTACAATTTTTACACATGAATGTATGGAGGAAAAAATTACAATAGCCTTAATATCTCTACACACAATCTCCTAGAAACTATGGGGAGAGCCAAGCCTCGCTACCATTTTTTTTTTAAACATAAAAGATAGAGTTTAAGAAAGAGTCTTGACACACCATAGGGAAACATAGGTAGTCATAGAAACCATGGAATTACAAAGAAGTTTAAATATTTATGAGAACCTAAGATAAAATGAAGTTTTAAGCCCTCACAATAAATAAACCTCCCGTGAGCCATGATAGACCTCGATGCTCGCTAAGTGTACTTGTGACAAAATATGAATGAGTTTAGTAATAGAAATAATACCCATATTTTTTTTAGAGAAGAGAAGGATAATAGCTATCATACTCAAGTTTAGAAATTACTTGTGAGAATTGAAAGTGAAATTTTTCACTCCTGCCATTAAACCATAGTAAATAAAAAATAAAATTTATTTAATTATTGATATTGGTGAGAAAGTGGAATGAAAAGGCCTAAGGCATGTCGAAGTAGAGACATAGTTTGTCAAGAGAAATTTTACTTTGATTTAGCCCGCCATAATAGTCTTTATGAAGGGATCAAAACGAACCTTTTTGACCACGATATTAGAGAACCCTCTTCAAAAAGAAGAAAATGGTAACTTTGTCAATCAAACCAATAATGAAAAGTAAGGAGGGTACTAGAAATCTAGATATGAATTCCTAATGGATCGAAACAACGAATAATTGAGGTAAAAATTAAGATTTTCTTTCAACAATTTTATGAAGGAGTAGATTTCAAGTCATACCACCCTCCCTACGATGGAAAACTAAGCAATCTCTAGTGAAATTTGATGCAGGAGCATTCAGCTCAGAAAAATCATTTTATTTTAGTAGACATAGGGGGTCTTGTGTTTTAAGGAAGTTGGTTTCCTAAGTGTTAACTTAATGTAATTATTTAGGCTTTTTATGATTTTAATGAGAATAGGAATTAATTAAGTATTGTGAGGCATATTTGTAAATGTTCTCGAATGTTGGAGAACATGAGAGATTTAGGATAGTTGAAAGATTTGGGAATCAGTTGTAAATCTTAGATTAGGAGTTGGTTTCATGATTTCAGGAACTAAAGAGGAGCCTTAGGGATAAAGAAGAGATTTTAGGATTTTTGTTGAGAAATTTATGGATCTAAACTAGGAATTGGTTATAGAATCCTTTTGTATAAATGTAAGCTTAAAAGGCATAGAAAGGGATTAGCTAGTTAGGGGTTATCTAATTAGAGGTTAGCTAACTAGGAATTAGTTCGAGAGTTAGATAGGATCGACTGTAAGCCTACGGGCAGGTAGGAAAACAGAGGCTACTGTTTAGAAAATCAGGCCACAAAGAAAGAGACTCTTATGTAAATATTTATTTATCAATACAGAGAATTAGATTCTAAATTGTGTGGTGTGTATTGATTAGTGGAGTTATGAATTGTGTGTGGATTAGAGTTTCTGCATAGTATATGTATGTAGGTGGAGTTCGGGCAGAACACAGAGTAGTGTGGAGGATGAAGGATCGTGTTGGATCACTTGAATCCATTGAAGGATCACAGTTGAGGTTTAGGAGTGAATGTGTTTAAGAGTACGCGGAGTAAGTCCGAGAGGGAGTTGTGTTGCAAAACAACTAAAGACTCGAAACCCTGGAGAAAACCGAAACCACAGAAGAACACTGAGAAATAGCATAAAAAAGAAGTAAAGGGAAGGACAAAGAAATGAAGCGATGATTCACTTGAGTCGTTGGATCTATAAGATCAACAAACAAGGTTGAAGGCAATGGGCGACCACGATTAAGTCGTGCAACATAAAGCAAAAGAGATGAATAGTGGAGATTAAACCCAAGTGCTAGCGGAATAGAGGAGCGGTTTCCTTAGGCATAAGTGGTTTTCGCGCGGCCTCAAAACTGTAAGTGGTTTCTAGAAAATAGACCCAATGAAGATATGAACCGAGAACTAATTGAGTTGAAGTCCGGAGGTGATCGAGCCGTCCGTTGAATCGGTGATCGGACGGATATCGCTTGCTAAGCAAGTGTGGAGGAATATTTGAAAATCGGACCCGATGAGAATTTATGAAGCAAGGTTAAATATTGTTGAGATCCAGTGATGAGGACCATCCATGGTTTGATGGATTGGACAGTAATTGTGCAGAAAAGTGCGTGCAGGTTATCATTTTAAGCGGACCCGATGTGGTTATCAACGCAAGTTAAGTTTGTTTGAGTTCTGGAGGATGAATGGAGATCGTGCGACAACCATTGATCTGGTGGAGTGAAATCAAAGGTGGATGGTGAATGCGATAAAGGTGAGCATTGGAAAATGTACAAAGGCCATGGGAAGGCGAAAAGGTAAAGTTAAGTGGGTTATTGGTATATTTCTATTATATAAGCTTATAATAGAAATAAAGTGAATTAAAATATTTAAGTCGAGTGTAACCAAAGTCTAAGATGATGGTATGATTAAGAACGAGCGGGGAGGTGGAAATCAACCAGAGGGTTAACTAATAAGATTAAATAACTAACCAAAGTTTATGAAGATTGAGTAAAGTTTCGCTCAAAGGTTAATTGAGGGTCAGACTATGGATAGTCAAATAGAACGTTTCCACATGAGATTTAATTAAGAATCCTAAAACCTTAATTAATGAAGGTTTGACTAGGCAAGGAAATTAAAATTCCTGGGACAAAATAGATTATGCATTTTATATGCATAATGTCGGAAAAGTCAGCTTAGGCTGGCATCAAAATTCAACTATTAAACTTGTAGGAAACCCCTCATGAATGTTTTTGAATAGTGTTAGGGCTTAAACACGAGAAAAATAAAATAAAAATCATATCTTTGTTTTTCTCAACCACCGTAGCACAATGAGACTACAAGAGTGGTATTGGGTAGGGTAGTTACCCTAACCCTTGCTCAAGCAATCCCTTCCATCCATTAATATGTTGTAATCTCAATCGTAGAACTTTACAATTGGAGATAATAAAATGAGAATTATGAGGACCAAAGCCCATTTCAACTTCATGTGAAACTACCTAGTTAGCAACAAGCATGGTAGTAAACATGTGCATTGAATTATAAACAATGTAAGCTTCGAAGTTTTAGAACAATGACTATAAATTTATGAGACCCATTAGAAAAAGCCTTTCTTATAGGTATACATGGTTCCAAAGGGAATTACTGCCGAAATTAAAATGCATCCTTCCAATAAATTTGTACAATGTATTTAAGTTTATATGTGTGTGTGCGTGTGTGTGTGTAAGAGACACATGAGTCGGAGGAGAGAAGTAAGTATAATAATAAATTATTTCATTAAAATATTATGTACAAGAAATAGAAATACAAACTTTAAAGTGCGAGGACTGTAAAAAGTTGTAACTATTTTTCTGTGAATGTCATCATGAAGATAGTGTGAAGTGGTCCATGGTAATCGCAATGGATTCAACTATATAAGTTTAAGAAAAATCTCAAAGTAGAGTAGCTTCAACACTTGGAAAATATGTTTTGTACTTTCTAGCTACTAATTATCTAGATTCTTCTTCTTCTAAATAAACTAGGATTTGCCCCCCCTCTCTCTCTCTCTCTATATATATATATAAAATCTACATAAACATAAATGTACTATAATCTACAAAATAAAATATAATTATATAACTTTGTAAGTTGTATACATATACAGTCTCATGCAGGCTCTTAAAGTTAAATAGATAGATGGGTGTTATATATATAATTAACCATATCATAATAAATATAATGAATATAACACCAACATATATAAAATTAGGTTCATAATAATAATTCAGCCTATGCATGCACAATTCTATTCATAGAAATTGTACTATATGTATTCACCATAATTATTTCCTTTTATATTTCAAACACACTCTCCATACGATATCACTGAGCAAGCCTCTTTTACAGAATTACTCAATGGGTTCCCCTCTTTTCCTACGGCTCAATTCAATGTTAAATATTACTTCCCCATCTCAGCTCCCTCTGTGTGTGTTTTTTACACAATATGTAAATATGCAAAATGTTGGTGGACCATATGATGGCAGTGGAATGCTCCTTTGAAGTGAAAAATAAATATGTGTTTGGCCTCGTACAACATGCTCCTAAGTTGGGAAATTGGATAAAAGAGGGAACGAATTAGCCCCAACAGGTGTTCGTTGTACAAAATAAATATTTTCATTATTTTTCCATAGGCAAAGCACACGCTAAGTTCCATATTTGTTGAATTCAACTAGAAGGAATCTTGGTCAAACCAGAGATTCGAGGATTTCATCGAGATTGGCTAGTAGAAATGTATGATAAATTATTGGAATCCTTCATTATTTTGTTTGTTTATGGTTTATGGTGTGTGTGAAATTCCATTATTTTTAGAGATAAGGAGCTTCCTCTTGAATTTATAGTATGTATGATTATCACACAAGGTATCAACTTAGTTAACTTGTATCATAGCACTTACATTCATGGTATATTAAAGAATACTCTTAATCTCACTAGTTATTGATAAACTCTCTCCCCCACCCAGCCAATCATTTTTTTAACCCCCATTTCATACATATTTTTATTATAAATAACCCATATTTTTAATAGATATCCCCTATTTTTACTAAATATGTAATATCCCCTTTAAATATTTCATACTATTTCCAACAAAAGCAAATTAAATAAACAATTTGCTGGAAATATCTTTTTTTTAATTATGATAATTTATGGACAATTTAATCAATGAAATACACCATAAATAAATTGCTAGAAACAAATAAAATGCTTGACCTTTAAATTAGCAATTCAGAAAATTGGAGAGAAATTAAGGAAAAATACCCAATTTATTTATTGAATAATCTTGAGAGGGGACTACATCAACAATTTTCAGGATGGTACAAAAAATTTTGTTGGTTTCTTTTGGATTACAAGAGATCTTCAAACCCTAGTAATTGCCTCAATATAATTTATCCTTCATAAATTCAGTTGCCTCCAGTGATTTTCTATGACAGAACACAACCCCTCTAGTGATGTTCTATGATAGAACACGACCTCCTCTTTTCTCCTAGTAAGCATTATTGAAGAACCTGGAGTGGTTCTCCCTCTTGAATGGCTACAGTGGAATCTTTCACCACTAAAAATAATCACCACCAACTAGGGTGTATAGTTTGACACCAAAACTCGCAACTATACAAGGATTTCCCCTCACATAGTAAGCTATTAGAGCTCCCAAATCCAGCTCACAATAATCTAAATCATCATATATTCAAATGATCCCCTACCTTCCTTATATTGTGATGGCTATCAATATACCATGGGTCCTTTTCCTTATTTTAATAAAGTGAATTTTTTATAAGTTTTCTTGTTTAATTATTTTTTAAGTCACTTCATAATCACTTTGATTAATTTAATGACTCAATATCACCTTAGTGATGACATTAAATAATTAAATTAGTTAGTGAGTCTTCTATTCTCATAAAGGAACATTACAATCCTCCCTTCTTGAGATTTCTTATCCCCAAGCAATTATAATATGGAACTTTAGATTCCTTATGAGCTACATGGAGTCTAGAATCTGAATGTTAAGACCAATTCCTACATCCCAACTAACTCTAATGAATTAACTACTCAACTCTTGTTGCATGATGGAACCATGTAAGTATTGCTACTTCTTATCCCAGGTGAAGCAATACAACCTAAAAATTCCTAGATCCCAAAAAAGTATGTGGAAGGCTTCAAAGCATATCTATTATGTCATCTTAGTGTTGCTAAACTCCACATCTAGTCACCATATATCATACTGCAAAGATATAAGCCATTCTACCCAAAAATTCCTCACAAGTTTGAAGTGTAGAACACCTCGTGATCCTCGTATTCCTCCTAGTTATGTTCTCTTTCTTGGTCCAACCTTTCTATATGATGGAATGATCCACCTGGATCCCACTACCAAATAGGGTAGTCAAACTCTTCCATATGGTGGGATGATCCACCTGGATCCCACTACCAAATAAGGAGTATATCATTTCCAACATCCAAGGGTTATTAATGTGCTATACCCCTCATTGGAAGTGTCATCCACTCAGTGGGATACCAACTCATAACCTCTCTCCAATCTAACTGACATGGACTCCTGTAATATGGTATGTCAATCATAACCATAACATCTCTAGAGTCCATGATCTCCTAGAGAATATATCTTCCACTAAGCATCAACAATCCCTGAAAAATGCCACCATATTGATGTTTTGCTACTCTAATTATAACTAGGATTCCCAAATGCTAAAACCCTGCTTGCATCTGAATATGCTTATCTTCCTATCAAAGAAATTTGCAAGTTTGATACCTTCTATCAATGCCACTCCTTAAATCATCTATTGGCGACTTAAAAATATACTCAGGTGCACCTTTATTGCTACATGTCTAGTCTGTGTATGACCTAAGAGAGTTAATCCACAAGTTAAGAGTGGAATTTTGTCGTTGCCCCACTAACAACTCTAACTCCTCCCAATACAAATAAGATTAGCTATTTTCATATCTCTCCTAACCTTCAACCCCTCAAGTTCCCTGTCTAATTGTATTGTTGTGTCCTTTAGTGCCTTGGTTCTCTCCTTTATTGTTGGAAAGCCCCTCTTTATTTCTTTTCAAGTATGTATCTTACTTGGAATCCCTATAGAAAAGATATGTGAAGTTGTACTATCATCCTCAACTATGGCAGTAACCCCTTCACCCTTTCCTCTGCTTGCACCAGCTCCTTGTCAAACAAGTGAAGTTTCAAATTCCTTTCACATTGTCTAGCATTATTGTGTAATAAGTTGTAAGTAGCTATAGAAATAGCCTACTATTGTTTTAGTACAACCACTAACAAGGACATGATGGGTTGGAAAATCTTGTCACTTTCATCAATAATGGTAATCATGATCACTTTTATGTGATCCTGGATGGCTAGGTCTGGGTCTTTGCTGATAGTATCAAGGAAGTAATGAAATATATACAAAATGAGATTACCACAGTTGAAATCAAGCATGATGACACATGATTTTACCTTTGCAATAAACTCTAGAGCCTTAGTCCTTTAACTAACAAAAGGACATCGAATGTCACTTAGCTCACAAAAACTTTGGATGATCACATGCAAGACCTCTCGCATTTTATCATCCTTATATGGATTTTTTGGTGCTGCCACCCTTAGAATCTCACTTAAATAATGTGCAACAGCAAGTATTACCTCCTTATCTTCATGTTTCAACAACTTGTGTTCACCCAAGTGAGTTACAGTTGAAACCATACCTACTTGCATTAATTGGGAAGGTGTTTGATTCACCTTTTGTAAACATTTTGTGACCTCCTCCAATGAGCTAAGGAGGGTGTTTTTTGATAGAGACCCTTGACCCAACTTGTCTCCTAGAATTAAAAGTTGCTACAAAAACTCTTATCTTCCCAATAATCGAGCAACAAGTCATTGAATTTGCTGTCAAAGCAATTTGGACTCTACCTTCTACTACTAAATCTCATTAAGATAGAAAAAACACATATATTTTTCCAATTTGTATATGTAACCCCTAAAAATGTAGTATTCATCACATGTTATAAGCATTTTTCATACTCAAAGAATGTCGAAGGGACACGTGGAAAGCCTAAACAATTTGCAAAACTAATCAACCCAGTTAATGATGATTGTAACAAGGATGACCTTTCAATTATATGCATGTCAATATAATATTGGTGCAAGGAACTTAAACGTTATAGACTCAAATAGATTTATTTAATGGATATTAGGGTTGTACATAAAATCAAGGGAACTTAGTGTTCCTTTGAAAAGGTCTGCTACAACCTGGTGATGATTCCCTTTCTTTTTTATCTCAATCTTTAAAGGAAGCACTAGAAACCCAAGGCATCGTTTGGTATGTTGTTCTCACTAAATTTGAAGAACTATAATATGGTGATCTTTTCCCAACAACTGATCCCCTATATTAACTGATCAATTCTTCCTAAAGTTTACGACTTATACAATAAACTTGGCCTACTGTAACATTTTTACTATTAATACATTCCTAAAGCCCCCTTATTCTTTTACACCTATGTTTCTAGTGATCCATATTACAGAGCTCGATCCACCAACTTAAATAATGTGGTTAGAAACTCTCAGCCTCCATAGGTTGAACTATGCAAACCCTTACACAATTACTCAATGCAATTTGATTTAGCACTGAGTGATCTTACTAGACAGTAGTTACATCTCGATCCCTGATTGGTGAATTCACTCAACTCCCTTTATTGAAAAAATGATTGGCCAAGGGTTAATTAAATTGGGCTTGGTCCTCCAAAGGTTCAAATAAGCCCCTCCTTAAACATTTCCCTCAACACCCTTAATTGTAATTAAGCTTGGTCTTCCTTCTTCAATGACGGACACAATATGGCATTGTTAAGACTTCAATGAATCATTATCGTATACACCTTCATGCTCTGGTACTAGGTCATGAAAATAGATCAGGTCGAGGATGCCCTGTCTTACTTGGTTGAATTTTCCTTGAACCCTCTCCATAACACATAAAATATGTTAGACCAAGTGATGGGGCTCGACCCTTCATAATTTTTTTATTTGGCCTCATGTGATTCTTGAGCTGAGGGCTTCTTGATCTCTAGCATTGCTAAACTCAAGTCTGATTCCAATTCCACAATTTAAACCCTGTGTAGATATGGGTTTCACCAAAAATTTCGGCACAATCCTATTACAACACTTCTTAATTAAAAACCTTCAGGTTGGCAAGAAAATAAACTTTGATACCACTACAATATCTCTCTTTAAACATTCAATACTGACAAATTCCTTCAAGAACTTTTCTCGTAAAACCTCAGCAAATTAAATTGAAAATTAAACAAATAATTTGTTGGAATATCCATTTTAAATTATGATAAATTCTGAGCAATTTCTTCAATGAACATACACCATAAAAAATTTCTAGAAACAAATAAAATTATCAGCCTTTAAATTATCAATTCTGAAAATTCGAGAGAAAATAAGGCAAAAACCCAATTTATTTAATAAATAATCTTGAGAGGGGATTACATCAATAATTCTTAGGATAACCTAGTACCAAAAACTCTATTGCTTTTTTTTGGATTCCATGCAACCTTCAGACCCCAGCAACTACCTCAGTCGAATTCAACCTTCATAAATTCAACCTCCTCGAGTGATGTGCTATGGTAGAACATGACCTTCTCTTTTCTCCTGATGAGCATTGTTGAAGAACATGAAGTGGTTCTCCCTCTTCAATAGCTATGGTAGAATATTTCACCACTAAGACTAATCACCACTAGCTATGATGTATAGTTCAACATAGAAACTCGGAACCATAAAATGATTTCCCCTCACATGATAATCTACTAGAGCTCCCAAATTCGACTCACAACAATCCAAATCATCATGTCTTCAAATGATCCTTGTTTCCTTTTATTGTGATGACTATTAGAGTACCACAAGTCAATACCATGGGTCTTCTAAAAACAATGGTTCATTTTCCTTCTTTTAATAAAGTGACTTTTTATAAGGTTTATTCTTTAATTACTTTTTAAGACACTTAATAATCACTTTTGTTAATTTAAATACTCAATATCACCTTATATGTGACATTAATTATTAAATTAGTTATCTAGTCTTCTATTATTGGAAAGGAACATTAGAAAATACCCCATTTTATACCCCTAATACATGTAACTCACCCCCACCCCAATACCTACACTTATTGACTCTATTTTTCACAATTTAAAAATCCCCTTTATGAATGAACATGGTAATATATTGGTCAAAAAAATGTGAATCCATGGATAACCAAGCTCTCTAAGGAATTTAGGATTTTTCCTAAATAAATAATTCTAATATTTCCAATAATGTCATTCCCTAGTTTTTTTTTAATGGATCTAGCTAGGCTCATCTCCTTATCTACATGGTAGGTATTGGTCATTATGTAAATATTAGTCATTACCTACTTATTAGGTACTCTCTTGGTAGAAGCTCACGCAACAGAGTTGAGTTCATATCTTTAAGGACTCTTTTAATGGTCATAATAGAGACAAGTGTAAAAAAGTTAAAGGTAATAGGAGATTCTAAGCTTGTCATTGATCGAGCCTCTAAAAAAATATTTGTGGTGAACATTCTGTTATAGCCTAGATTGACCTCAGGCTGAAGGGAGGTAATCGTAGGATAACCACAAACCAAGCTTAACTTGGTAACTAGCCCTACTAAGTCGGGAGAGGGCTCTCTCCTTGTCAATCTCAGTTGAGATGACTGAATCAAATATAGATTTTAGGCTAGGTATAGTAGCTCTAGGGTTTTTTGGTTGATTTTGATGGTTTTGTTGCTGGATCAAATGGAGCAGACAGCTTTCGGTCCGGGAAATCAAGTCAGGAATGCAAGGTATTCTGTGGGGCGAGGTAGGTAGGTGTTTAATCACTTGAAATTGAGTGAGATGGTAGGTCTAAGACTGGTGAGGAGCTGAGGAGGGCATGCAAAGATCATGAGTCCTTTTCAAACAATAGAAAACATCCAAAACTAAATGGATTCCCAAGGCAGAGCACTGTAACCAATGTATTATACCTATCTATCTTGATTTCATTCAGTTAGAAGAATGAATAACATTGTGGCACACATAACACATGAGAAAAACTAATAACAGAAGAAGAAACTATGAAAAAGCACTTTACCATAAGTATCCCACAAAAATAGCTGCAAATCCTAGTTTATTTCCTTACCAAACTGTTGTAAAAATGTACAATGTAGCTCAGAGCATCCAAGAGAGTCCAACCTTTACAAATGAGGAAGAAAATACATAATATAGGCATCAAACAACTCATCCTGACCTGTCGTGGCGGAAAAAGTCGTTTGTGCGGACACAACTGACCTCCCTAGGAGTCTAAACTCTCTAGCGACAAACAAGACAAAATGGAGTGATCTTTCTCTAAATATACCTTTTAAAACATGAAAACTACAAGTGTTTAGGCTTACCTTATTCCAAAACGCTGTTGTTGTAGTCCGTCCTTGCCGATCCGGATGAGCTCCTCCTTCAAGTCAATTCCTGCAACCACAAACAATCAAACAATTACCAAGCACTTGCATTTCATATAATAAAACATATATTCAACATGCAGACCAAGGAACACATGAAATAACTCATTAACACAAGCTATTGAGAAAAATAAACCAGTTTGTATTAATAACGAAACAAAGAAACTCTTACAACCTGGCCTTGGTGTTGTGCAAGTTCCTCCCAGGGTCCATCAAGGGTTTTCCTCTACTTTGACAAAGCTCACCCACTTCCAAGTAGAATCAAGCAAAGACAATCTCTCCTCACAAGGTTCTAAATGGGGGTCTTAATTCCTGCAGCATTTACCCAAAGAAAATGTATAGCTCCAACCTCTCCTCCCTCTGGCTCAATGTCTTTATTTATAGTGTTGTAAAGAGGTTATTCAGGTCCACCATC
Source organism: Pinus tabuliformis (assembly GCA_031772625.1). NCBI lineage: Eukaryota > Viridiplantae > Streptophyta > Pinopsida > Pinales > Pinaceae > Pinus > Pinus tabuliformis. Next base: position 1,462,662,064 of record CM062818.1, read on the forward strand.
AATGGGATAATCCCCCTCTTTGGGTGGGATAGCTCCCTTATTGATGGGATAAGTTCCTCCTTAATAGGGATACATGAACCAACTGGAGGCGCATCCATTTCATCAAACCGACCTCTAGAAAGTTCTAGAAGTAACCACAAGTAACTTTTTTAAGATGAAACTCGCGCATTTTGCCTTTTACAGAAGGACGCACCTGTCCCTTAACATACAGAGCGTCCAAGGACGCAACTTTTGTGAACATTGTGAGCGTCCCCGCAGGTAAGGCTAGAGAGAACCTGCGACCCCAGAGATAAACACATTTTTGACAAGACTTTCTCTCTTCTTTGAGTTTGAGATGGATAGCAGAGGCATAAGACTTGCCTAAGAGGGTAGCATGACTGTTGATTTGAGCCATACTAACTGTAAGTGGTCATGGTGACATTTTTTAGTGTAACAATTGCCCCCTAAAGTGCGAAGCCTGGAATAGATTAGGGTTTTGTAATTCTAGGAAGGGTGAAGCGCTTTATCATTTCAAGGATTGTCTTGTGGATGACCTGGTTGGAACCTGCAATTTTCAACACAAAATACATGTATAAGATTATATCATCACTGAGGTAGGCATTCCCATACTCAGATTCAAAACTTTAACTAATGGACTAACTATTCTGATACAGGAATGATCTTGCAGTACATCATTTTTTATAGACTTTTGTAGACACAGTATGGACGCAGCCATCTGTTTATGATTAGTCTACATAGATAATGAATACAAAACTCCTCGCAGCCTGGATGGTAGAAACTAGATCCAGGGTCTTCACTTCTACTTCCCGAATTGGTACGATTCTAGCCATGTGATTTAAATGATTTGATGTCGAACATGTTAGAAACCACTTGATTACCAGTCGATGATGTAAACTGTTAACAAGCGTGAGAGAGACCACCAGTAATGTCAATGGTTCTCAAAGTACCAAGCACAACCCGTGAAATGTGAATAGATGTTTTGATGTCGAACACTTCACGGAATCCTTTGATCGAAAGTCAATGATGTAAACTGACGTCAAAGGCGAGAAACCTGCCATTGATGCATGCAGACTTCAAGGTACTGTCGATTCCTAAGTCATCTTTCTAGATAATGTGTCGATGTCGATAGAAAGCGACCCGTTGCAGGCAAGCCCGCAACACGAAATCATTGTTCAAGTTGAAGAAATGTTGCTGTAAGGACTGACTCAGGGATGGTCAAATGGATGACAAGTATTTTGCAGATGAAAGTTTTGCTTGCAGACCTCTTGAACACATAACGACACGACAGATGGCTTGGTGACGAATAACTCAAAGTTAATCCCCGGAACCCGGTTAAAGACTTTCAAAGTGGTTTGGTCAACTGTGAGGTAAAAGATTTCCCAACCCAGGTGAATGAAAAGTGTCGTGTTCAAGAGTGGTAATAAAGTTTCTTTTGAGACAAAAGGTAACAAACAGGTTCATTCTTCTCTCTTTTCCCCCACCATTTCTGGCAAGTACCTCTTTATTTTTAACAAGCTTGAGGAGGATAACATATGCTTGATTATAAGCTCATCCTTCGGACGAGTCCAACCTAGTTTAAATTCGAACCCTAGGAAGGAGTGGTTCGTTCCTGTTTGTAATTGAACAGGTCCTTTACTGTAAAAGTTTAACGAGCCCAGTATAGGAGAAACTCGGCGTTTTTCATTTTTAGAGAGTCTGAAAAAACAAAAGGAGACTCCACGTTGAACTTTTTCGTATATTTGTGTCCCTCAAGCCCGAAAAAGTATAAAATAATACCTGGGGGAACCGCTTGATCTTGCGACCAAGGAGTACTTTCATAATAGTGTCGTTGACCTGAAAAGTAAAAAGCGATCAAGGACACGTCGTTTTATTTCCTTATCGAGTTTGAAACGACAAAAACCCGGCAATCTTTTCCTGATTTTGCGGTCAGAAAAGAGCTAAAAGGGGACCGTCTTTTAATTCCGTTTTAACGAGTGTAAAAGAAACGCTCGGCGATCTTTTCATGTTTTAGGAGTCAGAAAAGGGCTTAAAAGATGACTCTGATATTTTTGTTTGTGAAAAATTACAATTTCCCTCGAAATCCCTTTGTCCTGCACAAAAGCAACACATTACTCATACCTGTTTAAAATAGGCAAAAATACATCGAAAAACATCTTTTCATGGTAAAAAATGAACTAATTCATCCAAAAAACCTATAAAAAGACCTTTTACCATGTCATTTTTACCGTTTGACTGTTGAGGTTGAAAAAGGAGCTTTTGACAAGAAACTTCCCGTGGTCGCTGCGGAAAATCTGACCGTCGGAATCGAACGCCGTCTTATCCAGGTATTTTACACATCCTACTCTGCATTTCTATCCGTTTAGAATTAATTTTTAGGTCTTAGTTTCATTTTTTGGGGGGGTTTTGGTTTTGGAATGCGCCTCTCGGCGGACGCGGGTGCCCTTCGGGTGACCCGCGTCCCCCGACTTTTTCTCATACGGGAAAATGGTCGGAAGACGCGGCCCGCCTTCAGGCCAGCCGCGTCCGGGCGCCCTGTGCTACAAAGCCGGGGTGCGTCTTCCGAGAAGTGCGCATTTCAAAACCCCAACTCCCTCAAAAAAATACCAAAAATTCCCAAATCAATTTCTAATTGCTATTTCTGATGTGCAGGGTATTAACCATGTTAGATTGGAGAGAAAGAGAGCATGTAGAGGATGATGAAGCTGCAATAAATCATCAACCTTCCCTGGATGCCCTAAGAGCATGCGGATTATACAAATATTGGACCATACCGGGCATGAGGGGCCAGGTAAGATTCTTGGAATGGCTGGTTGAGCGATGGAACGTTCAAGAACAATGCTTTTACATAGGAGGGCACCAGCTCGAGATAGAGCCCTCGGATGTATACTTTCTCACTGGCTTGCCGAACAGAGGTGAGCAACTCAGTCTTGCGGGGACTAGGCCGGGTGGCCAATCCCTTGATAGTCTCCGCGACGAGTGGTGCACACCTGGGGCTCACCATTCAAAAGGCATAGAGATAAAACACATCACTCTGCCTGAACTCAAAGTCATAGCGTTCACGGTTACCAGAATTTGCGGCGCGGCCGCTTTACACATTGCTTCCGGATCCCAAATGCGGATGGCAATTGACTGTTACCAAGGCACCATTTTCAACTGGTGTGAAGCTGTGTCGGCTCATATGAAGAGCCAACTGACCAAGGCAAAGAACGGACGACTAAAGACTTTTGGATATGGGCCTCTAGTCGTGAGCTTTGCCTTGGAGAGAGTTCCAATGCTGATCCCTCAGCAACTCACTGTTGATATCTTGGGTCCTCGGGAGCCAAAGCTGATACGATGGGTTGCGGTGATGGCCCGGCATCCTGACGAGGGTGCGACAGTGGTTCGATTCTCAGATAGTTACTTTCACTGGTTAGAGGACCAGGTTTTTTCGATACAGGACTTTCCGTATGCCGGAGTGGATTTTAGAGGTGATCCGGACATGGTTCTTCCACCGGGAGAACAATGGGATGACAGAGGTACTTTTATTTTCACAAGTTTTCTAATTATGTATTTTTTTATTTTTCATATATATCGTCTCAAAACTAACAGTAAAATTTTCAAAATGCAGATGTTGGTCCACAGCGTCCAGCCAACCTCCGGCCTTTTGATAGACTACATCCAGCTGCACCGGTACCGGCCCCACAGGACGCGGCTGCAGAAGTACTAGCTGAGTTGGAGCATGATCTAGAGCGTCTCACGGCAGATATACCTGAGACTACTATGGATGACATTCCTACCAGGCTTCAGCGCTTCGTAGTCGCGGTCCCTGGACCGTTTAGGAGATTTTTGCGTAAGGTAGCCCGCGCAGTGGTGTCATACAGAGAGCACCACCAGTGATTGACTAGTCACTTTTGTAGTCACATGTGACATTTTGACTTTTTGTACTATCATTTTGCCGATCATAAGGTGTTTTCAACCTATGATCGAAGACGATGTATATATTTTTTGACACACTTCTATCTATATATATCACTATTACCGGCTTATCTTGTTTAACATATGTGATGAAATGTTTTTAAATTTACTTGCATGATTATCGTAAATGTCTGTCCAACATTCGAGAAGCAATTGCATCTGCTAATGTATTCAAAGACCTTGGAATATGTTGATATTCAATGTAATCAAATTCACGTTCCAAGAGACGCACTCTCAAAAACAACCTTAATAACACAGGATTCCTAATGGCATAAACTCTATTAAGCTGTAATACAACAAGTTCAGAATCTAACCTCACTATCAAACGTCGAATTCCAAATGAAATAGATTCGGATAATAATTCAATCACTGCACTGTATTCTGCAATGTTGTTCGTTGTTTGACCGAGGCTTACCCCATGCATAGAAACTAACTCGTCAGAGGGCGAATAGATAACCCAAGCTGCGGAAGAGATATTCCGTGTACTACGACAAGCACCATCAGCAAATCCAATGTATGTTTGGAGAGGCGTCGACATCTGCAATATCAAGAGTAAAACCAAGATAAGCCAGAATAACGACGAAAAACCACACTCTCTAAGCTAAGCACACTGACTAAACTAACACACTTGCTAGCTAGAAAGAAAATCTAACCTATCTAAAAATTTCTCCATACCCATCATTTAAGCATAATACCTCTTTAGGTAAAGTCCATTTCTGGGTTTACCCAAAGAGTCCCCATCAAAGTCAACTAGCTCATAAGCCCCTTTTGCTAGCTTTCGCTTTACAATGTAGGGCCCATGCCACATGGGAACGAATTTTCCAGCACCTAGCTTATCGTTAGCTTGATCATATAATAGTACTAGGTCTCCTTCCGAAAAACTTCGAGGGGTTACATTTCTATCATACTGAGCTTTCATTCGTTTCGCGTGAGTCTCGATTGCCAATGTAGCGTCACGTCGAGTCTCATCTAATTTAGCCAAGTACAATAAACGTTTCTCCTCTTCGGAAGTAGCTGGAAGTAATTCGACAGCCATTTGAAGTGATGGGATTTCGCATTCAATGGGTAACACAGCTTCTAAGCCATAAACTAGCTGGAAAGGAGTGAACCCTGTTGAATTTTTCACTGAGGTTCGGTATGCCCATAGCGCTGAAAATAACATGTTGTGCCAATTCGACCGATGAACACCAATGGTTCGTCGGATCATGATAACTAGAACTTTGTTGATAGACTCAACCAAACCGTTGGCTTGCGGATAATAAGGAGTAGAGCTATCGTGGCGCAAACCAAGCTGGCTTGTAAGCTCAGTCATCATGACGTTTCGAAAATGGCTCCCATGGTCAGTAATGATTGCTTGTGGGACACCAAACCTAGTTATGATATGATTGAATACGAAAACTGCAGCTGTTTTGCCGCTTGCGTCGAATGTAGGCATCGCCTCGGCCCACTTAGTAAAATAATCAACCGCAAGGATGATATACGCATGCCCCCCGGCCGAGTGAGGGTTACAAGTAATAAAGTCGATACCCCATTTGGCGAATGGACCAACGGCAATTATAGGGTGGAGAGGAGCAGGTGGAGCGCGCATCTTGCGATCAAACACTTGACAGTTGTGGCACTTCCTGACTGCAATGATACAATCTTTAAACATAGACGGCCAGAAATAGCCAGCGCGCAACACCTTCTGAGCTGTGGCATACCCAGACATATGACCGCCACATGCTCCAGAGTGACAATCATTCAAAACCCTCTCAGCCTCTTCGTGAGTTAAACAACGTCGAAAAACTAAGTCTGCCCCCCGGCGATAAAGTGTATCTCCAATAATTTTGTATGGCTGGGATTGAAACCGAATTTTTCGACGTTCCGCTTTGGAAGCTTCAGGCCGAAAGGTTTGGGTTTGGAGATAGATGATTATATCCCCGTACCACGGATCTACAGTACTGATAAGAAACAAAGATTCGTCCGCAATGGACTCCTCTGCCACAGTCTCTGTGTCAGCACTCGGGAAATCACACATCAATTCCGCAAAAACTAAGGATTTCTTAGACTTGGACTTCTCGAACTCCAAGTCGAACTCTTGCAGGATGACAATCCATTTAGAGTACTTGCCCCCTAGCAGTTGTTTTGTCAAAATATAAATCATAGGGTTGCAATCCGAAATAACTGTAGTTTTGCGGAGAAGAATGTAGTGACGGAAACGCTGGACAGCTTGAACGGCTGCCAGGGCCAATTTCTCCACATGCGAATATTTTAGCTCAGTGGGATTCAAGGTCCTACTAAGATAATATATCACATGCTCCGCTCCGAATTCATCTTCTTGAACTAACACCATTCCAATGGTGGAATGCGAAGCTGCGAGGTATAAGAAGTAGTCCTGGTTGTAGTTGGGAGGATGCAATAACGGTGCATGGGTCAACGCGTGTTTAAGTGCATCAAAAGATTGTTGGGCAATCTCGTCCCAAAAGAATTGTGCATTCTGTTTCAACAACCGTGTAAAACCTTTAGTGACCTCGGCGTAGTTTGGGATGAATCGGCGTAAAAAGTTCGCTTTCCCTTGCAAACTTTGGAGTTGGCGCAAACTCGAAGGAGGAGGCAATTTGATGATAGCCTCGACTTTCGAGGGATCGACGCGAATGCCGGCTTTTGAAACAACAAATCCCAGCAATCGACCTGTTTCTATACAGAAAACACACTTGTGGGGATTCAACCGAATTCGATAATGCCTACACCTCATAAAGATTGCTCGTAGGTGGACAAGGTGATCAGCTCGATGTAAAGAATGAGCAGGCAAATCATCGAGATAGGGTTGCACAATGTGCTTGATGTCATGAAATGCATAAGACATCGCCCGTTGAAAAGTGGCCCCGGCATTCTTAAGCCCAAAAGGTAATTTGCAATAAGCAAATGTCCCCCATGGACAAATGAATGCCGTTTTTGGTTGGTCGGCAGGTAGAATATTGATTTGATTATAGCCCGAGAAACCATCCATGAAGGAAAACATTTCACTTCCGGCACAATCATCAATAATTTGATCGATATAAGGCGTAGGATAGTTGTCTTTTGGACAAGCTCGATTTATATCCCTATAGTCGATACAGATTCTTATTGTTCCTTGTTTCTTATTGACCGGAACAATATTCGATACCCAATCCGTTAACGGGATCGGATAAATGAAACCTGCTTTCAACAGCTTTTCGACTTCTGCTTTAATCGCAGCCGCTTTTCGAGGGTGAATTTGACGCAACCGTTGCCGGATGGGTTTAGCATCCGGGTAGGTCTTTATTTCATGAACAACAATGGCAGGATCAATTCCCGGCATTTCCTCGTAAGACCAGGCAAACACGTCGCGGAATTCTTGGAATAGGGCCTTGTAAGTTTGGATTTCTTCTTCAGTACATGCGGCACCTATATGAATGTTTTCCTCGATTCCGGGCTTCACTGAAATATCAATGGGAATAGTACGAGAAATATTCCCTAAATTCAACTCTGAATCAGAATGTTTCGTTGGATCCTGAGCGTCTTTGACATATTCAGCGGTAAAGATAGATGAAAAATCATTTTCAAATGCATCATCCTTAGGTAAAAACGAAGATCTGTGATGGAGATCCTCCCATGGTAGATCATCTACACTTAGGATTTCGCGAAGTTGTTCGTCAGATGACACGACTTCGGGAAACGTTATCCGTTCTAAGGGTGAGGTGAAAAGTGACTCTTCACTGACCACATTCATTTGGTCGACTTCGGTTGAATGAAAGTCAGTAAAAGACATGAGAGCTTCATAAGCAATTTCATATGGACTCAAAGGCATAACATCACCGAGTGAGTCTATCTCAGAGTCAGATGGGACGAACCAAGGATCATCATAAATAATGTTTTCTGATGTAATCATATGAATGGTTGCAAACGAAGGATCTGCGTTGAGTGGAGGGAGAGGAAAAGTTCCCAGTAAACCGGAATCCTTAACTAAACCTACACCAACGTCCCTATAAGGGATTGTCGTTTTACCAACATGCTGGATACTCTCTGAAGAGGCTGGGTCGGATGAAAAGTATGTCAGCTGATCAATAGTCACGATCTTACCGTTATGTGGAAACTTAATTACTCTGAAGACCGATGAAACGACCGCTGTCATAGCATATGACCAACTTCGACCCAAAAGAAGGTTGTAGTCTAGAGGGGCATCAACCACTTCCACATCCAGACTAACGGTTTTACCTTCAACCCCTATAGGCAATTCTTGTAGAATACCAAACGGACGGAACCCACGGCCATCAAAGGCCTTAAGGATGGTGGGGGATTGGTTCAACGAAGGAGAACCAAGCGATCTCCAACATTGAATCGACATAATACACGTAGAAGCTCCCTCATCAATCACAGTCCGATGAATAGGCCTGTTTTTGACTATCACTGGAATTTGGAAAGCCATTTGATGGGGGAGACGTGGTGTACTATTTTCTAGATCAAAGATCATTAGGTTCGGGTCCTGAACATCGACAGCTCCGATAGCCGACAAAAGCAATTTCCGTTGTGCTGGACATGATTGCAGCACTTCGAGTGCCGACATTGCTGAAGGTGAAACAGCTAAGTCCTCAACAATGTTGTAATTCTGGGCTGCTCTCGCATGTGGATTGAAAGCAGACCTTCGAAGTACACCCTTGGCGGGCGGCTTAATCACTAAGTCTGGGTTAGGTTTTTCGATCTGTAGTGGATCGGAACCAGGAGCTGAGGTTGATGGGTTAGAGTGAGAAGATTCTGCTTCCTTGCCATCAACAGGAGCCTTACTACCATAATCTTGCGATCGAGTCGCAATCCTCACATGAGACATCATCAAAATGGGTTCTTCACTGGCATTCGAAGAAGAACCTATCATCTTATTCTCCTGCTCTGGAAATGGATTCTTTAACACAGCAGGAGTGGGAGAACCTTTGACTATTTTCACAACCTCGGCCCGATGAGGGCAATCTCTCGTAAAATGATCCTCTTCACAAATAAGACAAGGATATCGAGGTTTGCGTTTTTCGTCATTGGTTTCCGACTTTTCAGTTTTCTCCTTTGGAGCCTTGTCTGCTTTAGCCTTCTTCTTTCCTTTCTTCTTTCCACCGTTTTTTGGTTTGGCCGTAGATGACTCTACAGCGTGAATGTCGGCGGTAAGTTCAGGAGAAGACTCTCCTGTCGGAGAATCAGGCAAAGTGATAATTGGAGTAGTTGAAGCCTTGGAAGACTTCTTCTTGCTCTTCGTAGTCACGATACCAATCATACCATCAGCGGCATGAGATCCCGAAGGAGCAGCAGCGATTTGATTCGACTTTGGAAGATCCGGAATCTTCTCGTGTAACGTACCCGACTGAGTGTAAACTAAGTCAAGGTATTGTGCCTGAGCAATGACTTGCTCCTCAGTAACTACTCCGGCCTTAGCTACATCTTCAGTAATCTTCGGTAATAATGATTTGACAAACCATTCAGCTAAGATTTGGTCCGGGATAAAAACTTTCACTAATCTCCTTCGACGTCTCCACTCATGAATGTGATCAGAAATATACGTGGACGTCGATTGTTTTAGTGAAGTTAATAACTCCGTGCCGTTATCGTATCTGACCGGCAACTGAAAGTGAGTTAAGAACGAGGTAGCTAACTGGCTAAAGTTGTAAAAAGAGGCCCGTGGTAACTCAATGTACCACTTGGCCGCGAGACCAATGAGTGTACGCTGGAAAAGACGTAAGCGGATGGAATCATCTGAGATAGAATTCGAAGCACACCAGAGGTGGTAAGTCATCACATGATTGGACGGATCCTCTCCAGACTTACCTTCGAACTTGGGTATATCGCTGGGCAACTTATTTGGCATTGGCGGCCAGAACTGAAGATATTGAATTGGATCGTTCGTTAGGCGCGTCAAGTCGGGTAAATCCAAAGTTGCAATAAACGGTAACTGCCGGTTAGGATCTCTAAAACTCTGGGTCACAATACCAGCCCCAGGAGGAGGATATCCAGGATAACTAGGAACAGGAGTCGCATTTGGGATATTATATCCTCCTGGAAAACCAGGATTAACCGGACCGTACTGGGGTTGTTGAGGTTGTTGATAAGTGTACCCAGGATACGGTTGATACTGGTAAACCGGTTGTTGGACAGCTTGCCCAGGTTGGTACTGTCCCTGGTACGGAGGTTGAACAAATTGAGGTTGAGTAGTCACAACCGTACTTGTACCAGGCTGACCTACAGGCATCTGGACCGTGGTTTGAATCGTAGATCCAGACAACGGTAAAGATGTCTGAGGTGTGGTAACAGGGACAGTAGAAACTGGAGCCGTCGATACTCCAGAAGTAAGTATGGTAGATGTAGCGGTAGTTGCAGCAGCCGTTTGAGATGGAGTACTAGGTGCAATTGACGGCTGAGTAACTACCGAAGCTACAGAAGTTTGAACATTGGGCTGGACAGGTTGCGGTTGCTGGGTTGGACCAGAAACTACGGGTTGTCCAGCTTGAGGAACCATCTGTACACTTGGCTGCAACACCTGTTGACCCTGTGATGGATCCCACACTAACATTCCAGGGTACTGACCCGTAACAGGTTGAGGATACTGAGATCCATAACCAGATTGAGGGTAGGATTGATAATTGTAAGGTGCAGTTCCCATACTTGGAACATATGACTGACCTTGAGGCGGTTGATAACCTTGACTTGAGTATTGACCTTGAGGTTGATAACCTTGAGGTAAATACTGATACTGGGGTTGACCTTGACCTTGAGGTTGGTACCCTTGAGGTTGATAACCTTGGGGTTGATACCCTTGAGGTTGCCATCCTTGGGTTGCCATCCTTGAGGTTGATATTGATACTGAGGTTGACCTTGGGGTACATATTGAGGCTGAGGTTGACCTTGAGGCAAGTATTGCACCATAGGTACATACTGACTTTGAGGTTGCCCCCCAGACACGATTTGTGTACCTTGAGGTTGCCCCCCAGGCGTTAACTGAGGTTGCCCCCCAGGCGGTAATTGGCCACCTTGAGGTTGGGAAACGGGAACTGAACCTGACATCATGTAAATGTCTCCTACACCCAATGGTATATTACCACTGTTTCCAGCAAATAACCCATGATCAACGGGTTGAGGAGATGCCCCCGCAAAGGTACCAGAAAGTGACTGATACCCAGTGGGAACAGAAGGACCGCCGTGTAAAAAAGATTCAGGACTTTGTGTAAACACGGACGACTGACCAGACATATTTACAGGAGTATGAATACCTCCAGGTGGAAAAGGAGTACGAGGTGTAGAAAAACCGACTGAGTTGTCTAAAAAATTGGTTAACGCAAGGTACCAAGAAGTACTTCTAGGAGGACTGTAAAAGATGGATTCACGCTCCCTTAGATCAATAGTAAGTTGACCTTCAAGGTGAGAGACACCTATATCTTCTTCTGGAGCAAGTTCTTCTATAGCAATCAAACCAGAAGGTAGATTTTCGGTGATAATTCTTTCTATTCTCGGTGAATCAGGGACACTAGAAGTTGGAGTAACAGGTTCGGAAATTTCAGGTTCTTCGCCTGTTTCACTGGCAGATGAAAAACTACCAGCAAGCTCGGAAACTGTAACAGTTTCGGGATTGTAACCTGTTTCTAAACTTTGGTAATCTGGATGGACTACCAAGGAAGATTCTCCTTCTTCAGGTGAACCTACTCTACTGTCACTAGGAGGAGTTACAAGGACCTTTAACCCTTCGTACTGACCCGGAATGTCTTCAGGAGATTCACCCCGCGATTTACGGAGTTTTCTTAACAAATCTATTCCGGTAACAATCTCAGGAGACTTGCCCCGAAGTCGACGGGACTGTCTCGGTAATTCCGCCACAATTAAAGATTTTTAACTACAACACACGAAAACAAAGTAAAAATTTCAAATCAAACCACCTAAAGTCTTCTAAAGAAGCAAACAAATTTGAAGCACACGCCTAAAGAATCTAGAGCGTCAAACCAAACACAAACAGTAGTCTTCCGGACCAAAAGCGCTAGTTGGTGATTAGGCCCAACCTCGCAGGATTCAGTACAGAAATGGCGGGTGGAACAGTTACCCCGGCAACCTGCTTAATGAATAGACCGGCACAAGTTCCTCCACTTTAACCGTCTCGAAGTGAAGTGAACCCCCGGAAAATCCAAGTGAGTATAACCGACGTCTGCTCCAGGTACAGTGGGACCTTCCCTCCACCGTCACCTCGGTAGAACCCTAAAGATTATGGTCACTAAAGTTACCAATCACAACAATTACACCTGGGGGAACAGTCTAAACTCCGACAGCACGCAAGGGCAGAGTAACAAGCTCAATCCCCTTACCGGCTCCTTGACAATAATCCAAGGTTTACCGATAAGTGACCCCTGGCTCCTCGACAATGGTTAATCCGAGGTTTACCGTTTGTAATACGTACTGTCTGGCGTCGTTCCCAACGAGGGGGGAATGATCCCCTCACTGGTTCGGACACGAGCTCGTGCTTCTCCTTTAAGAGGAGCTTTCCCAGAGTATAACTGAAACAATTGGATTTAATCTACTCAAGATAAACTATCTGTTTGGTTTTGTAGTCTTGGAGAGTTAAGTACTCACCTACTCCAAGACCCTAGCCTAAGCTATGTTGGTGTTTCAGAGCCCTAGAAAAATAAAAATTACTAGATTGATTTTAATTTAAGCGTTACTTTTAAGGTTGTTTCTTAAGTCAAAAGGTGATGGAAGTGAAACCAGTGGTGTGTTGACTCGACTCGAAACCACTACAAAATGCACCTAGGATGATTTACCCACTACTTTACTTTTTCGATGAATTGCTTAACTAAAAAGTTGAGAGAATGCAATCTTTATAAAAGCAACTTCTTAATTGAAGACAATCAAAGAAACAATTCGTTTGTCTTTTCAAAGCATAAAAACATAACCGCTCTTTACATGCACGAAAAAACTCTTTTTCTCTTTCAAAAACAAAAAGCTACTTGAAACAAGACTTTTAAAGAAGATGTTTTTGTATTTTTCTTTTAATAAAGCAAATAAATCTAATATAACCAAAAATCAATCTTAACAACTATTAAAATCTACGAAAATTCACTCATAAGCAAACTAAAAGGTAAATTTACTCTAAGCAATCTTAACGAGGCCAAAACCAACAATGATTATTCTAAGGTGTTTTACTTGATCACAATCAAATCAAGGACTAGCTTATTGCAGAACCAAAAACTAGCCAAAACAAAACTCTAATCTTTTTGTTCTTTTGTAAAATGGAAATCAACACTTTATAAACAAGTAATTCGAAATTTGACCCAAAACAACTTAAATGGCAAGCTGCTCACACAAGGAGACTTTACGACAGGCCCGACTTCTAAGAAGGCTGACTAACCAGAGAGATCTAAGGCTGGACAACTTTCTACCGTCAAAGTCACTACAGGACCTATTGAAAAATCAAACCCTAGGCCTAAACTTCGTTGAAATCCACTAAAACACTCAAAGCTCACAAAACAAGTTCAGGTGAAAATTTTTGACAGGGTACTAAAGGATCTGGGCAGAAAACACTAAGAAAAATCAAAATCTAAAAGCAATTAAAGCAAAAAATGGAATTTTCCTAAATTTTACAGGAAGACGCAGGCAACCCGTTATAACAGGTGCGAACGGCAACAGCGCGTCCAAAGACGCACTGTGCAGTACTCAGAGGGTGCGTCCTTCTGGAAAAGTTAAGAAAAACCAAATCTAACTAAATCTAAAGCTAAGCCACCCAAATACTAATTCTCACAGTCAAAAACCAGAAAATAAAAATGATTTTCTCAGAGCAAAGTTCACACAAAGGAAAAGACTTTCTCATTAATGGATTCCCCAGCGGAGTCGCCAATTTGTCGTGGCGGAAAAAGTCGTTTGTGCGGACACAACTGACCTCCCTAGGAGTCTAAACTCTCTAGCGACAAACAAGACAAAATGGAGTGATCTTTCTCTAAATATACCTTTTAAAACATGAAAACTACAAGTGTTTAGGCTTACCTTATTCCAAAACGCTGTTGTTGTAGTCCGTCCTTGCCGATCCGGATGAGCTCCTCCTTCAAGTCAATTCCTGCAACCACAAACAATCAAACAATTACCAAGCACTTGCATTTCATATAATAAAACATATATTCAACATGCAGACCAAGGAACACATGAAATAACTCATTAACACAAGCTATTGAGAAAAATAAACCAGTTTGTATTAATAACGAAACAAAGAAACTCTTACAACCTGGCCTTGGTGTTGTGCAAGTTCCTCCCAGGGTCCATCAAGGGTTTTCCTCTACTTTGACAAAGCTCACCCACTTCCAAGTAGAATCAAGCAAAGACAATCTCTCCTCACAAGGTTCTAAATGGGAGTCCTAATTCCTGCAGCATTTACCCAAAGAAAATGTATAGCTCCAACCTCTCCTCCCTCTGGCTCAATGTCTTTATTTATAGTGCTGTAAAGAGGTTATTCAGGTCCACCATCAATGGGATAATCCCCCTCTTTGGGTGGGATAGCTCCCTTATTGATGGGATAAGTTCCTCCTTAATAGGGATACATGAACCAACTGGAGGCGCATCCATTTCATCAAACCGACCTCTAGAAAGTTCTAGAAGTAACCACAAGTAACTTTTTTAAGATGAAACTCGCACATTTTGCCTTTTACAGAAGGACGCACCTGTCCCTTAACATACAGAGCGTCCAAGGACGCAAATTTTGTGAACATTGTGAGCGTCCCCGCAGGTAAGGCTAGAGAGAACCTGCGACCCCAGAGATAAACACATTTTTGACAAGACTTTCTCTCTTCTTTGAGTTTGAGATGGATAGCAGAGGCATAAGACTTGCCTAAGAGGGTAGCATGACTGTTGATTTGAGCCATACTAACTGTAAGTGGTCATGGTGACATTTTTTAGTGTAACATGACCTTTAGGGGTCGAATCCATGAGAAGAGGGGTAGTTTCAACCATTTCCCAACTAAGAACAAGAATATAGGCAGTGGAACAACTTACCTCTATAAGTATGGAAAGTGATTCATTTACCCTCAAACCACCTCAAAATGATGAATCTACCCTCTAAGGTCATTTTAAAATTACAATTACATAGCATACCATCATTTACAATCATAAATTCATCCTAGATGAGAGAAAAAGTCAATTTGTAGAAAAACTAGGCGAAATTTGGATTTTTGAGCAAACTGGCTCTATGTGTAGCGCCATTGGCCAGGTGCATAGTGCCACTTCACAGCTACTTTTGGAGGCCTTTCCCTTAGCCAAATTGAGCCCAAGATAGCTCATTGGAAAAGTATTCCTGTCTAGTTTCTAGAAAATTTTGAATTTTTTCATTTTGAAGTCATTTCCCCCCTCAAAAGTGAAATATCCCAAGGTTGCTTCTGTGTGTCCAAAATGAAGTAGAGAGGTCACTTTTTTTATGGTTTTTTGACCTTTTGGTGACCAAGTTTTGCTCCAAAATTGCTGAGATTTTCTGGGTTTGATGCTCTCATCATGCTGAATCCAAATGTACAAGCCATTTCTCCAAAAATTCTTCTATTGAAAAGCGTAGCGTCGGCCTCTAGTGTGTAGCGCCAACTTCAAACTCACTTTTGACAGCGTTTCCGATGTCAAAATTGGGCATGTGATAGCTCGTTAGAAAGCCTGTCAAATCTAATTTCCAGAACATCTTGATTTTTTCAATTTGGAGTTCACGTACCCTGTCAAAAGTCAAATCCCCCAAGACTGGTCAAAATGTGCAGAATGAGGCTGCCCAAATGCAGAGTGCTATTGCAATCAACTTTTGAAGGTGTTCCTGAACTCCAAATTGAGCTCATGATAGCTCATTAGAAAGCTATTTGTATCTACTTATCAGTTGATGCATCAATCAAGTCATTTGGTCATTCCATCTAGGAGAAAAATGATTTTACCAAGGTCACTCTAGAGGTGCAACAACTCTCTTGTAGCGACTTTAATTTTTACATTTCTCTAAAACCATGACACTTGTGCAAAAATTGAAGGAGGTTTTTCTTCCTTGGCCTATTGTGGAAAAAAACATCTCTCACTATTTCCAAATTCATTTTTTCTTTCTCAGAAACAAAAACCCTAGGAGAGGGAAATGAGCCTTACCTGAGCACAACTGAAGCACAAACAAGGTGTAAAATGACCCATTGGAACATGAAATAATGATGGTACACTCTTTCAAATGGTGACATGGACCAATACTTGGAAAACTTTGAAAGGAGTGAAAACAAATCCTAGACCTAATACCTAGTGACCAAATTTTACTTGAAGACTCACTGAAATGACAAAATTTGACTTTGACACCCTAAGACCACTTTGTAAGAGAATGTTTGATCACTGGTGGAAGGCTTCAAAGACTGACACTAACATTGGCTCCATTGGGGATAGTAGCTCCTTAGAGGTGCCAAGAACATCGTAGACCAAGTAGCCTTATCCATTGGGCATGGAGTCAAAAAATCACTCAAACTAACGACTTGATGACACAAACTGACTCTAAAATTGTCTTGAAAATGACTGAAAAAATGACTCAAGACTTACTTAACTAAAACAAGTACTTACAAAGCTTTTTAATGGCACCAGACCATCGAGATTTTAGGGCTTCAAATCATGATGAAAACCACCTGCCTACTAATGAAATATGTACAATCATGTGAAGTGGGCCTTCCAATGTAACCAATCCAGCAAATGGCTACTTACTGAAATTTTGCCCTCACTTTCTCTGAGCAGGTAGAACGATGTACATGTAGGAAACTCACAATAACAATTGAAACCAAGGCTTATGCTAACAAACCAGGCAACGTTCATATTTTCTAATGCTTGCAAAAGAATGTTGAATGGATCTTGAAAATCCTGAAGCACTAGCTTGTCTTGAGATCCAGCAGCAAAAAAACAAGTACTCCCTTCATTCTGATCTAAAATAGCAGTTGGTTGTTGATTGATAGGAAGGCATAGAGTAGTATAAGCTTCTGCTATTTGAGTGTTGGCTGTAAATTCCTCGACCATGAGAAATTCTGACTTGAATTCTAGCATACTATCTCTCTCAGGCTCATACTCCTCAATTTCATAGTCTAAGCCTTTCCTAAACATAAAACAATCTTCAAGATTATCAAACATGACAGCCTTATCATTTTCATGAAGTAAAACAATATTTGTTCGTTGATCTATAAATCTAATTTCAATACTGTCCTCATTTTCAAAAGTGGAAGAAGCTTCACCTACACCTTCTTGACGATGTGAACACTGCAAACCTACATTAGCTTGGGTTGTAACCTGGCCTTTCAGGAGTTGATCTATCTCATCTTCAAATAGAGGAAAAAGTACTTTTTGTTTTCTACAGTGATTGTCTTCTTTAATTTCAAGCAAAGGAGTATATAAATTTTCCTCAGACTACTAATTCATTTCATATGATTCCTGTTGACTAACAAGATGCAAAATTCCTTCATCTTCAAGTAAAGATGAAGCTATTGTATGCTGATTATGATCTTGTGTAACGAAGTGACTGGCTTTTTGAGACTGTTTTTGAAGGAAAGAATCAAAGAAGGCTTCAATGATTTCTTCATCATCACGATCTGAATATTCTTCATCATCACGATCTGAATCTAGATCTGGAATAGCCAACTTGACTTTATCACAATCTGAAATTGGAACTTGATTTTCCTGCATACTGTCTTCTGCTATGATCAGATCTGAAATAAGACCTTGTATTCCATCATTTTCAGTTCTACTAAGATCTTTAACCTGCTGCAAATTTACCTGAGCATCTTGACAAGTATCCTCTAAGCTCTCTTTACGCTGTTGAAATCGATTTTCATACAAGGCTTCCATGATCTCATCGTCCATGAAGTCATCATCTTCATAAATTCTCTCAAGATTTTCAATAAAATTATAAACATGTTTGCAACAGTTCTGAACTAATATTAAGGATGGATAAGATTCTTTATACCTTTCAAAGAACTTGGTATGAAAATATTTTAAACAGTAAATACAAGCAGGTAGTAAACGTTCATATCAAGATCGAGCTTCACCTTCCAGAGTGGCCATGAATATCTTCATCAAGTAGTCTTCAAGAAAATCAACCTTCAACTTGTGAATATGCATGTGAAATCTAACTAGATGTAAAGCAACATCATTCCTATCATCATCTTTAAACATAGGCAAATTCCTTTGTCAATCTACCTTATGAATTTTATTTGGGAAACCTGGAATGTGATCTCGGCTCATGGGAGCATACCTTCGAGCTAGCAAATCCATTTTGATAACAATGAATTCACCAAGAAATTCTTTAGGCTACTGGTTCTTGAAGAGTAGAGTTGCCATAAAAATTCTAAAGCTTGGGATTTTTTGACACTGGAGTCGCCAGGTGAATGATTTCAGCCTTCCGGTGTCTGATCGTTGTCCACCATCAACAATCAGATCTAAACTTGATACATTTTACTGAGGAACATAAAACTACGATCCCCAGTATGGTCGCCACTATGTTAGAGCCTAGATTGACCTCAGGCTGAAGGGAGGTAATCTAAGGATAACCACAAACCAACCTTAACCTAGTAGCTAGCCCTACCAGGTCGAGAGAGGGCTTTCTCCTTGTCAATCTCAGTTGAGATGACTAAATCAAATATAGATTTTAGGCTAGGTATAGTAGCTCTAGGGTTTTTTGATTGATTTTGATGGTTTTGTTGCTGGATCAAATGGAGCAGGCAGCTTTGGGTCCGGGAAATCAAGTCAGGAATGCAGGGTGTTATGCGGGGCGAGGTAAGTAGGTGTTTAAGCACTTGAAATTGAGAGAGATGGTAGGTCTAAGACTGGTGAGGAGCTAAGGAGGGCATGCAAATATCATGAGTCCTCTTCAAACAGTAGAAAACATCAAAAACTAAATGGATTCCCAAGGTAGAGCACTGTAACCAATGTATTCTACCTATCTATCTTAATTACATTTAGTTAGAAGAATGAATAAGATTGTGGCACACATAACACATGAGAAAAACTAATAACAAAAGAAGAAACTATGCAAAAACACTTTACCACAAGTATCCCACAAAAATAGCTGCAAATCCTGGTTTATTTCCTTGGCAAATTGTTGTAAAGATGTACAATGTAGCTCAGAGCATCCAAGAGGGTCCAACCTTTACAAATGAGGAAGAAAATACATAATATAGGCATCAAACAACTCATCTTGACCTTCAGGGGTCGAATCCATGAGAAGAGGGGCAGTTTCAACCATTTCCCAACTAAGAACAAGAATATAGGCAATGGAACAACTTACCTCTATAAGTATGGAAACTGATTCATTTACCCCAAACCACCTCAAAATGATGAATCTACCCTCTAAGGTCATTTTACAATTACATTTACATAGCATAGCATCATTTACAATCATAAATTCATCCAAGATGAGAGAAAAAGTCAATTTGTAGAAAAACTAGGCGAAATTTGGATTTTTGAGCAAACTGGCTCTATGCGTACCGCCATTGGCCAGGTGCATAATTCCACTTCACAGCTACTTTTGGAGGCCTTCCCCTTAGCCAAATTGAACCCAAGATAGCTCATTGGAAAGGTCTTCCTGTCTAGTTTCTAGAACATCTTGAATTTTTGCATTTGGTCATTTCCCCCCTCAAAAGTGAAATTTCCCAAGGCTGCTTCTGTGTGTCCAAAAAGAGGCAGAGAGGTCACTTTTTGATGGTTTTTTGACCTGTATTTTTGAAATTTCTCTAAAACCATGACACCTGTGTAAAAAGTGAAGGATTTTTTTCTTCCTTGGCCTATTGCGGACAAAAACCTCTCTCACTTTTTCCAAATTCATTTTGTCTTGCTCAGAAACAAAATCCCTAGGAGAGGGAAATGAGCCTTATCTGAGCACAACTGAAGCACAAACAAGGTGTAAAATGGCCCATTGGAACATGAAATAATGATGACAACTCTGTTAATGATGGTACACTCTTTCGAATGGTGACATGGACCAATACTTGGAAAACTTTGAAACGAGTGAAAACAAATCCTAGACCTAATACCTAGTGACCAAATTTTACTTAAAGACTCACTGAAATGACAAAATTTGACTTTGACACTCTAAGACCACTTTGTAAGAGCATGTTTGATCGCTGGTGGAAGGCTTCAAAGACTAACACTAACACATTCGTCTAGGCCCTTTGCTATAAATTTTGCAAGAATTGATCTATTCTTCAAATGAATTTCATTCTATCACATTTTCAATTAGCTTGATTGGAAAGTTGATGCTTTGTCACTCCCCCTCTGTGCTTTAAGTATTCATGAGTTTCATGATGGGGTGTAATTTTACTCAATGGAGTTCCAATTCTAATTTTTCTTTTAGGATTGTTGAAAGAGGTCAGATGAAGAACTGAATAACTATTTTTATTTAAATTTGAAGCACATGTGTAGATTTTTGTGGATTATATGACACTACAATTTCATTTTGAAGAAATTTACGAAAGTGTGAAAGAATCGTGGAGAAGTAGTACTTATGGGAGAGGAAAAGTCATCCCTAGTCCTCTTTTGGACCACAATATGTATATTCATTCCTAATTGTTATAAATATTTTTTTCCATATATATATATATATATATATATATATATATATATGATGGTGATGATGATGATGATGATGATGATGATGATGATTAACATCCACTAAGACCAATATGGTTTGTTGGACCTTAAGAAAGCAAGAGATTAATTGAGATTATTTAACATGTTATTTCTATGATCGAAAAGAAGGGAGAGGAGTGTTCCTAGGTCATTGTAGTTTTGTTGACTTAGCAAGTCAATAAAGTTGGTAGTCCACAAAATATTTCGAAAATTAGGACGAATGTGAGTAAGAGTTGGGTAATCTAAGAGAAAGTTATCTTCATCTTTAACCCTCTCAGTGTCGCAAAGGTGACAAACTCTTTTGTCTCAATTTGTTTTGGGAATAGACCAGTGCCTTGTTTCACTATGAAGCTCATGATAATTAGTTCATATATGGGAAATGTTAATTTTCTTCTTAGCACTGGTCAAGATAGAAAGATAATTCTAGTTTTTAAGATTGTTTTTTATCACCTCCTTATATATATGTTACCAAGGAAAGAAATCTTCCTCCCTCCAAGCCCGAGAACTAAAGTGATGATGTCGGTACCAAGCTATCACATAGGTATACTCACTTATGAGTTTACAATAATATTCATCAAGGAATTATAACTCAACATGTCATAAGAAGGGATTTCCACTTGGGTGGGCCAAATAACAACCATTATGCTCAACCACCCAAGAGAACCAAAATTGATGAAAATTTTGGGCATTAGGTACTTTCCAAGAAAAAAAGTCAACTTCCCTCTCAGTCTGAAGGCAAGAGAGAGGTTTATGGTATTAGGTCAACCCTCAGTATAGACTCATTTAAGAGTGCAACAAAGTTACTTTATTCCGGAGCAACAACATGTCAACTTACTAGACTTGAACCTAGGTGGGGA
This sequence comes from Pinus tabuliformis, assembly GCA_031772625.1. Lineage (NCBI taxonomy): Eukaryota > Viridiplantae > Streptophyta > Pinopsida > Pinales > Pinaceae > Pinus > Pinus tabuliformis. Next base: position 1,462,683,474 of record CM062818.1, read on the forward strand.
GGATAACAAGTATCCTACCCAACCAACCAAGCTAAACTCAATTGACATATATAAATATATATATATATATATATATATAAATAAAAATGAAAATAAAAACCTTTTTTCCCTCAACATGAAGATAACATGTAACGTCCAAAAGAAATATTAGTCAGCTATAACTAAAATATTTAAATATCCACCTTTAGTAATATAATTGTATATGGACTCTATGACATTTAGAAAAAATATTAATAACAAAACAAAGATAATGTTAAGCCACAAATAAAATATTTTCATGGCCACCTCAAGTGAAATAATTTTATATCAACTTTCAATATATACAAGGAGAATAAGCAACTAAAAGTAAAAGAAAAACTTACTTTGTCCATAAGTGCTTTTTACTTTGTAGTACGAAGGAGGTTTGTAATGCATTAAATTCTTAATATGGAGTTGAGATGTCCCATATTGAGAACCAACTTAAGTACATCATAAGTCCAAATCTATCATGAGTGGAACTAGATCAAAATTTTATCTCCATCAACCCATGATAAATATAAAGTTAAAATAGATCTTTTATATATTAATTATAGTATATACATACATCGAGAGATATGACATTTAAATATGTTACATGAAAAAAAACTATATTTTTGTGAATAAAGTGAAATACTTCAATAACATATGTGTGTGTGGGGATAAAGCAATTGAAAGTAAAAAATTTCATATGGTTAAAATATTTGAATGATTTGTTGCTTATTATGAGGGACATACTAAAATTTATTTCATGTTTAATGCGGATTTGGCATGTAGCATATTAAGAATTGATGTAAATCGATCTTAATTTCAAATTTGAAAAGCATGTTACTAAGCGTAACAGAGATGTGTAATTTCTTTCATACTCAACATGGAATTGGCACATGACATATTAAAAACCAACATAAATATATTATAATTCCAAATATATCTCCTTTTATGTAAGTTAATAATGTATTTCCTAGAAAAAACATGCAAATCAAATACATCATTCCATAAACTAACCTAACCATGTCACTATGTACGTGGTCTCAATCTGCCTAATAGGAAACCAAATAATTTTTTCCACCTACCATTTGAGTAATTTGTCCAAAATTCTAAGAGTTTTAACAATTATAACATGATTACAACTACAATAGCATAAAACTAAATATTGTAAATTAACACGTTGAAAATCAAGATTCATAGGTGACCGACGTCAGGTCTTTAGTACTTTATCTTGGAGGAGCTTGAGGATTAGGATCACATTGGAGGTGGAACTTGATATGGGTCAGTTGTGCATCCATTCTTTCTAAACAAACCTTTTGATTTCTTTGAACTTGTTTGACATCCTTGAGACTGGAAAATATATTAGATCGTTCTTCTTTTTTGTCCTTTAGTACCCTTCCCAACAAGGTCTTCATTTGCCACTGCATTGATAAGGCATGTAAGTATTTTTTCGTTCTTCCCTTAGTGTGTCCAGCTTCGAGAATCCAATTGGAAACATCTTTAAGGATTTAAGAGTCCAAGAAAGCTTATCTTTCTATAGTTTCTATGGATTCCAATTAGTGAACCTCATTTCGAGTTTCAAGGGGGTACATTGAGTGGTAGATTGCAACAGCCTCTCAGGCTTGTTGTTGGGACCAGTTATGTCCCTGGGGTCCATAACCACCCCCTCCATGGCTACTCTGCATTCTTTGTCACTGCATGTCTAACTGAGATAGATTGGACTTGCAATCTACACAAGGATAGTTCATGACAGAGACCTGAAAGTGACTATGTTGCAAAGTCCTAACCAGATGCAAGTTAAGGAGATAAGAAAATAGGAGGGTTAGAGTTAACTGTAGGGATAAGAAGAACAAACCACATGAAGAAGGGTGACAACAAATGTAGCGGAATGAGGGCTTCATAACAATAGGCTTGCCAAAGTAGAGGGATGCTAGACCACATGTGAAATTTAAAGAAATTTAATACAACCCAAACCAAACATAAACACCTCTAAGCCCGCTCTAGAATTCAGACAGAAATCCAAGATAGAAGTTGACATAGAATTGTATATTTAAATAAAGAGTTACCCAGAAGAACACGACAAACGTTGAACACAGGGACTCGAGGAAGGAACAAGGGATGCCTTAGGAGCTTCATCTTACAACTATGATTACACCTCCTCTCTTTGTTATTGTCTAGTAACTAGGAGCCCTCCTCTCCAACACAATGCATACCCCCAACAGATGGAATACATAGCCAAGATGAAAAATTTTCCTTTCAAATACATAGATACCTAGAATTAGCTATAAAATGATATCGACGGTCCTCTCATCACTTCAACTTTCCCAAAGCCAACACCAAGCCAATCCTCTTGCAGCGAAAGACTTGGCTTATTCCTTTCTCCCTAGCACGATAGATGGACAAACAAGCTTGAAATCACCTTCTCACCATAACCCATATAGTCTATCTTCATTATTGATCTCATACTTGTGTATACATAAACACAACCACACCATCCCAATATTTAAGATCCTCTCCACTATAGAATAGTGAACTCCTCCACCAATCCCATTACTCTAATAAAACACCCCACCTCAAACATAATTCCAAATATAACATGTGCTAATATAATGTATATAAAAAAATCTATTATTTTTATTTGACTTTTACATTTACAAATTTATTATAATATTAAAAAATTAAAAAATAATATAGTTATACCATGTTATTTAAAATTCTCTTAAAATAAATCTCTATCTAATGTGTATCTACGGAATAAATCTCCACAAATAAAACATAAAACAATAGTAACCCTGGCATGTATAATTTTCAAAGAATACAAAATCCAGCACGGGTTGATCGCATTACTTAATATAAAGTGGATTTAAACGTTAATAAAGCATCACAATTTATTATATATATATATATATATTTTGAATTTTGATAATAAATTTGGGAAGATATTGTAATATCTTTGTGTTATTTAAAATATATTTTTAGAGAAAATTTTAAATTATTTAAATTTTCTGAATTAAACAATTTTAAATCTATTACTCCTAAATCAATATAAATCTATTTTAATCTCATATCTTTCAAGTGTTTAGAGGGATCAAATTTCTTGAGGTGCAAATTTATTTTTAGTGTAAAACAAGTTGAGAAAATGTTTGTAGCTTGAAAGATTTGAGACCTCTCAACGTTAAGATGGATCTATGTTGGCTTTTATATACACACATAAAATATCTAGGCAGGATCTATCTTTCTTCTCTCTCTCTTCCCTCTTGTTTTACTCTCTCCCTCCCTCTCTCCTCATCCCTCTCAAGTCCTCTTTCTTCCTTCCTCTCTCTCCATTTTTCTCCCAACTCCCTCTGTCTCTCCCCTCCATCTCTCTCTCTCTCTACCCTCCAACTTTGTCACTATCTCCCTCCCTCTCTCCTTCTCTCTCTGCCGCCCTCCTCCCCCCATATCTTTGTCTCTTTCTCTCTCTCTCATCCCTTTCTCTCTCTCCTATCCTTCTCTCTCTCTCCTCTCATTCTCTCTCTCTCTCTCTCTCCCTTGTCACTCCCTCTCAACTCTCTACCTCTATCTCTCTATGTCTTTGTTCTTTCCTCCCCCTCTCCCCTTCCAACTCCATCTCTCTCCCTTCCTTCCTCTCTCTCCCTCTCTCTTACACCTCCCTCTCTCTCTCACTTTATGTAATCAATGTCATATGTAATTTTTTATTGTGAAACGAGACTTGTGGTATTGATAAGCCATGCTATTGGCCCATGGTATTGTAACAAAACCTATTTACAAGTTAATAATATCCATGGTTAAGAAACTTGTTATATTGTAAGTTTATTGTTGCATTAAGTTTTTCTGTGTTTATTAATTAAATTTAAATATCGTTTTGGAATCATTACTAGTTCTTATTAGTCCCTGCCAAGATCAATATGTCTATTCATTCCTATTAGTTTAACATTGACCAATGCAAATTGTTTACAAATTATAATGTTTAACTTTGAAAAATAAATATTTATTTTTCAATATTATTAAAAAAAGATTACCAACATTTGATTGGACCATAGCTTGAAGGTGTTTGCACAATATAATGCTCATGTAGATGCCACAATTTATGCATATAGTTGCGATACTCATGTATGATTTTCAGATATTTGTGTAGTGATGTTTTATTTTTAACCAAGAAAACATCCAGAAATAAAATACTTGAAAATAACTTATACTCAATTAAATAACATATCTACCATTAATTACTTCCCATCGTGATTTAAGCAAATCTTTGCATAAAAAATAGATAAAAATAAGATATAAAAAATATACTTACATGAATTACTTTCCACCATTAATTATGTTTTCTTCAACACTTAGATAAGAATAAAATTGTAATTATAGATTGAAATTACACTAAAACATTTCCACCATACTAGATTCTATATTACTTTTAATCTTTTATTAAATATTTACACCTAATGCTTACACCTGTATCCTCTTGCGAGCATTTGAGAATCATCTCGAACCTCTTGTGTTATACAGTCGACTAGACGGTTCCTCCTCGTCTTATAAAAATAGAAACTAACGCCTCATCTGACACAATCCAAGATCGATCTTGAAATCGAAACACTGAGAGATTAGAGTGTTGTTTTTCTGTATTCTTTCCAATCGCATATATTGCAGTAATTCATTACTAGTTGAAAATGTCGATAATTCCCAGCTTTTTCGGCAGGAGGTCAGTGGATCCCTTCTCCTTGGAAGTATGGGATCCTTTCCAAGCATTCACAGATCTGGCCAGCGGGGGACCATCTGGGCAATTTGTAAGGGAAGCTTCTGCGGTAGCCAATACCCAGATCGACTGGAAGGAAACGCCAGAGGCACACATTTTCAAAGCTGATCTTCCAGGTTTGAAGAAAGAGGAGGTGAAAATAGAGTTGGAAGAGGGGCAAAGAGTTCTGCAGATAAGCGGGGAGCGCAGCAAAGAAGAAGAGCACAAGAACGACAAATGGCACCGCATTGAGCGATCCCGTGGAAAATTCCTTCGGCGTTTCCGGCTGCCGGAGAATGTGAAGGTGGAAGAGATAAAGGCGAGCATGGAAAACGGGGTGCTGACCGTGACAGTGCCGAAGCAGCCTGAACCCCAACCTCCGCAACCCAAATCCATCGAGATCTCTGGTTGACCTCTCACGCGGTATGAAGATGTCATGGAAGACGGGGTGCTGACCGTGACAGTGCCGAAGCAGCCTGAACCCCAACCTCCGCAACCCAAATCCATCGAGATCTCTGGCTGATCTCTCACGCGGTATGAGGATGTCATATTAGACCTGCTGTGGCCGTAGAGGAAGGTTACATAATGTGTAGATGTGTGTAGGAAGCGGTTCTCCAGTTGATAGAATAAACATATCCAGTTACTTCCCAGTTATTCCATCGATTACATTGTGCTTGTATGTATGTAGTATGTGTTGTATGTTTTTCAATAATATAATAAAAGGAGACGCAGGTTCAGGCTTCTGATGTGCTCTGTAAAAGTTTTTTCATTTTTGTTTATAAACTGACATGTTCCAGTGATATCAAACAATATGGACCATAAAATGCTCGCATGTTTTGTGTGTAAAAGGTTTTCATTTTTTTTAAACTCGTATGTTCCACTGCTATCAAACAATATGGACCATAAAACACCCCCAGTTGGTTGCATGTTTATCGAGTTTGGATGATTCCCAATTTCGAGTGAATATCTAATTAGTAGAACTCTATGTTTCATATTCTATTTCTACATAGAATAGAATAAAGGAATTTGGTAACATTTTTATAAATACTCAAATTTTATATTTAAATCATTCTAAAATGTGTTTTTCCAAATATATATGATATAAAATTTATGCACTCTTTAGCTTAGCATAAAAACATATTTCACTCAAGGGTTTTGTTCACTTTTTAGCTTGGTATATTTAAGAAAGCCTACATAAGCATTCCTATATGTTTTGTTTCTGTCTACGTAAACATATCTATATGTCTGGTTTCTGTTTCCGTTTTCTTTGGTATTTATATTTTGAGTTATAGTTCTTTGACATTTATATTTTGAGTAATAGTTTTATTGATGAATGGAACAGGATATTTCAGTTTCTGTTTTCTTCAAAATTTATATTTATATATAAATTTTGAAGAAAACAGAAACAGAAATTATAGCTACAATAATAACAGAAATTATATTATTAGTTAAATCTAATAATAACATATACCACTGAAATTATAGCTACAAAAATATTAATAACTTTGTGGAGACAGGTTATGTTCTCAATATGTGAGAATGAAACCACTCGAAAGAGGCCTTTTAACTTGTGTGTCTGCTGCTCGAAAGAGACCTTTAAACTTGTGTGTCTGCTGCTCGAAATAGACCTTTAAACTTGTGTATCCGCTCCATCCAGGGGCTATAAGTGGAGGAGCTAATTTTGTTCCTTTGTTGAACCAGTTAGTGACTTATGAGTTGCCATATATATATGCTTTTCTCGAGGTTCAGCCAACTTGCGCGGTAAAAGGCTCCCAAAGGCTTATGATTTCCAGTAGTAGTTTCCGCTGATGGTAATCATAATGCCGCAAATGACCAGAAGGATAAGAGAGTGTGTTATCCATGTAAGCAATAGGCCTATTTGACTTTGGTGTTAGAGTTTTCCTCTACTCCAAGAAGGAGGCACAATTCTATGAAGCAACCCGAACATGGCTGAATGGTTTGTCCTCAAAAAAAATTGCACTATGACCCTTCCATAATCCCCAACAAAAATGAAAAGGGATAGTTCTGTTTTCTATATGCCCATTGAACCAAAATCTGAAACATGTTTCAATTGAATTATATGTTTGATTCTCATGTATCTTCAGCATCTGTAGGACATATATCCAGGTTCTTTTTGAAACAGGACAATCAATGAAAAGCTGTAGAGCACTCTCTTCCATTTCTTGACATAAAAAGCATCTACCCGGACCCTGGAATCCCCATTTGCAGAGATTGACCCATGTCAAAATTCTAATTCTCTGGACAAACAATCCGAATAGCAAAATCTTGTGGTAAATGTCATTTCCATGCTTTTGAAAGCCAACATTTGTCCTCATAGCCCCTACAAGATGTGGAAATATGATTGAAAATTTCCTTAACAGAAATATGACCATTTGTAGGGTTGTCATACCAGAAAACCGTGTCTGCTTCTTCATTAAATGTGATGCCAACCAAGAATAAGTGGAAGATGTATCTGTCACAGATTTCTGCCTGACCACCACGGAGATCCAGATTGTCTGCTGTAATCCAAATGGGGAAAAGTTCCAGGGGATCCCAACCCTTCATGATCTGCAAGAAACATGAGATATATTTCTAGAGTTTAAGTGTTCAGTAACACCTCTGGGGAGGTTTTGATCTCCAGCAATTCCATAAACCCTATCCCTTCCAATCAGGGTCTTCCTCCCTGGGCCAATGAACCAGCAAAGGTTCTCAATTGACCATTTCCTAGTCAGTAATAGACTTCTCCAAATGTATGATGCTAATTTTGTGCCTTTTACCCTGTTTGCTCCAAGTCCATAGGGTCTCTGTATTTAAGGTATTTTCCCATAAAGATGTCCATTCCAAATGCCACATCCAGAGATAACCCACCATAAGCTCACAGACAGTAGAGACCAATCGAACAATTCAGTCTTTTTGATATCCCATCCTCCAAATTCTATCCTCCTGGATAAAGTTTATCTATGTTAACTAAATGTATCTTCTTACCTTCCGTAACACATAACCATATAAATTTTGCGATGATAGCATCAATGCGGGAGATGATCTCTCTGGGAAATCTGAAGAGATGCATCCAGTATACAAGAATGTTCTGTAGTAAAGATTTTACAAAAACAAGCCTGCCTCCATGGGACAACCACTTGTGAGTCCAATTATTTATTTTCCTGCCGAAGATGTCCATGAGCCATTGCCAGTCTGAATTTAAACATTTATTTGGATTCATGCGAAAACCCAAATAAGTGAGGCAGGAATCCACGGGAGCATGTGAAACCCCGAAGATGTGTGCAATCTCCTCCACCTACGCATCCTCCACCGCAGAGTGAAAGATGTTTGATTTGTGTTTCTTTATAATCAAACCTCATGCGTTATCGAAAGAGTAGATGATCTGTTGAAGATGCAGTCACTGATCAAAAAAATTCAGAAATATGTCACCGACCCTACAAAAAGCATTACAGCGAGAGATGCAGAGCTTAAGATATTCCTTGTCCTTTGTTGGATCGGCAAAATATTGTACTGCTCTCCTGGAACCAAACGCCCGGCAAAATACGCAGAGAAGAAATGCACCAATCAGGGGTTAAATTTGACGGGTGCCCTTACCCGTCCGAGAATTTTTGTATGACGGTTTTATTTTTAAATTGCCCATCACATGACTTTTAATATTTATTTGTACAAGTTTCATCTAATTTTTGCAAATTGTATTTATAATTGTTACAAAATTTCCATGCTTTGTTGTACCAATTAACTTAAGTGTCATTGCTACACTTTCATTTAAGATGTGTTGATGAAACCCTGAAATAATTGTTTACAGTATAAATGGAACCTGGAAACCTAAAAATTCCGGGAACTAAAAAGTTTTAAAACAATTTTCTAATGTAGTTTCACAAATTTTACAAATTTTCAATGTTGTTTTACAAATTTTGATGTACATTTCATAAATGAGTCATGATATATAATACAAGGAAAAACATATATTAGTGCTGAAGCCTGGGACTGCCTCTCTCTTTAAGTGAGGAAAGAGGAGGGCTAGAGAAAAGCATTACACAGACAAGCATTACAAAGGAAAATAATTGGCTCAAGTATGCAGGTAGGGAACATCAAGATATAAACAGATGTAGCCTAGATTAAAGATGGCCAGCTCTCATGGTCACACTGAAAGATGTGCCATATGTAAAAATGCCAACTTGTACAAAGGAATTATGCTGAAGTCCAGGACTACCTTTCTCTTTAAGTAAGGAAATTGGGGGGCTAGAGAAAAGAAGTTCAAAGGAAAGACAAGCATTTCAAGGGAAAATAATTGGCTCAAGTATGCAGGTAGGGAACATCAAAATCAAACAGATGCAGTGAAGATTAACATGGAAAATAACAATTAGAGATAAGAGAACGTGGAAGAGAAAGTATGGATGCTCTAGGGCAGAATTACAATGCTAAATATGAGGCGAGGTTCTCAGGGTGATAAGGTATTCAGTTCCCCCTGTTACCTCTGAAGAATCCTTTTGGAGTGGATGAATTGGTAGCAAAGGAGGAAGACACTATTCAGCAAGACAGTTCGAGAAAAAAAACCAGTCCTCAGTCATATTCTCATAAAAAATGGTAGCAAGTTTTATAACTATAATAATAGTGTTAACATGATAGTTCAGATTATTCGAATAAATTCCAGATGAAGCAAAATGCCCTAAAATTGCACTGGAAAACGACCCTGAGAATTCAAAAAGAAGGGGATTTGATAAACATTTGGGGTAATGAAATAATGAAAGAACTGTATACTTGCCTTTCTTCACAACGTTGTGATCGACCCTGAGAAGAACGACCTTGTCTCTGAGATCAGCATCCTGCAGCAGAGGCAACCTCGGATCGATCTCCACTTGGTCAATTCCATCCTCCACGCTGTAACCCACACCCAGCCCATTCTCTGAATTATACTTAGCCATAGTTCTTGATTAGTATTTCCTTGATTACTGATCCCTCGTTTGTTATGGGCATCGACCCTCTCGCTTAATTTATATATGCTCAATCCAGCCATCTTTACCAGCGACACCCCCAAATTCGTCGGTATTTGTCTAGGTTCGGTGGGATTTCAAGTAAACCGCGGTGTGGAGAACTTGCGTGCGGGGAAAGTCTTCGATCCCGAAAACCTTTTCGTTTCCAGTGATTGTGTCAACTCTGGCTTCTGGAATTTCGCGATAGCCATGAGGCACAGCTGAGCAATAACCGTTTGTAAAACAGAAATTTCAAACTGAAACCCCATGGGAGCCCGGTATTGCCCACAAGGCAGGAACGATATAACTGTCTTTACTGTCACGTGTTCCCTCGGTTGTTCTCGTTATGTGCAGGACTCACATTTCTGTTTCGGATGTACAAAGTTCGAATCCCAGTCAAAAACCCCATAAGAATTCTCCTCTCGTTATCTGCCAGGACTCACATTTCTGTTCGAGAGATACTAAGTTCGAATCCCAGCCCCAATCCCAATATAAGCATTTCTCTTCCTCGGCGCGGCTTTTTACGATGCGCAATGTTCTAGTCGCTACCACCTTTTACGCTGACGGCATAACCTACAAATTATTCAGACTGTTGGATTGCACATTAGGGCGTAATCATGATACCACCTTTTACGCTGACCCCTTCTGATGGTCCGGTGTATATATATAATAATAATATATATATATATATATAAAATTAAAACTGGTTAATTTTCGATGTACCCGTCAATATGACTTTTTTAAATATTATTAGCCAGTGAGTGATGATGTGCAGATTTGGAAACCAATCGTATTTAACGTGTAAAAACTCAAAAAACAGGCATACGGGCGTCAAATTTAACCCCTGGCACCAATAACCGCCAAAGCGTATGTAGAGTAGATCAAGATGGGGGTACAGGAGGCAAACCATTTGATGCCATCTGTAAGGAAAACCCCAACTCCGAGGAGTGGAATATCCAATATAAAAACAGCCCAGTCAACCAATAAAATGTTTGTGCCTATTAATACTTCAATGATGTTATTGGTTCATAGTACTATAGTTTTTAAATGTTTATTTAGTTTCAACAAGGTTTCTCGTCAAAGAAGGTAAAAGGGAAAGCATAAATTTACATGTTATCATTTAAAGAGGCATATGCGTTAACCACCACCTCAAAATCACCATATTTTATACAACTTCATGCTCCTTGCATCCTTGCCTCATCATTTTTTCTGCACATAAAACATTATAACCATTGAAGTCTAGGGTTTCTTTATCCCTTTTTATTAAGATAAAAGTGAAAAATGACTTTGCTATGATGGTTTCTCGTCAAAGAAGGTAAAAGAAAGGGTGGGAAAGCATAAATTTACTTCTTATTATTTAAAGAGGCACATGTTGCGGGTAGCTCCTTTCCTTCCTTTGCAGAAGATTTTTGGTATTTTTCTATTATGATTTGTTGTAGTTTTCCATTTATTGTATTTTTTCAAAATTTGTCAATAATTACATAATAGTAATTTAGCATCAAATTAAATAGTTTGAAATTAACGCAGTGTAACATAGTTTTATTTCTTTTTTAATGTAGTTTTCTTTGTTTAGAAGAATAGTAATTTAAAGTTGAATGGAGTAGTTTGAATTTGTAAATCTTTTAAATTTAACCTGTATTTGTTTTTCAGTGGGTTCTCCTCATTTGTAAGATTATTACTCCTAATTTTTTTTAATTTTTGGTTTAGATTTTTTCAGAAGTTCAATTTTATTTTATGTTCTTTTGATTTTAAAGATGAAAAAACATGGTATATAATATAAGAGTTTGGTATTTAAGATTATGGGTTAGTTCAATTTCACATAGAAACTTACTTATCATTTCAATTTTCTAACTATCACAATAGGTATAAAAATTGATAAGCACATTTTAAGACTATATTTTTTTAATAATTTTTAGGGTTATGTAAAACACTTTGTTAACAATGAATATTGCTATGGAAAATGACCATTATAGGTACTTATTTCTTCTCTCCTTGAAGGTTGCATTGTGTGTAATACGTCATAAAATATTGCATTAACATCTCCATAATTAGCATGCTCCCTTTCAAGGTTAATCATTGACAATTGGTTGTTCATAATAGCTTGTAAATTGAATAAATCAAAATAGCCTTCAAAACCAACTATTCTTTTTGGTTTTGTTCTTTTGATGCACCTAAATACCCAACTAGGAGAAACCCGTATTTTAAAGGGGGTGGAAGAGAGGAGGCATGCTCTAGCATGTCAAACCTCAAAAGAAGCAAAAGTAGTCTTCGCCTCTAGCTACTATCTCAACTCATCATTTTTCTCATATAAACTTGTCATTAGATGTAGTGATGGTTTTCCTTCTACTACTCTAGTTGGATCTTCTGGTTCATTCTGGCTCATATTTCTCCCTACCATCTTGTTTCACCATCCCTTGCTAAACTATTAGCAAATTGCTCTAAAAAAATAAGAATTTAGCGTAACAATATTCAACGTTGTAAAGTCTTTGAGTCCATTACCTCCATTAAATTACTTCTTGTGCATCTCAATGTCCCATCACTCTAGATATTCAGCCAAAATTAACCTTGCCTATCATGGCTCTATTTTTCCCTTAAAATTATGAAAGAAAGTTCATTCTTTAGTCACTTGTCAATGAATTTTTGAAGAAAATTTAAATCAAAACTCCTCACGATCAATTCCACCTCTAATAACACCATCTTTAAATTTTCAAAAACAAAAATAATAGCTACAGAGAAAAACAAAACCTTGTTTGAACAACACATAGCATATAAAACTACAAAATAGAAATAATTTCAACAAAACAATTACACAACACTAAAAGAGTCAAAGACATCCATACTCGTAATGCTTTTAATACAAAACTTTTATCCAAAAATAAGCATATGATTGGTAAAATTGAAATTTATCATAAGCCAAATTCCACTTGGAATATAAAGCAAAATGTCCCAATATGTGCTCTTTGCCTTCCTCGAGTGTCATGCATCTTCAAAAGGCTTTTTAGAGGATGGGTTCATTGTCTTTTCCCAGTTTTATGTATCCTCAATGACTTGTTTACGAGATGGGTTAACTACTTGTAGGGCACCAAATTTTGGGTCCAAACTCTATCTTTCTGGACAGGGCAATAAAATTTAACAATAATGTTGCAAAACACAAGTGAATATGTTAGATTACATCATCTTCTCCTAAACATCCGAAAGAGATATGTATTTTCATACCAAATGTAGTAACCTTAGGCATCTCCAACATCGCTACTACATGGAGGGGTCTTTTAAGACATTTTTCAAGTGGTTAAGTAAGTGGAAGCCATTTTCCCAAAAAAATGTCATTTAGGGCCTCAAAATGGCTCCAGAAGTTCAGGACCCGAAAAAGTGCCAAAAATAGTAAATTACGCTACAATTAAGGAAACAAATGAAACTGACCGGGGGGTCTAGGTGGAATAGGCGGGTGGCCACCAATATCCACCTGGATCATTCATCCCCCTTTAGGAAGCAATGGTCCCCATTGCATGCAGAGCCTCCATGAGGTGAGGAAATTTCTGTTGAACTTGGTCCCTGGTGAGATGTTCTGCAATCTCTAATGTATTCAGTAATGGTGGGAAGCATGGTCAATGGTGGTCCACATTGAACACTCGGTGCAAGCCAAGGAATGGGGGAATGTTGTGCTCCAAAGCATTGTTTCCCATAGCCTTGGTAATGGTGTAAGGACCATATCGAAGTGGTCTGAGTTTCCGATGGGCTCTTATAAGGGGTTCTTTTTGCAAATGTAACCATAATTTGCTGCTCACCTGAAACTTGTGTGGTACTCGATGTTGTTCATGTCGCTGCTTGTACTTGGCATTTTCTACAATGGAGTGGCGATATATCGACCCGTTGGGTAGAGGTGCTCTGGGAGTCAAATCGAATGAATGCTTGACCTGATAATGCAACGGTATCCCTATGGGTGAGGAGAAGATGTCCCTGTATTCTTTCATGACTGTATCCACCTACTTCTGTTGCATGGAAGAACCCTTCTCAGGGACCATGAATGTGGCTACAATCTTCCCCTTACTTTGAGAGCGAACTAGAAAGAAAATAAATTTCCTAGTCTGGGAGATGATCTTACTCCATTTCTTAGCATAGATCTAAGAGGTGGCGGTAGTTGGGGCTACCTTCGGTATCTTGTATAACGTATTATCCAAATAAATAATCACAGAGTGAGGTCTAGACTCATATACATCATGTCGCTTCCATAAGTATGGTTGTCCTAATAATACATCACAAACTTCGAGAGGAGAAACATCACACAATACCTTATCTGTGAAGGGCTTGATGTTGTAAGGAAGGCAACACTACTGGCTGACTCGGAGATATCGTCCTTGGTGAAGCCACCTAATGTTGTACGACTGCATGTTTAGTATGGTCAGTAGGCCCAGCCACTTCATGACCTCTACTGAAATAAGGTTCTTTTGGCTACCACTGTTGACAATGAATTGCAATGGCGAACCCTTCACCCACATTTGTGAGTGGAAAAGACGCTCCCTCTCCTCTGGATCTTCAAGCTCATTCTTCTGGATCTTGGTGGTTGCAACAGTGGCCCTGGGCTCTGCATCAATAATCTGTTTCCCTTTGTCATTCCTCTTGTTGGGTTGTGACTCAAGGTCAAAACATGCATCTGATTCTGAAGCCTTCAACTTGGCCACCAACGACTACTTGGCCCAACACTCACTTGTGTTGTGAGTGGGGCTCTTATAGAACTCACACCACTTGCTTGTGACCTTATTTGACTTCGTGGTGGTTTTATTTTCTTACAACTTCTATGAGTTGTCTTGGGTCATCCTACCTTGGCTTTGTCCTTTGTTATTCGGATTCGCAGATCCAAAGTCTCGCTTCTTTTTTTAAACTTATGCTCGATCTTGATAGCATAGCAGTACATCATGCCAAGTGAGGATATGTCCAGGAACTCCATCTTGTCATGGATGTACCTATGTAGGTAACCACATTATTTGAGTATCAAATGCATGTCAGAATCCTTGATACCCAACTTTTTGCGAACGGTATGAAAAATATTGGTAAACTCTAGCAGCTTGGTCCCTTCCTTACCGCAACATGGTCCACTTTATGTATTTATCCTCATAGCTTCCAACAAGGTAGTACTTTTCCTTGATGGTTTATCTAAATTGGAGCAGATTAGTAATGTTGTGCTAATTCCCCATTCAGAAATAAACCAACGATGCTTATCATTTTCTTTTCAAGTGCTTAAGAATTCAAAAACTTTTGCAATTAATAGATTCCCATGAGAATTTCTCATGTAAATGTTATAAACAATTTAATATAAAAACATATGTTGAACAACAAATATATAAAATCAATATACAACACACAAAAAAAACATGATAAAGGAGTTCACCCCTCCTGGGCTGCGTCTCTTTGGTCCATCTTTCAATGGCTTAGGCCTCTCTAAAATGCTCAAACTACATCAAAAGAGTATTTACAAAGCTCAGATGCCTCTGAAACCTATCTCAATGAGTTCAGAATGCCCAAAACTACTAGAATGGACTATTTTTGCATTCAATTTGGATAAGAACTGAAGGAGTTATGACTTCTCCCAGTTCAACCACTATTTGTTCCAAAAAATGCTCCAATACTTGCAGAAAACTACAAATTAGCCCCAAAATTCGCTAAATGGGCAATAATTTCATCGCACCATGGGCCATATCATGTCGGTATTATCGCATATCACAATCGACGAGTTCAAGCGAGAAAAAGGTCTTGTTTTAGCAACAGAACACTGCAATGCGATATAGGCAAACTTGATGAAATATTACACTGTTTCATAAAAAACCACTGCGTTCGGGGTCTTATCACTCGTCGCATTCGGTAATTGGCTATGGGATTTTTAACATAGTGAAACAATTGTGATGCGATATCACGGGCCCGCCAGAACATAAAACTGAAACACAATAACATATCGCGTCCGGAACTCAAACTGTGCCGATACCTGTTCGTCGATCCCTTTCACTAATCCCAACCTACCGGGGGTTAATTTGAGACACCTTTTCCACCTAGCACTGCGATATGAGATTTGTGAGGGCCAATGGTGAGTTGCCACTTCGCGCCTCCTTATTCGCTGAAGACTTGCCACATCATCCCAATCTTGCCATGTAGGCAAGTCAAACTAGAACTTTGACTTGCTCTAACTTATACATACGAAATCAGATTCGAGTGTCATTTGCACCATAGGATTCAGAATGACTAGCTCTTCAATCTAAAACTAAGTTTGATAAAATTGTAACACTTTGATTTTTGAGCATAATTTTGAGCACCTGATCACTCCTCTCCACTAGAAGCCTTTTGGACCCCAAAAAGATCACTTTCAGTTATTTGAACAGATGAGGGTACCGTTCCCTCACTTTCCCCACTTCAATCCATTTGGCCTTTGATGGATGTGTACCTTTGAGACCCACTCGAAGATAATCAGTATTTCCTCTTTTAGTTGTCATTGTCCTTCTATCAAGTATAGTGTCTTGTTGAAGCATATAAAGGTATTCTAGAGAAAATTCTTCAATAGATGGAATTTGAACATTCTCTCCTTGATCTTCAATCAAAGGAGGTTCATACAATCTCAAATTTTCAACATTAACAACGGAATAGATTTGCATATATGAAGGAAAATCAAGCATGAAAGCACTATTACCAATCTTTTCCAGAATTTTAAATGGACCATAACAAATTGGTTTAAGCTTTTTACCTTCACCTTGAAGCCTTTCCTTGCTAATGTATAGCCAAACTTCATCACCTAATTGAAACTGATGATCCACACGATGCTTATCATGCCTTGCCTTATACTTTCCTTGACTCTTTTCTAGTTGTTCTTGAACTGTTTGGTGAAACAACTGAATTTTCTCAATGAATTTCTTTGCCCTGTATATGTCATTATGTCCATCTACAGCTGCATCTTTCTCAAATATGAAATCCAAAGGCGATTTAGGAAAATACCCAAGACATGCCTCAAAAGGCGAAGTTAGAGTATAAGAGTGTTTTTCTCGGTTGTAATGATATCGAATATAATGTAATGCTTCATCCCATAACTTATGATGTTTACTACAATATCCTCTTAGAAATGAATTATTATCATGCTTACCACTTCAGTTTGAGAGATGACCATCTGTTTACATATGGAAGGTTGTATGTTTCTTCAACTTGGTGTCCATCAAGTTCCATAAACTTGACCAAAAATTCCCAACAAATCAAGAATCACGATCACTTACAATAGAAGTAGGCAATCGAAAATGAACCCATACATTTTGAAAGAAAAGTTGAGTTGTTTGTTCAGTTGCAATTTGTTTTTTACAAGCCATTAATATGCACATCTTGCTAAACCTATCCACAACTACATACAAATAATCATGACCTTTCCTTGACAAAAGAAGACCTCCTACGAAATCCATAGAAACACTTTCCCATGGTCTTGAAGGCACTCGAAGTGGTGTGTACAATCCTAGTTTCCTATTACTAGGCTTACTGGCTGCACACAATGAACAACCTCTTATAAAATGTGACACGCTTTCAAGCATACGAGGCCAATAAAAATACTTCTAAATATTTGTCATTGTTTAACTTACACTGAAATGTCCAGCAATAAGAGAAGTGTGCGCTTCCCTTGTGACATTTACTCTCTCTCCTTGTGGAACACAAAGTTTTTCCAAATGATATAACAGATTATCATGTACATGGTAGTCTAATTCCTCAACTTGGTGGCCTTGAATCAAGTTTAAATATACCTCTTGAAAGTCAACATCTTTTGCGTATTGTTCAACATAACTTTTAGGCAAAACATAATTATTTTTGAGTAAAATGGCTACATTTACAATCGGTCTAGAAAGCATATCAGCAACCATGTTATATATAACTTTCTTGTACTTCATTACCAAGTGGAATTGCTGTAAAAATCCCATCCAACGAAAGTGCCTTGACTGTTGCAATTTGTTTTGAGATTGCAAATATTGTAAAGGCTGATGATCGGAGTGAATAATGGTTCCTTTTCCCATCAAATAATGCTTCCATTTCTTCATACTTTATACCAATGATTAAAGCTCTTTATCATACGTACGATAGTTTATAACAACACCATTAAAAATCTTACAATGAAATGAAATGGGATTACCATGCTGTAAAAGAACTGCAACCATGGCGTAGTCACTTGCATATGTCTATATTTCAAAGGGTTGTTTCAAATCTGGCAATGCCAAAACTGGGGCTGAACTGATCTTTTGTTTAAAATCATCACATGATTTTTTTTGTTTGTCGTCCCACTGGAAGACAACTTTCATGCTGGTCAACACATGTAGGGGAGCTACTATGGAGGAGAAATTTGAAATGAACTTCCTCCAATACTGCGCTACTCCTAGAAAACTTCTTACTTCTGTAACTAATTTGGGTATTGGACAATTCACAATGATCGAAACTTTAGAGGGATCAATCTTTAGCTCACCTCCTCGAACTATGTGGCCCAAATACACTAAGGAAGTTTTACCAAATTCACATTTAGACATCTTTAAAAAAACTGTTCTTTTCTCATGATATCCAAAACTTTCTTAACATGCTTGACATGCTCTTCTCTTGATTTGTTGAATATCAAAATATCATCTAAATAGAAAATTACAAATTCATCAAGAAATGATCTTAAAACATCATTCATAACTTTCATGAATGTAGTTGGAGCATAACAAAGATCGAAAGGCATAACCAACCACTCAAACAATCGTTGTTTGGTTTTAAAAGGAGTCTTTTATATGTCCTCTTCAACTATTCTAACTTGATGATATCCACTTCTCAAGTTTAATTTAGTAAAATACTTTGCAATTTTCAACTGATCTAGCAAAACATCTCTTCTGGGCAATGGGTATCGATTCTTTATTGTGCTCTTATTTATAGCTCGATAATCTACACACATGTGCTAGGTTCCATATTTCTTGGGTACCAATACAATTGGTCAACCACATGGCAAAGTAGAAGGAAGAATTACTCCTTTATCTAACAATTCATGGACTTGTTTTTTTATTTCTAAACTTTTCTGAATTGACATTCGATACATACCGATGTTTGGGAGTGGACAACCCTATTGTAGTTGAATTTCATGCTGAATTCCACTTTTTGGTGGCAGTCCCTTTGGTTCTTGAAACATGTCTCCATATTGATTGACCACATCAACCAATTCAACTTTTAGCTTCACATCACAGCCTGCAAAGGATTCTTGATTCGTGCCATTCTTCTTCTTGATCATGAGGAGCACGAGACTTTTGATGGAATTAACCAGTCGTTTCATTTCACCTGCGCTTGTGTTGGGATGGGGTCCCCTGGGTCAATTTTGGGGCAAAAGCCCAAGTTTTATGTAAAGAATGTAAAGTCTCCACAAATTGTGGTCGCAGAGCGCATAGATAATTAAAAAGTCAAAAAGGGTTTTACCCTCTTTTATGTAAGTTAAGTCGGAATTTTGAAGAACTACCCATGGTCCACGAACCATGGAATTGTATAAATAGGTGTGTCTTAGGGATGTCTAAGGCAAGTAACAATTTTGGTCTATGGAAAGAGTCTAGAGAATTAGCGCACAGAGTAAGAAGGAAGGCTCTGCAGCTGTGTGCGCAGAGGCCTAGAGTAGAGTCTGCAGCTGAGTGCGCGGACTCATGTAGCTGAGTGCGTAGGGAAGTCTTGAGTCTGTAAGCATTCACTAATATCAATAAAGAAGATTGTTATAGAAATTCCTATGTTTCATATATTTACTTCTGTTATGTATGAATGTGCTTTATCTGTGATGAATGATGGGTTTATGAAATAATTTTGTATTAATGCGGGACTTTACTTGATCTATATTGTTATATTAACGCAATTGATGTTAAGAGTTTACACGAATATTATATCATTATATGTTAGAATTATCAAACACTTAAGTAGATCTGAGTAAATACTGAGTTAAAAATAATCTTGGATGCACGTAAGTAGTTAATTCACCTATTCAGGGTCCGTAAAAGCCAGTTGTAGACCTTCGCGAAGGTCTAGAGGCTGATTAAAGGGAGTTCCATCGATACGCCATAAGGGCTTTTCAATCTGCGCAGAGGAAGATTTAGGTCACAAAACGACATCACGCTTATCTTTGGGTGCAAAAACTTGGTTCCAACATCCCCCCATATTGCTTCGGGTGAGACTTTAGTCCGCGCTCCATGGATTGATGCCGAAGGGCCAGTAGTGTAAGGATTTGTTAGGCGCAACTAACTCTGAACCTATGTCAGGACCCCCTAAGCCAACAAATGGTTTCGTTGCCAGGACCAGGATATACATAAAGAGATGTGTGATGTCACATCACTAGAATCTGACAAAGAAAGAAATTGAGAAGTGGTTGGATAGAAATATCTACGAATTCGCAGTGCAAGAGAACATAAATCCGTGCCTCACAAAAGAACAGTCGTTGGACAGATATCTGTACACAAAGATACACAAAATTTTCTTTTGCACCTTCTCGGTCGAACTGTACGAGTGGATCGGGAAATTGGCAGACGACCAAGGAAGGTGGAGGCTTGACAGTCCAATAGTGTGGAACTCGGAGCTAATGCGAAGGTTGGAAGCTTCTAAAGATAAGATCAAGCGTGCTATTGACCACTGTCTTGATCGAGTTATAGGAGGATTTGTGACAGAATTCACAGTCAATACCTCAGTTAGCTAGAGTGAAGCAGAGCGACGCTTTTTCAAGGGACCGCGAGGTAAGTATTTGAGATCTTTGAATACTTGAATTACAATACTCTTGTGTGAAAAGAAGGTTATGCCACTACCTTTATGTTTGGATCTACACGAAGTGGACGAATCTTTAGAAATTAAGAGAGAGCAGGTCCTAAATACAACCCATTGATAGAACCTCCTTTGAGTGACGACGAGGGAGCGGTACAGGCCTCACTACCAAGTGCTGTACAGTTGATAAAGCAGGGTTTTCCGCAAATACCTCATCCGCCCACACCACCTCCACCTTTACCTCCACAACATACACCTTCACCCACACCACCACCACCTCTGCCACCGTTCATCATTTCGAATACCATGAAGTTGCCCATTTTCAAGGGCTTGGGAAGTGAGGACTATGATCAATTTTGGTTTGTTGTGAAGGTTGTATGGATGGCACAAAATATTACAAATGATCATATAAAGAAGGCACAGTTGGTTACCGCTCTGCAGGATCACACAATGACATGGTACATTAAGTACTACACCAATAACCCGTTGGCATCATTAGTAGACACTCAGACTGCTCTGAAAAAAGAATTAGATAAGCCCAAGTCTGAATCGCAATCAGTGATTGGATTCAAGGAAATCATGATGAGGCCCGATGAAATGCCCTGGGAATTAGATCAAATATTGAAGTTCCAAATCCGCGAAGCTAATATGAATCTCACAGATAGTCAGCACCGTGAATGGTTTGTAGCCTCACTCCTACCTCACCTAAGGGTTGCTTTATCGCATCAAAAGATAGGGACCTAGGCAGAAGCCCTCGAAATTGTGATGTGACTGCATGAAACGACTATTCAAGATGCTTCTTTGGAAGTTCAACAGATTCATGCAGAATTGCAGAATCGCTGCTTGGAATTACAAAGCCTGAAAAAGGAAAAAGCGGCTCAGCCAAAGGTGTGTGAAGAATTTTGGTGCCTCAAATGTAAAATCTAGGGGCATGATAAAGATCACTGCCCTGTCTTCGTGAATTATATTACAGGAGGAGGGCCAATGCCTCTAAGGTAGGAAGCTTCAGTAGGACCAAGTACAAGGCCCACGCTATGGTGCGTTATTTGTCAAGTGGCTAGAAAACATGTTACAAATAATTGTCATTTTCTACAGAAGTTTGTATAGATGTTGCAACAATTATTCTGTAATTTCTGTAAATCGGTGGGCCACGATGAGCGTAATTGTCGTAGCTATGAATTGATGATGGAAAGGACGCTTATGTATCGAATGCAAGCAAAAACTTAGCCTCTGAATCAGGGTGTTGGGGGAGCACGTGGAGGATATCAAGAGCGCGGACGAGGCCGATTAGGAGGAGGACCTGGTAGAGGTCGAGGGCAAGTTATTTTCTATAATTGTGGAGTGTCAGGACATTACACGCCGAAGTGTACGAGCCAAACATGTGCATCATGCCATTATTATACTCAGTTTCACTACGCGAAAGAAGAATGCCCTATATTGATAGCTAAGATGCATGAGAAGAAGGCGTAGCCTAAAAAAACTACTCAAAATTTAAAGATGATGAGGGCCGAGCCCCACGAGGAGGATCCCAATGGGAATATTGTGCTACGAAGTGGAATGATGACTGGTGATGATAAAGGGAAACAATCTGACAAAAGTGGATGGATCTGCAAGGCTCCAGAAAAGGAGGTTGGGTTTGATCTAGAGCGCGCAAAGGAAACATTCATGGAAGCAAAGAAAAGCTTCGCTCAGGCCTCTACCTCATGAAGTCAGGACAAGCTTTCTAAAGACATTGACCCCTCCATGCTTACTACCTTCTTAGAGACCTGTATGAAGCTGTTGCACGATAGCAAGGCTATAAAAGGGCTACAAGAGCTAATAAATAAGTGTGCTGGTAAGGAAACTTCTCCTGAAGGGCACCATGCAGTCAGAAAGATAGGCAAACATAAGACAAGAATAGGGTGTGAGATGAGGCTCACCGCGCAAATAGGAGACTATAAGATGGATCAAGTTATTTTGGATCTAGGGTCGGATGCAAACATTTTGCCTAAATAGACATGGGAAAGAATGGGGAGACCCATGCTGTAGTGGTCTCTGATTCAATTAAGGATGGAAAATCAACAGAAGATTATCCCTATGGGGTGATTGCATGGAGTGACCGTAGATATAGAAGGAGCGAATGCGCTGGCCGATTTTGAAGTGATAGAGATTGTTGATGACAGCAATCCACACCCCGCACTCCTGGGAATTGATTGGGCTATCGAAGTGAATGGGGTAATCAATTTGAAAAAGCAAACAATGTCATTTGAAAGAAAATCGCTCTGCATTGTAGCACCATTGGACCGCGCTATACTGAACCGGTCTGCAATTATGAGGAAAGCGACGATGATTTGGACCAGATCTATAAAATAACAGTACGATATCAAGACTGGGTTAATCCGACAGTTGATGGACGAATTGCATGGGACAGTGAAAGTTCTTGTACATCATATTCATATGAAGAGTTGGAGCATTGGCAGAATAGGTTGCACAAAGCATCTACGCTGCGCTGCAATATGATGACTAAGTCATTGTGTTGTGTGTCATCAGAGGTAAGAAATCTACCTTATTATGATGGTTTAACTGATGTAGATAAGTTCTTGGATGCCTTTGAAAGAGAAGTACTTGAGAAACATCGCTTCCAAGCATTGGATTTGGTACTACACACTACACCTGCATGGTGGTGGGTTACACATAAAGACAGTTTTTAAGAATGGCATGAGTACCAAAGAATGATGAGATTGTAGTTTGGTCACCCAAAAGTTCGACTAACCGAGAAATATGATGGGATAAATGATCCGCGTGATCATTTACCAAAGTGGACTAAGGCTTATGGAACGAAGCCACAGCCAGAGTGGGTGCATATATTCTGTCACACTTTGGACATTATTCCTATGAATTGATACTTGGAAACAGAGCTCTTCCATGACACCGCGGAGTGGGATGTCTTAAGGGAAGGACTTTTGATGACATTCAGCTTTGAGGATGGGTTCGAAAACATTGATGAGGCATTGAAGGAAGTTAAGGTAGCAATCTTCAGCATAACGCAGGATCCTTCAGAATTGATTCAACCAGATTGGAGAACCCAGCTGCGTCATGCGCTAAAATGCTATAATGTGACTACTAAAGGAGGTGATGAGGATCCAAGGAATATTAACATTCTAAAGGTAGAAGGCCACTGCGAAGTTGAGGGACCGTAGATAGAGAATCTATACATCACCACGCCACTGAAAACTAGGCAAGTAAACATTGGCACAGAAGCAGAGCCGAAGTTTGCGAAGATTGGGGATTATTGGGATGATGCCACAGTAGATAAGGTCGTTGAGCTGCTCCGCGAATGTCAGGATCTGTTCCCTACAAATCTTTCAGACCTGAAAGGTATCATAGAAGACTTGGGCATAATGAAGATTACCTTGAAACCGGACACGAAACCTGTTAAGTAGAGGCCATATCGCCTTAATCCCAAATACAAGGAAAAGGTCTGCTTGGAGTTGGACAAGATACTTGAAGCAGGTATTATTGAACCTGTGGAGGAGTCTGATTGGGTGAGTCCAATGGTAGTTCAGGAAAAGAAGCAGAAGGAAGAAATAAGGATTTGCGTAGATCTTAGAAAGCTTAACGATGCCTATGTCCATGATCCCTTTCTAACACCATTTACTGATGAAGTATTGGACAATGTGGGAGGACAGGAAGCGTACTCATTCAATGATGGGTTCTGTGGATACCATCAGATTAAGATCGCGCCAAAAGACAGGAGTAAGACTACCTTCGTGATAGAGTGGGGATGTTTCCAGTGTACAGTAATGCCGTTTGGACTCAAGAATGCACCAACAATATTCTCTCGTGTATTCATCACAGTGTTCAAAGAGTTCATTCACAAATTCTTGGAGGTCTATTTCGATGAGTGGACAATGTTTGGACTAGTCAAGCACCATGTAAACTAGTTTTCTCTTGATGTTGGATACAATTCGAAGTTATCATATTGTGCTAAACCTAAAGAAATGTTTGTTTTGCGTCCCTTTCAGAATTTTGCTGGGCCATGTGGTGTGAAAGCAAGGACTAATGGTGGACCCTGCTAAGATCGTGGTCATAGCTAATTTGGAGGCGCCAAGAAGTGCCAAATAGCTACGCGCAACACTGGGTCATATTGGATACTATTGGAAATTCATCAAGAGTTATGCCTAGATTACCGCGCCTATGGAAAAGTTACTGAAGAAGGACACTATATTCTGTTGGGATGAAGAATGCCAGCACAGTCTAGATGTATAAGGAAAAAATGGTCACCGCGCCGATCCTAGTATTCCCGGATTGGAAGAAGGAATTCCACGTGCATGTTGATGCCTCGTGTATTGCACTAGGAGTAGTGCTAACACTGACCGGAGAAGGGGAGATGAATCATCCTATAGCGTTTGCAAGCAGAAAGCTGTCGAAATCTTAAAATAATTATTCGACAACTGAGTGCGAAGGGTTGGCTATGGTGTACGCGCTCCAGAAATTCAGACATTACCTGCTAGGTGGACATTTCAAGATGTACACAGACCATTCTGCATTGAAGTATCTAGTCAATAAGCCTGTGTTGGGGGGCGGAATATGCAAATGGCTACTGTTGTTTCAAGAATATGATTTTGAAGTAATTGTGAAGCCAGGAAGATTAAACGCGGGACCAGACCATCTGTCGCGCATTGAAACAGGAGAGGAGCCTACCAATTTGGAGGAAGGGATGCTTAACATGCAATTCTTCATCATTCGCGTAGTGGATAATCACTTCGTGGATATTATCCACTTCCTGACTACAGGGATAGCTCCAAAGGGATATACCAGTCAACAGAAGAAATAATTGATGGTGCACACAGCAGACTTCTTGGTCATTGCAGGCCATTTGTATAAAATGGGATCAGACAAGATACTTTGACGATATGTGCCTGATTTTGAACGAACCAGTATCCTCATTGAAGCTCATGGAGGAGATGCAGGAGGGAATTATGCAGGAAAAGCAACAACGTAGAAGATTTTATGCATTGGGTTGTGGTGGTCGACGCTGCATAAAGACTCTAAAACATATTGTAGGGCATGCGATGCATATCAGAGAACATGCAGGCCATCGCAGAGGGATGAGCTACCTCTGAATCCGCAGGTGTCATTGCAGCCATTTGAGAAATGGGCAATTGACTTTGTAGGACCAATTCAACCCCCAGGCAAGAAAACTGGTGCGCGTTATATCATCACCGCGACAGAATATTTGACCAAATGGGTGAAGGCACAGCTTGTGAAGGACTGTACAGGGGCAACAACAGCAAAGGTTTTGTGTGAATACGTGTTGACTAGGTTCGGTTGCCCGAAGGTTTTGATGAGTGATCGCGGTACACATTTTCTTAATGAAACGATCAGTGCGCTGACAAAAGAGTTCCAAGTTTAACATCAGAAGAGTACACCATATCATCCTTAGGCCAATGGAATTATTGAGGCTTTTAGTAAGATATTGGAGAATGTGCTGATAAATGTTTGCAACGCGCAATGGAATGATTGGGTCATGCATGTACCGACAGTGTTATGGGCTTACAGAACTACTTGTAAAAATATTATTGGTCAGACACCTTTTAGGTTGGTCTATGGCGTAGAAGTTGTGATGCCTATGGAGTACATTGTGCCTAGTCTACACATAGCAACTTTCACAGGAATGGCAGACCATGGAACCTTAGAAGAATGGCTCTCGCAACTAATGGAGCTCGAGGAAGATAGATTTCTGGCTGGATTCCATCAACAGGTTCAGAAGGAACGTGAAAACGCTTGGCACGATCGAAACATCAAACTGCACACCTTCAAAGTAAATGATTTTGTTTTATTATATGATAGTAAGTTTGTTAAGTTTCTAGGGAAGTTTCAGATGCACTCCCTAGGACCATATGTCATCAAAGAAATTGCAGATGGTGGAGCAGTTCAGCGCGTGAAGTTGAATGGAGATCCATTTCTGGGAAGGGTAAATGGAAGCTGATTGAAGCCCTACACAGGGAATCTAGCCCAATGAATATATGATGGCAGAACAGTCTTATTGCTCTAGGTAGCTGCAAGGAAGCGCGGGACTATAAACTACATTGCCTGATTGGTGGAACTACGCGACAGAGGAGCTACGTGAAAAGGGGTAATGTCACAGCATCAGAAGGCGCACGAAGGGAACTGCGCTCTGAGGGGAGATACCGTGCAGCACAGATAGAAAATGACCATTACAGTCATTGTTCATGATTTGACTGCCAAAAGATGGTTAAGAGGAGAGGTGGGGCGACATTTAAGGCATTTAAGGTTGAAATCTTTGGAGCTCTGTCGCCAAATCAGCATTTATGGACGAATTTTGAGGGGAACAGTCAAATTTGAATTCGAATTCCCCTATAAATTACGCATGGCCATCTAGTAGAGAACACTTTGCATCCTTAGAGTTTTTGCACAATGCTATCCATTGTTTATGAATCCTCAGGTTTTCGCAAATTTAGTCATGAGCTTTGTGTTTGATAGGTTACCTAAGCATACCTAACAGTTCATTCTCAGCACGATGTCAAGACTAGGTGAAACAGTAAACACTAGGGGAACTGCTGCCTCTGAGGGAGCTACTCCAAAGGTTGTGAGCATGGAGGCTCCGGCTGTTGTGCCTACGGCGCCAAGGTCGCCTAGGCCGAAACCTACACCGATGCGAGAAGTCCCCAAACCCAAGAAATACAAGCAGAAGAAGCCAATTCCAGTGTGCAAGTCATCGAGGAAGCATTCTGCTACCCAAGCCCAGAAGAAGGAAAAACAACCAATGAAGGATAAGGGGAAAGTGGTAGATTTATAGGCCGAAGAGGGCATAAAGGATATAGATGCTGATGGGGTGGAGCCTATCTCCAAACTATCGTATTATATCGCTCTGCAAAAGGAAAAGGTGAAGGTCCCTAAGGACCCAAATGCAGGAAAATTCCTCCTAAATATGCCACTGCTGCCAGAAGACATCACCTTTGAAGGTCTGTGCTTGGCACAGATTCTCCATTTAAAGCTAGAAGACTGGGATTTGGCAGACCACAAAAGGTTCCCCCACCTTGCAACGAAGAATTATATGAAGAGGGTATATTATAAGGAATTCGGTGTCACCGCGTTGGAACTTGTGGAGTGGATTCAAGGAGTGAATCAGTCGGGGTTGTTGAACCTGCTATGGGTGCCCCACTACCCCCACTCCAACATCAACCTCATTGTTATCAAACAATTGCTGACCCTGGTGCATGACGGATGCTTGTGGTTGGGCGCACCAATCTCCATTACAGATATGTTGATCCATTGCATCATGCTTTTACCGCACTTGGGCTTGAATCTGGCCAAGGAGTTTGGCAGAAAGACGAGTGAGCACAACCTCGCAGAGAAAATGAAGGAAAAATTAAAGCTAGTGAAGAATTCGCGTGGGTACTCTATCACATCTATCACCAACCCCGCAGTGAAAATTACTACACAAATTCTAGCTGGGAAAGTCATGAGAAAATGTCACGTGGATGAGGTTCTAGCGCCAGTAATTTCACTGGCTTCACAGTATGTAGAGGGCGTGCAGTTCAATTGGTCGCGCTACCTTTGTAGCGAGTTCCTTGCAAACTGTCGCGAGGCTCAGGACGAGAGAAAAACATTCCACTATGTGTGGTTGTTTCTCTCCATTGTGCTCGTCGTTTGGGATCTGCCAGAGGACAGTTAGTTTCCTCCCATGGATAAGGGATTACCGGAGGCTGCACAATTTGCATCCCTCTAGGCAACAAAGGATGTCACGCGCATCACAAAGACCAAAGTCTTCTGGGTGTTGATGGAAGTGAGCCTATGCATGGCCATCAACCAGAAGCCATGGTTGTCACCAACTGTCTTTGAACAGTTATCAGAATACGCAGAGTTTAAAGAAGACTTCCACCATGTGTACATCAGGGCGCAGAAGGATCCGCAACAAAAATGGTTTGATCTGCCTTACTTGGCCACGGATGATGCTATCTAGGAAACTATCAAGCGTTTCACAACAGATTGGCATACTTCATCCGATCTGGCCGCAAGCACCAGCAAATCTGCGGAGAAGAAAAATAAGGAAGCAACAAAGCAGAAGGTCCAGCAGTTGGTCAAGAAGCACAGAAAAGAGGCCGAGGAGAAGGCCCGGGTGGAAGAGGAGCATGTCGCGAAGAAGTAGGTTGAACAAGAAGAGCATGACTCTGAGCGGAGTGGTAAGTACCTTTCGCCCCAAACAGAGGAAGAGTAGCAGTCAGAGCAAGGCGATGGCATCAGGAGGATCAGAGCACTACCTTCCGGATAAAAAGGTACACAGATCAGCGGAAAGAAGGGCCCTGGAAGAAATCGAAAGCGTCAAAGCCATTGTTGGATCAAATCACTCTAACAAAAGGCAACCTTGATGAGATTGGAGATAAGGTGTGATATCACCGTGGAACTGCTGCAGTAGTTTGAACAATAGCAACAACAGGCGCTAAGTACCATTTAAAAGGATCTGCATGAGCTGCAAATCCAGACTAGCAGGATCCAAGTTGGCACAGGGCAGGTAAGCGTTGCACCAAGAAGCTTGGCACCGAGGACCAGTCAGGAAAAAGAGATGGTCTAATCATTAGATCTCTGGGTAGTCGCTTACCAGAAGGATCCTTGAGTGCAAAGGCAACCGATGACAAGGTCATCGTAAGTTCTCTGAAGAACATCGGCCTCAACCTGGCCACGCTCCCCAATGAGTACCTTCACACACTGCAGTCAGGTGTGACAGCAGAGCTAAGAGCATGGGAGCAACGCGCACTTAACCTCATAAGCGAGTATCGGGTGAACAATGAGCAAATGTTCGCTGAAAAGACGGAGGCTCTGGAAGCAAAGAAGACAATTCTGGCACAAAGCGCCCAAATAGTGGTCGTGGTGGCAGAAGCACGTAGGAGGGTGCCTGAATTTCATATCCCTGAGGAGGAATCGCTAGAGGCAAAGATCAGAAAGCTTGTTGCGGGCGTGCGGGATGCCAAGGCAGAGGTGGCCAGAGTTCAGTTTGAGCTAAACATAAAGATAACAGAACTGGAGCTGAAGTCATAACCTTCAACCTCACCAGGGGTAAGGGAACAACGCGAAGCCACTGTCAAGGATGGAGTTGTTGCAGTAGATGCCACAGTGGTGAACTGCACTACATTGTTCGAAGAGGCCATGGAAGTAGTGACTACCCTACAAGAAGATCCCACCCTGCAGGTATTAAATACAGAGGTCTACGAGCTACAGCAATAATATGACGAAGTAAGGGCGACGATGCGCACCGTTGCTACAACACAGCGACTTGCTAAGATACAGGAGGCTAAGCAGCTGCTTACATAGGTGCAAGCAGTGCAGAAGAAAGAGGTAGTCCTTAAAGCCAGATTGGGGCCTTGGTTTGAGGCCTACATAGCCTCCACCAATATTTAGGAAAAATTGGCGAACTTGCAGAGTACGAAGCAGAAAATCAAGCAAGACAGTGCAGGACCAACCATAGAGCAGTTGGTAGAATATATCAAGCAGGCAGCCAAGCAGAGCGTGGCTAAAGTAGTAGTTGCACAAGTGGAGCTAGGGGATATTCACAGCAAGATCTTTGCGCCAACCGAGTGACTCGAGGGAGAGTCACGATCTTTGTGTTGGGGGCCTATTGGGATGGGGTCCCCTGGGTCAATTTTGGGGCAAAAACCCAAGTTTAAGGATGTCTAAGTCAAGTAACAAGTTTGGTCTATGGAAAGAGTCTAGAGAATTAGCGCGGAGGGTAAGAAGGAAGGCTCTACATCTATGTGTGCAGATGATCTAGGTGGATATTGGTGTCCACCCGCCAAGTCCACTTGGACCCCCACCATTGTTTCTTTCAGCTTTTTAGTTTCCTTAATTGTAGCACAGTTTACTATTTTTAGCAGTTTTTCAGGTCCTAAACTTCCGGAGCCGTTTTGAGGCCCTAAATGACGTTTTTGGGAAAATTTGGAGCAACATGGGTCCATGGACCGATCTTGCTCTTCCCAAAGTTGTATTTCTTAGATAGATCTTTCTAACGAGATATTGTGCATGTCAAACAAAGATCGTACGCAAAAGTTACGATCCCGGGAAGTTGATGTACCAATTTACCCAAACGGGGCCCATAGTTTGACGTTTCATCTTCTAGGGTTAGGTTTTTGGATGTTTAGGGTTTTCCATTGTTTCTCAACAATAAATAGGCCTTCGAACCTCATTGTGACATAGGTTAGAGGCATGTAGCCACCATATCTCTTCTCAGAAATAAGCTACCATCGCCCTAGTTAGTTTATTTCCATTTCTGTTTGTAAGCATATTTCAATATTTTACAGTAATGAAATGAAGTATTCTTTCCGCTGCATATCTATATTTATGGTTATCTTTGTAATTTGTTGCATTCTAGTTTAAATCTGGATTAGTGGTATTAGAGCGGTCTGCTCTTTCTCTGTCTTTCTTTGCATGTCCCCAATGAGGTCGGGATATAAGGAGTTAGAGCTTGAACTGGTTGAACCTTTGCAGGACCAACCTCGGAAATCCTAACGGCCTCCCATGGCGGATGAAAAGAAAGACGAGGGGGTAGGAGATCCTATCAAAATCTTGCTCGAAGAGGCCCTCAAGTGACAAAGGAACGCAATAATGGACAACTTTTCCCAGATCCTTCAGCGGCTACCCAAGGGCAACACATCTACTTCCAGCAGCTACTCTGGAAGCGCCACACCCTTTAAGGTACAAGTTAACTTTGACATTCCCATATTTGAGGGCCAGATAGATGCAGACGCCGTAGATAAATGGTTAATTCTGCTAGAAGGTTATTTTTCTATTCATGACTTTTCTGACTAGGAAAAGATTACTTTCTCTTCTCAAAGCTAGCCCCCACGTCAAGGATTGGTGGGAAACCTACTGCGTGCAGAAGAATGAAAGTATGGCCTCACTGTTTTCAGCCGCACCCACTTGGAATTCATTCTGGACTGCCATCAAGGAGCAGTACTACCCTGTCAGAATCTATGAGGAGCAATACATAAAGTGGATCACGCTATGGCAGGGAAGGGACCAACACGTGCCGAAGTTTACCAATATTTTCCATACCCTTTGCACAAAGTTGGGTATCAAGGATTCGGAGTAGCATTTGGTACTCAAATACCGTGGCTGCCTGCACAATTACATCCAAGAAAAAATAGAATTCTTGAACATCTCTTCACTTGGAATGGCATACCGATATGTTGTCAAGGTCGAGAAAAAGTTTAAATAGAAGAAGTGAGACTTTGGATCTGTGAATCCGAAGCAAGGGAAAGGTGACACCAAACTATAGAACAAAGGACAAAGCCAAGGCGGGGCAGCCCAAGACAACCCACCAAAGCTGCAAGCAAAGAACAATGCCATGAAGCTGAGAAAGGACACAGGAAAGTGGTGTGAGTTCCATAAGAGCTCCACTCACAACACAAGTGAGTGTCGGGCCAAGTAGTCACTAGTGGTTGAGCTAAGGGTTTCAAAATCAGATGCATGTTCCGAATCTGAGTCAGAACCCGACAAAGGGAATGACAAAGGGAAGCAGATTATTGATGTGGAGCCCAATGCCACTGTTGCCACCATGAAGATCTAGAAGGAGGAACCCGAATATCCAGAGGAGAAGGAGCATCTCTTCCACTCCTAGATGTGGGTAAAGGGCTCCCCGCTATAGTTCATTGTCAGCAGCGAGAGCCAAAATAACCTCATTTCGGCAGAGGTCGTGAAGCAGCTGGGCTTAACAACCACAACACATCCACAACCGTACACCATCGAGTGGCTTCACCAAGGATGGGATCTTTGCGTAAGCCAGCAGTTTCACCTTCCATACAACATCAAGCCCTTCACGGATGAGGTATTGTGTGACGTTGCTCCCCTTGATGTTTGTGATGTATTATAAGGACAACCATACCTGTGGAAGCAATATGCTATGTATGAATCAAGGCCCCATGCTGTTATTGTTACTTTAGGAAATAAGTTGTACAGGATATCGGAGGTAGTACCACCTACTGCCATCTCTTTGGTTACTGCAAAACAATGCAGTAATCTCATTTCCAAAACCGGAAAATTTGTTTTCCTGATGATATGCCCTCAAGGAAATAAAAACATGGTGGCCATGACCTCCAGATAGGGCCCCTCCACTCGACAACTACAAATGGACAAGGTCATGGAGGAGTACGAGGACATCTTCACCTCCCCCGCAGGAGTTCCTCTGCACTGTCAGGTCAAGCACTCCATCAATCTGACCCCAGGTGCGCCGCTGCCCAATGGAACAATTTATCGGTGCTCCGTCCTGGAGAATGATGAAATCAAGAGGCAGATTCAGGAGCTGTTGCAGAAAGGTCACATCCGCCCGAGTTCATCGCCTTGTGGGAGCCCGATCGTGTTGGTACAGAAGAAGGATGGGACTTGGAGACTTTGTATTGACTATCGGGTGTTGAACAAGATCACTTTCCATAATAGGTACCCGATCCCATGGATTGATGACCTCCTGGACCAACTAAAGGGGGAAAAATATTTCAGCAAGATCGATTTGAAGTCAGGATATCACCAGGTACCTATCGAACCCTCCGATGTGTGGAAGACTACCTTCAAAGCCAAGGAGGGCCAGTTCAAATGGTTGGTTATGCCTTTCGGATTAACGAATGCTCCTGCAACCCTCATGAGGCTAATGGATGACATCTTGTGCCATTCACTAACTCATTTATAGTGGTATACTTGGATGACATCCTGATCTTCAGCCAGAGTTGGGAAGAGCACCTCCACCACATCCGATAGGTTCTCCAAACACTGCAGCAACACAAGTTATGTGCCAATTTGGAGAAATGCACTTTTGGCATGACCCAGGTTCAGCATTTGGGATACATTATTGATGAACGGAGGGTGCATGTGGATCCATCCAAGATCCAAGTCATTCAAGATTGGCCATCTCCAACCACTCTAGCAGAGCTTCACAGCATTCTAGGTCTTGCCAATTTCTACCGCGGGTTCGTGTTGGGATTTTCTCATATCACTTGGCCCTTGAATCAAGTCACTAAGGGAGGAGTGAAATAAAATTTCTTTTGTTATGAATCTTAACAGAAGGCATTCACAGAGTTGAAAGATCGCCTCTGCTTGGCACCAGTGCTCGCATTACCAGAATTGCAACAACTATTTGAGGTCGAGACAGATGCCTCTTACTATGCTATTGGGGCAATCCTTACTCAACACGGGCATCTAGTGGCATATCACAGTGAGACACTTTGAGACACAACCCGTAAGTATCCCACTTATGACAAAGAGATGTATTCCATTGTGCAGGCCTGCCGAAAATGGAAGCATTACATTTTGGGGAAGGAAACGGTCATCCACACAGACCACCGACCCCTGCAGTTCATACAGACCAAAGGGAAATTTTAGAATGATCGACATCATAAGTGGTCCACATACCTTCAGCAATTCCATTTGAATATCAATTATAAGAAGGGTAGCACCAATAATGTTGCAGATTGCCTCAGTCGACCACCGATCATGGTGTTAACCACCGTGCTCAAATCTTATGGGCACGAGACTTCTGATTGGCCACTTCTCTACAAAAGTGACCCAAAATTCGGCCACACATACCAGGCACTCTTGGAGGGTCAGCATGTTCTAGATTTTCACCTCCATGATGCCTTGTTATACCACCTGGGTCACTTTTGTGTTCCTTCAAGCAAGCATGCCAGGATGATTTGGGAAGCACACTACAGTCGAGTTTCTGGGAATTTTGGGGTTGAGAAAATAGTGGCAGTACTGCATAAGTATTTCTATTGGCCGAATATTCGACAGGAAGTTAGGAAGTACATCAGATCATGCATTGCCTGCGTCATTGCCAAACCAGCTATCAAGAAGCAAGGCCTCTATATCCTGCTACCTACCCCTAGTCGACCTTGGGAATCCATCTCCATGGATTACATGTCGGGCCTTCCTTCTACTAAGCATTGAAACGACTGTGTTTTTTTGGTCGTCGCCAGGTTCTCGAAGATGGCCATTATGGTGGCTTGCAAGAAGAATATCACAGCAGAAGCCACTGCTAAATTCTTCTTTGAATGAGTGTGGGTACACTTTGGGATCCCACAGTTTATCATCTCATATCGGGAGATCAAGTTCCTCAGTACATTTTGGTGTAGTCTCTGGTCGATGTTGGACACCAAATTCACTAAGTCCACAACCTTACATCCTCAAACTGATGGCCAGACAGAGGTTGTGAACATGATGATTGTACACATTCTGCACATGTACAACTCAAAGCATCCACGCACATGGGATGAGAGCCTCCCCTATGTTCAGCACAGCTATAATCAAGTTCTCCACATCTCGACTAGCCATAGCCCTTTTCAGGTGGGCTTGGGATTCCAGCTACTATGTCCCATTGATGTGGCCATTCCATTTACAACTACTCACGTAGATTTGGATCATGTCTAGTCTGAAACAGATAAGGCAAATAGCTTCATTAAGCACATCCAAAATATTCGCTAGCAGGTCCACGACATTCTGGAGAAAGAAAATGCCAAGTACAAGCAGTGACATGATCAACATCAGGTGCCACACAAGTTTTAGGTGGGTGACAAAGTCTGGTTGCATTTGCAAAAGGAACACCTTACCAGAGCCTATCAGAATCTCAGACCACTCCGATATGGTCCTTAAACCATTACCAAGACTGTGGGAGATAATGCATTTGAGCTCAACATTCTCCCATTCCTTGGCCTGCACCTAGTGTTCAATGTGGACCGCCTTCGACCATACTTACCACTATTACTAGACACATCCAACATTGCAGAACAACTCACACCCATACAGTCAAATCCATATTGCATGGAACAAGCTGCGACTAATCGGATCATGGACACACAGATCAAGCACACTCGCCAGCAAAATATCCAACTGTATCGAATTTTCAAAGTAGGCCAACTCCTTCACTAGGGCAAGTGGCTCACCAAGGACCAATTTCAACGGAAGTTTCCTCATCTCATGGAGGAAAACGAAATGGGGACCATTTCTTTCTAAGGGGGGAGAAATGATCTAGGTGGATATTGATGGCCACCCACAAAGTCCACTTGGACCCCCACCATTGTTTCTTTCAACTTTTCAGTTTCCTTAATTGTAGCATAGTTTACTATTTTTAGCAGTTTTTCGGATCTTAAACTTCTGAAGCAGTTTTGAGGCCCTAAACAATGTTTTTTGGGAAAACTGGGAGCAACATCGTTCAATGGAC
Organism: Pinus tabuliformis; assembly: GCA_031772625.1. Taxonomy (NCBI): domain Eukaryota; kingdom Viridiplantae; phylum Streptophyta; class Pinopsida; order Pinales; family Pinaceae; genus Pinus; species Pinus tabuliformis. The sequence continues at coordinate 1,462,719,145 of CM062818.1, forward strand.
CGATGTTGCTCTTCTCAAAGTTGTATTTCTCAAATAGATCTTTTTAACGAGATATTGTACGCGTCAAACGAAGATCGTATGCCAAAGTTACGACCCCAGAAAGTTGATGCACCAATTTACCCAAATGGGGCCCACAGTTTGGCGTTTAATCTTCTAGGGTTAGGTTTTTGGATGTTTAGGTTTTTCCATTGTTTCTCAACAATAAATAGGCCTTTGAGTCTCATTGTAACACAGTTCAGAGGCATGTAGCCGCCACATCTCTTCTCAGAGATAAACTACTATCACCCTAGCTAGTTTATTTCCATTTCTGTTTGTAAGCATATTTCAGTATTTTACAGTAATGAAATGAAGTATTATTTCTGTTGCATATCTATATTTATGGTTATCTCTGTAATTTGTTGTGTTTCTATTTAAATCCAGATCAGCAGACGCCTAGAGTAGATTCTGCAGCTGAGTGTGCGGACCCCCGTAGCTTAGTGCGTAGACCCCTGCAGCTGAGTGTGCAGGGAAGTCTTGAGTCTGTAAGCATTCACTAATATCAATAAAGAAGATTGTTACATAAATTACTGTGTTTCATCTATTTACTTCTATTATGTATGAATGGTGTTAGGTCCCTATAATACTAGTGATTCCCCCATTACTATTGTCATTCTATCCCCTATTATTATTGTTGTGCCCCTATAGTCTCCATATTGTTATTATTGTGCCCCATAAAATCCCTCAATTCTTATTTTTGTGGCTTTATATTGTTATTGTTAGGTCGGCTTGGTTATATTGTGTCCCCTTAGACTCCTATATATAGAAAGGAGGTTTTGTCATTTGTATCATCCAAGAATTGTTAATTGGTGTAATGTAAAGGAGGTTGGCCCCTTGAAGAGGCTAAATTATAAGGCGTTCAATTATCTTTTATATCTTTTTGTGAGCTGGTTTCATAACATTTGGTATTAGAGCTTTGGATTCTAGAGTTTCGTTGCTCCAAACAGATTCTTGTGGAATTTACGCTATAAAAATTTTTCTGCAACGTTTCAGACGCTAAAAGAAAACCCATTTGGGTTGAAATCATTCTGAAACTCGGGTTTTAATTTCAAAGATTTTCGCGCTATATTTGCGGAGATATGATCTGAGGAAGTTGGCTTTTTTGCAGCCTCCTGAATTACATTCCAAACAGGTGACCTGGGGAAAAGCGTCATAACTTTGTTTTTGAGCATCAGATTGAAATTTCGTAAGAAGTTACAGAAAGAGGATGGATTTTAGTTGCTTGTGTATATTTTTCAGATACTAAGGTCAAAACAGTGACACGTGGCACTTCATAGAATTTTTCTCTTCTGAAAAGGTATATAATCAGGTCATCTTGGGAGATTGTGCATAACTCTTTCTTGGAAAATCTAAATTCGATCAGACCAGTGGCATTGGAAAGAGGACGCAGAAGGATACTGTAGGTCGCAATTTCAGAACTAGAAGATCCGAAATTACAGAGATACATCAGATGCAATATCAAGCTCCTATAAAGTGAAAAAAGGTGTGTAGATTTTTTAAAATTTTTGCATAAGCCTGGTTTGTAAAATTAGTTTGAAGGAATTCAAAGGGAATAGTGAAGAATTATTAGCATTAATTAATGCCCCAGAGAAAGAAAATTGAAACACCTAGTAAGCAACCTGAAAGCTTTAGCATGACTCGTGAAGAAGAGGAAGAAATGAAACATGATACATCAAAATTACAAGACCAAGTACAACAAATTTCACTCTCACTAAAGGTAAATGAAGCCAAGATGAATGGCGTGGAAGCTAATATGAATGGCATGCAAGTTAAGATGAATGGCGTGGAAGCTAAGATGGATGGAATGGAAGCTAAGATGAATGACATGGATGATAAGGTGGAAGAATTGAAGATAATTTTGAATAAGTTGCTACAAGAAATGGTCACTAATAGTGAAAGGGTAGTAAAGGAAACTCATGATGAGAACAAAAGAAATTTTAATCATGATTTCATAGACTCTAAAGTTGAATTGAAGACCCACCATATTCCAAAAACCGATATGAGGAAGTTTGATGGCAAGGATCCCGCAACATGGATACTACAGATGGAACAATTTTTCGATCTCCATAATGTGCAAAACACACAAAAGGTACGTATTGCAACTTTATCTTTGGAACCAAATCAGTTTGTATGATATCGATGGCTTTGCTCTCGTAAACAAATTGTCACTTGGGCAATTTCTACGAAAGAAATGACAGCACATTATGAGGATACAAAAAGCAACACCTTTTTTAGCCAATTGATAAGTCTCAAACAAAAGGGTTCAATGATGATGCACATTGATGACTTCCAAAAATTGAACATAAGGGTAAAAGATATTCCAGAGGAGCATAGGATTGATGTGTTCATAGGGACTTTAAAGGATAATATCCAACATGAGGTTCGCCTTTGGGAACTTGATTCATTGGAGAAGGCATTCAGGTTAGCAAGAAAAATGGAAAGCAAAATTATGGCAACGAGGAAGCCTACCACTCACAACTATAAGGATGGAAGTTTTGTTACCCCTACCTTTCCACAACCTATAAGGTTGACACCACAACAATTGGAAGAATAAAGAGCAAAAGGGCTTTGTTACAATTGTGATAGTAGATACACTAAAGGTCATAAGTGTGCTGAGAATAAATTATTCTACATAGATTGTGAAGAGAAGGAAGAAAAGGAACAAGAAATGTCAAAAGAAGAGGATATAATCCATGAACAAACCCTAGATAAAGAAGAAATGAATCCAACCATATCTTGTAATGCATTGGCTGGAATTACCACTCCTCAAACTATCAAGATAGGACATATCAAGAAGAAAAAGGTAATAGTGTTGATTGATTCAGGAAGTACCCACAATTTTATTCATTGTAAGATAGAAAAAGAACTGAATTGCTTCCTATATCCAGCACCAGAGTGTCAATTGATGGTTACAAGTGGAGGAACCATAAATTGCTCTGGAAAGTGCCATAATATCAAGCTATCCATGGGAGAAATGTATTGAATAACCAATGCTTTCCATTCCAATGGGAGGTGTTGATGTTGTACTAGGAGTCCAATGGCTACAATCCTTGGGTACAATAGCTTTTAACTTTCAATAATTTTTCATGAAATTTTCTGTGGAAGGAAAGGAAGTTGAATTAAGGGGCATTGCAAGGAAACTGGGAAAGATAATCAGCTCTAACGATATGACAAAGCTTCTAAAAAAGGAACAATAAGGAGTAATTTCACAATTATGTTCGCTAGATGTTTCCACATCGAAATCATCTATTTCTCCAGATCTCCAAAATGTCTTGGAAAATCATTCCAAGGTATTTGAAAATTGAGACTTCTAAAGGTCTCCCATCTATTTGTGATCATGATCATGCTATTCATTTGATTCCAGGAAGTGTTCCTCCAAACATTAAGATGTACAGATATCCCTATGCCCAAAAGAGTGAAATTGAACGTATGGTTGTAGAAATGCTAGAGGTTGGTATAATTCAACCTAGTCAAAGTTCTTTCTCTACTCCAGTAGTATTGGTACACAAAAAGGATGGATCATGGCGCATGTGTCCGAATTATAGGGAGCTCAACAAGCTCACTATTAAAGATAAATTTCCCATTCATATCATTGATGAATTATTGGATGAATTGCATGGATCAATTTACTTCACCAAGTTGGATCTTCGTTCAAGATATTATCAAATCAGAATGAATACTAAAGACATTCTGAAAATAGCATTTAGAACTCATGAGGGTCATTATGAATTTTTGGTCATGCCTTTTGGCCTTACCAATGCACCTTCTACATTTCAAGGTTTAATGAATTCCATTTTCAAACCCTTCCTTAGAAAACTTGTGTTAGTATTTTTGATGATATACTAATCTACAGCAAGTCTTGGAAGGATCATGTTGAACATGTTGACAGGGTGCTACAACTATTGGGGGAGAAACAATTATATGCAAAAAGCTCCAGATGTTTCTTTGGAGTACAAGAGGTGGAATATCTGGGTCATATTGTATCTCATGAAGGTGTTAAGGTAGACCCTAGCAAAATTAAAACCATTAAGGAATGGAAAATCCCCACATCCATAAAGCATCTGCAAGGATTTCTTGGGTTGATAGGGTATTATCGCAAGTTTGTTAAGAATTATATGAGAATAGCAGCACCTATAACAACATTATTGAATAAATATGCATTTTCATGGACTCTAAAAGCATCAAAGGCCTTTGAACATCTTAAAGAGGCAATGTGCCAAGCACCAGTCTTAGCTACACCGGACTTCACAAAAGCTTTTATTGTGGAATGTGATGCTTTAGAAAATGGAATTGGTGTTGTTTTAATGCAAGATGAAAGACCCATTGTTTTCGAAATTCGTCCAATCAAGGGAAAGTATTTACACAAAGCTATTTATGAGAAGGAAATACTGGCAATACTACATGCACTTAAGAAATGGAGACCCTACCTAATGGGAAGATACTTCAAGGTAAAAACGGATCATGATAGCCTTAAATACTTTTTAGAACAAAGATTATCCTCTGAAGAGCAACAAAAATGAGTCACAAAGATGTTGGGTTATGACTTTGAAATCATATACAAAAAATGGAAGCAAAATGTTGTGGCAAATGCACTCTCAAGAAAAGATGAGGATGTGGAAGCATTGTTGTGCGTCATTTCTATTATCCAACCAAATTGGATAAACGAAGCAAGGGAGGAATGGAAGAATGACGAAGAAGTGTGGGCACTTATTCGAAAGTTACAACAACATTCCAGTACATCTTATACATTTAGCTGGAAAAATGATTCGTTATGGTACAAAGATCGCTTATACCTCTATAAGAATTCCCAACTCAAACAAACGATTCTTATGGAATTGTACACTTCTCCCTTAGGAGGGCACTTAGGATTTTTAAAAACTTACCACAGAGTTAAGAAAGAATTTTTTTGGGATGGCCTTAATTCGGATATTCAAAAGTTTGTGGCCAAATGTTTGGTTTGCCAATAAAATAAAGTTGAAACAATTAAGACCCCAGGTCTATTACAACTTTTATCCATTCCAAGCCAACATTGGGAGGAGGTTTCAATGGATTTTATCATAGGTTTACCCAATTCTGAAGGAAAGAGTGTCATCATGGTGGTAGTTGACAAACTTACCAAGTATGCACACTTTTGTGCATTATCACATCCATTTAAAACCAATACAATTTCTATTGCATTTATCGAAACAATTCAAAAGTTACATGGAAACCCAAAGATTATTGTAAGTGACAGAGATCCCATTTTCACTGGAAAATTTTGGACAGAATTATTTTCTTGTCTTGGTACTCAGTTAACTCATAGCTCATCTTATCATCCTCAATCTGATGGGCAAACTGAGATAGTAAACAAATGTTTGGAAGGATATCTTCGTTGCTTTGCATCTGATAAACAAACACAATCGGTCAAATGGTTCCCTCTGGCTGAATGGTGGTATAACACTTCTTTCCATACTACAAAAAAATGACCGCATTTATGGCACTTTATGGATATCAGCCACCATCCATCACATCATATTTAAGAGAAAATTCTCAGGTTCAAGCAGTGGAACATCACATTGAGCATCAACAACAGTTCTCCAACTCTTAAAGGATAACCTCGTGTTGGCGCAGAATAGAATGAAACAACAGGCAAATCAACATCGCAGCGAAAGAAGTTTTGATGTAGGTGACTGGGTATTCCTATGGATACAACCATATAAACAAATGTCCCTCAAGCAAGCTAAGAAGGATAAAAAATTATCACCAAAGTATTATGGTCCGTACAAGGTGTTGCAAAAGATTGGTACTATGGCATACAAATTGGAGCTTCCTGCAGCTTCTCGAGTGCACCCAGTTTTCCATGTTTCATGATTAAAGAAGGTTATAGGCGACAAGCTCCCAGTTCAAACAATATTTCCAGAACTTAATGAAGAAGGAAAAATTATATTGGAACTGGAAGCAGTCACAGAGACAATAACTCGACATCTACGAAATCGATCAATTTCGTAATATCTCATCAAGTGGAAGAACTTATTTGCTGAATATTCCACATGGGAGGATGAGAATTTTATACAAAAGCATCCAGAACTACTCAAGCGTTGAGGACAACACTTTTTTGAAGGAGAGGGTCATGTTAGGTCCCTATAATACTAGTGATTCCCCCATTACTATTGTCGTTGTATCCCTTATTATTATTTTTGTGCCCCTATTGTCCCCATATTGTTATTATTGTGCCCCATAGAATCCCTCTATTGTTATTTTTGTGGCTTTATATTATTATTGTTAGGTCGGCTTGGTTATATTGTGTCCCCTTAGACTCCTATATATAGAAAGGAGGTTGCCCCCTCAAAGAGGCTGAATTCTAAGGCGTTCAACTATCTTTTCTATCTTTTTGTGAATTGGTTTCATAACAAATGGACTTTATGTTGTGATGAATGATGGGTTTATGAAATAATGTTGTATACTTTACTTGATCTATATTGTTATATGAATGCAATTGATGTTAAGGGTTTACGCGAAGATTATAACATTGTATCTTAGAATTATTGAACACCTAAGCAGATCTAAGTAAATATTGGGTTAAGAATAATCTTGGATGCACATAAGTAGTTAATTTATCTGTTTAGGGTCCATAAAAGCCATTTGTAGACCTTCGCGGAGGTCTGGAGGTTGATTAAAGGGAGTTCCATCGATAAGCCATAAGGGCTTATTGATCTGTGCAAAAGCAGATTTAGGTCACAAAACGACATCAAACATATCTATGGGTGTAGAAACTTGGTTCCAACATCCCCCCATACTGCTTCGGGTGAAACTTCAGTCCACGCTCTGTGGATTGATGCCGAAAGGGCCAGTAGTGTAGGGATTTTTTTGGCACATATAACTCTAAACCTGGGTCAGGACCCCCTAAGCCAACAACTTGCCAAAAACAAACTAAGCTTTCTACGATGAGCTCTCACAATGTACTTGACTCCTTCTTTGAACAAATGATATTTGTTTTCAAATATGTGGAAAACAACCTTCCTGTCATACAAATACGGACTTCCCAACACAATTCCTGAGATATCCAATGGCACAACGTCTAATTCAACTTCATCAATGAAATTGGTGGTGATTGCAAATCTGAAAACACATTTTCATGTGACCTGCAAATTAGCATCCTTGGTTATCCAACCCAACGAATATGGTTTATGATGAGGCACGGTTTCCAAATTCAATTTCTTAACTAAATCCACAGAAATTAAGTTGGCCCAAGATCCACTGTTAAACAACGTATTGATTTTTCTATGCTTGGAAATAACTCGGATATGGAACAACTTGATTCAGTTTTCCTCATTTGAAATGCTGTGAGAGTTATTTGTTGCGCTGGTACTTGCTATGGTTGCCTCTTTGTTGACCTCTTTTCTTGCTTTTGCCACTACTTTTCCTTTGGTGACTGTGGCTGTGATTTTTGTTTCATCCCCCGAGTCTGAACCCAAATCTTGTTGTGCAGCATCATTGGTCTTCTGTTTCCCTTTATTGTTGAATATCTTTGGTCGTATTCTGGATGAAGCTTCTAACAATGTGCTTCATTATGTCCCTCCCTGGTACAATTCTTGCACATGGATCTCTCCCCTTCTTTCTTAACAGAAGCATTTTTCTTCTGCTTTCCTTTAAAATTATTCCCTTTTTCAACACTCTCAAATGGCTTCTTCTTACCTTCTTCCAGTATATTTTTCCCTCTTTCTTCGAGGTGTGTGGCTTGAACACAAACCTCATGGAGATTCATGGAACTGAACATAAGAATGGTATGTCGAAGATAGCTATGCAACCCTCCTATGTATTTCAGCAAGGTATCTTGTGACTGTAAGTCTACTCCTAGCATAAGAGCTCTTTTCCTAAACTCTTGAGTATACTCTTGCACATTTTAACCTTTCAACTGTCTGAAATTTTGCCAATTGATAATGGATTTTTGCATATGAATAGGGTAGAATTGTATTTTTATAACAGCAATAAAGTCAGACCAAGTAATAGAGATCTTACCATGTTTCTTGATCTCATATTGAGTCATTTCTTCCCACTATACAAGTGTTTCACCCTCCATTCTCAATGAAGCCAACTGAATCTTGATATCATCATCTTGAAGGTTTTGAATTCTACAATACACCTCCAACTGATGAATCCAATTACCCAGCTTCTCTACATTAACTTCTCCATTGTACATAGGCAACTCGAATTTAACATCAAGCTTCAGAAAAGGTGATTTACCAACCCCTTTTGAAGAATGATGATTAGTATGAGTAACAGTGATATTTGTGGGAGATTGTGAATATGCTTTCGAAGAAGAAGATGAAGAAGATGGTGGAGGTTTGCCTCCATTCCCATTATTTTAATTTCCTTTATCTTCTTTTCCATTACCTTCTCTTGAAGAGCCTTCTCCATTGGGAGGCTTAGAACTTTCTCCTTGTAGTCTGCTATTCCTCTCTTCATAGAGAATCTTAACCATCTATGTCATATCAAAGAAAGCCTTTCTGAAGGTCTTTTCATCTTCTGTCATGATAGGTTCTCATTCATGAGACATGGTATCTGAAGACTCAACTACAACTTGAGGTTGTACTAGTGTTGGAATCCCAACTGCAACTTATGTAACTTGAGACTGAACTGGTGTAGAAGACTTTGGCAACCTTGCTCTTCTTCCCTTTGACCCAATTTTAGGGCTTTCAACCAGCTTTCCTTCACCTCTTTTGAGCTTTAACCTTGTGAGCATGACATAAACTTGCAAACAATTAAATCCTTCTTTCACAAAGAAAATCTAGTAAGCAAACTAGTGCTCTAATACCAACTTGATATGAATTGGAGAAGATTAGTAATGTTGTACTAATTCCCCATTTAGAAATAAACCCAAGATGTTTATCATTTGCTTTTCAAGTGCTTAAGGATTCAAATTTTTTGCAATTAACAGATTCCCATGAGAGTTTCTTATGTAAATGTTATAAACAATTTAACATAAAAAAATATGTTGAACAACATCAATATAATAACAATGAACATCAATATACAACACACAACAAGAACATGATAAAGGAGTTCACCCCTCCTAGGCTACGTTTCCTTGGTCTAGCTTCCAATGACTTAGGTCTTTCTATTATGCTCAAATTACATCAAAAGTGTGTTTATAATGCTCAAATGCCTCTGAAACCTATCTCAATGAATTTAGAATACTCAAAACTAATAGAATTGACTATTTTTGCATCCAATTTGGATAAGAAATAAAGGAGTTATGACTTCTCCCAGTTCCCCCACTATTCGTTCCACAAAATGCTCCAATACCGGCATAAAACTACAAATTAGCCCCAAAATCTGCTAACTGGGCAATAATTTCACTGCACCGCGGGCCATATCCTGTCGGCGTTATCACAGATCGCAATCGGCGAGTTCAGGCAGGCGGAAGGTCTTATTTTAGCGGTGGAACACTGCCATGCGATATAGGTAGACATGATGGAATATTAAACTGTGGCATAAAGAACCGTCGCGTCTGGGGTCTTATCGCTCGTCGCATTCGGTAATTGGCTATGAGATCTTTAACACAACGAAACATTTGTGATGCAATATCATGGACCCAAAGGAAAATAAAACTACAACACAATAACGTATTACGTCCGAAACTCAAACTACATCGGTGTCGGGGATGATACCTATTCGTCGATCCCTTTCATCGATTGCGATTGCGATTTGATCGCATTGCAACCCAACCTACCAAGGACCGATTTGAGACACCTTTTCCACCTACCGCTACGATATGCGATTTGCGAGGGCCAATGGCAGGCTGCCACTTGGCACCTCCTTATTTGCCGAAAACTTGCCACATCATCCCAATATTGCCATGTAGGTAAGTTAAACTGAAACTTTGACTTGCTCTAACTTCTGCATACTAACTCAGATTTGAATGCCTTTCACACCGTAGGATTCAAAATGATGAGCTCTTCAATCTGAAGCTGAGTTTGACAAAATTCTAACACTTTGATTTTTGAGCATAATTCTGAGCACTTGATCAATGGCATCCTAAAATGAATTCCAAGTGGGTGAGGTTGAATACAGTAGGGTTGTACTTTCATCCTTTTGCTTGCAGTAGGTTTCTAACCAGTCCTTGACGTGGGGGACGACTTTGAGCTGCAAAACTGATATTTTCCTGGCGTGAAAAATCATGAACATAAAAATATCTTTCTAGTAGATTTAACCATTTATCTACGACATCCGCATCTATCTGACCCTCAAATATGGGAATGTCAAAGTTAACTTGTACCTTAAAGGGTGTGGCGCTTCCAGAGTAGCTACTGGAAGTAGATGTGTCACCCCTGGGTAGCCGTTGAAGGATCTGGGAAAATTTGTCCATCATCGCGTTCCTTTGTTGCTCGAGGGCCTCTTCGAGCAAGATTTTGATAGGGTCTCCTGCCCCCTCATCTTTCTTTTCATCCGCCATGGGAGGCCATCAGGATTTGTGAGGCTGGTCCTGCAAAGGTTCGACCAGTTCAAGCCCTAACTCCTTATATCCCGACCTCATTGGGGACATGCAAAGAAAGACAGAGAAAGAGCAGACCACTCTGATACCATTGATCTAGATTTAAACAGGAATGCAATAAATTATAGATATAACCATAAATACAGAGATGCAGCAGAAATACCACTTTATTCCATTAATAGAAAAATATTGAACTATGCTTACAAACAGAATGGAAATAAGAGAGCTCGAGTGATGGTATCTTATCTCTGAGAAGAGATGTGGCGGTTACACGCCTCTGAACTGAGTTACAATGAGGCTCAAGGGCCTTTTTATTATTGAACAATAAGACAAAACCCTAACCCGAGGAGATGTAACATCAAACATTTTTGGGCCCCGTTGGGGTTAGTTGGGCAACCAACTTCCCAAGGTTGTAACTTGGTCATATTATCTTCGTTTGACACGTATGATACCTCACTGGAAATATTTCTCCGAGGACTACAGCTGTTGATGTAATTTCCATAGCAATTCAACCCATTAGGTGTGCTCCTTTAAAAATTTCATTGTAGGTGAATGAGAGAGCTTTTCATTTGTATTTTTTGCCATACATGGGCACTTATTCTATCACTAATGCATACAATTTAGAGATATGTGAGCCAATTATGATTAATGAGGATGAAGAGGCATTGATAGTGTTGCATTCATTTGAAAAAATAGTGTTGAAGCTTATGTTGGGTTGGATGAAGACACCATTCTGTAAGAAAAACTGTGGGATACTAGTATAAGTAAGATTTGTGGAAACTTGGTTTTTAAAGGTCAAGTTTATTCAAAGGCTAAGTGGTTTAGGATTGGAGAGGTTAAGTTTCTTCACCTACTTCAAAATTGATTAAGTTTTTGGTGACCAAAATTCCTCCATAAACATATATTTCGTTAAAATTGGAAATTTTTTATTACAAGGACATTAATATAATTGAGCTTTTTGGTTATTTTGAAATTCTAGATCCATTATTTAATTCCAAATTTAATGAAATATGTGTTCAAAGGGAGAGGTCAGATTTGAAATCATATTGGAATTTGGTTGTAAGGCCAAATAAGAAAAATGGTATGTCGAAATATGTTTATGTGTGCTTCTATAGAAAAATATGCCAAGTCCTCTCACACACATCCCTCAGAAGGGAGAGGTTTGATCCAAAAATAGATTGTAATATCAATTAAGGCCAAATAAGCAAAAATTGGCAAGTAGGTTGAAGTATGAGTTTATGTATAGAAAGGCTCCAAGGTCGCCTATGGTTCAATGTGAATGGTGTCATGAGGGAAATAGAGAAGACCTATATGTACTCTAAAGGAGAAATAGGGAGGGAGGTCAAAATTATCTTAAGATAAGTCGAGAGGGGGACATTTTGAGTATTACCCCTTACTTAAAAGGAAGGAAAGAAAGTCTAAATAAAAATATAAAATAACAACATCAATACACTCAATAATTAATAATTAAAGATGGCTATCAATAAAGTTAATAATTAAAAATAACAACTTTATGCATTATTTTATCGGATTTTTAACGTAGAAATTTTTCATGTATTAGTGTTATATTTTGAAAAGCATTATATCTTGAAAATCACAACTTTGTGTCCTGTTTTTTAAGGTATTAACACAATTTTTTGTTTAATAAACAAGGGCTACATAGTAGCTAGTACCTGCTGCTTAGTTTAACTACTACTTAATTAAGCTTAAAAATAATAAAGACAAAGATTTCATCACAAAAATAAAACAACTAATAAAATATTGTATTGTTGAATGTCATCACCAAAAATTAAGAAATATTATTAACTAATATGTGTGTATATATATATATATATATATATATATATATATATATATATAGTTTAACTTACAGATGAAATAAACTTTTTTACTCCAATCCGGAAAAAACAATTTCAAGAAAGAATGTGATTTTTTGTTGTTTAAAATGCATTTTTGAATGCATAAATGGATTCAGCACCTTGAAAAAACCCCTGGGACACTTGAATTCTATAGATTAAACAACTTAAACTCAAGTTTTTAAAAACCTCTACAGATTTTAGTTAAAATTAATAATAATAAAATGTCGTGAAAAATGCCATTACGTCTATGTGTTTTATTTTTTATTAATATATATAATTTTTTATAATTAAATTTATTAAAATCTATCAAGTCCCACTAGCACAATGCTAAATGATCCAGGTGGATATTGGTGGCCACCCACCAATTCCACTTTGACCCCCACCATTATTTCTTTCAATTTTTCAGTTTCCTTAATTGTAGCACAGTTTAGTATTGTTAGCAGTTTTTCAAGTCGTGAACTTCCGGAGCCGTTTTAAGGCCTTAGACGACGTTTTTTGGGGAAACTGGGAGAAACATGGGTCCATAGACCAATTTTATTCATCCAAAAGTTGTAGTCCTCGAATAGATCTTTCTAACGAGGTATTGTGCGTGTCAAACAGAGATCGTATGCCAAAGTTACGACCCCGAGAAGTTGATGTACCAATTTACCCAAAACGGGGCCCATAGTTTGGCACTTCATCTCCTAGGGTTAGGTTTTTGGATGTTTAGGGTTTTCCATTATTTCTCAACAATAAATAGGCCTTTGAGCCTCATTGTAAGATAGTTCAGAGGCATATAGCCACCATATCTCTCCTCAAAGATAAGCTACCATCGCCTGAGCTAGTTTATTTCCATTTCTGTTCGTAAGCATATTTCAGTATTTTACATTAATGAAATGAAGTATTATTTATGTTGCATCTCTGTATTTATGGTTATCTTTGTAATTTGTTGCCAACCATACTTGTGGAAGTGACATGTTGTGTATGAGTCAAGGCCTCGTGCTGTTATTGTTACTTTGGGAAATAAGTTGTATAGGATACTAGAGGTAGCACCGCCTACCGCCATCTCTTTGATTACTGCAAAACAATGCAGTAAGCTCATTTCCAAAACTGGGAAATTTGTTTTCCTGATGATACGCCATTAAGAAAAGAAGAATACGGTGGCCATGACCTCCGGACAGGGCCCCTCTGCATGACAACTACAAATGGATAAGGTCGTGGAGGAGTACGATGACATCTTCACCTACCCCGCAGGGGTTCCTCTACACTGTCAAGTCAAGCACTCCATCGATCTGACCCCAGGTGTGCCGCTACCTAATGGACCAATCTATCAGTGCTCCGTTTTGGAGAACGATGAAATCAAGAGGCAGATTCAGGCGCTGTTACAGAAAGGTCACATTCGACCGAGTTCATCGCACTATGGGAGACCGGACATGTTGGTACAGAAGAAGGATGGGACTTGAAGACTCTGTATTGACTATCGGGCGTTGAACAAGATCACTGTTTGAAATAGGTACCCAATCCCACGGATTGGTGACCTTCTAGACCAACTGAAGGGGAAAAATATTTCAGCAAGATTGATTTGAAGTCAGGATATCACCAGGTACCAATCGAACCCACTGATGTGTGGATGATTGTCTTCAAAGCCAAGGAGGGCCTTTTTGAATGGTTGGTTATGCCTTTTGGGTTAACGAATGCTCCTGCAACATTTATGAGGCTAATGGATGACATCTTGCGGCCATTCACCAACTCATTTGTACTGGTATACTTGGATGACATCCTGATCTTTAGCCAGAGTTGGGAAGAGCACCTCCACCACATCTGACAGGTTCTCCAAACACTGCGGCAACACAAGTTATGTGTCAATTTGGAGAAATGCACTTTTGGCATGACCCAAGTTCAATATCTGGGATACATTATTAATGAATGGGGGTTGCATGTGGATCTATCCAAGGTCCAAGTCATTCGGGATTGGCCATCTCCAACCACTCTGACAGAGCTCCGCAATTTTCTAGGTCTTTCCAACTTCTATTGGAGGTTCGTGTTGGGATTTTCTCATATCACTTGGCCCTTGAGTCAAGTCACCAAGGGAGGAGCGAAAGTAAAATTATTTTGGTCTGAATCTCAATAGAAGGCATTCACAGAATTGAAACATTGCCTCTGCTCAACACTAATGCTCGCATTACCAAACTTGCAACAACCATTTGAGATTGAGACAGATGCCTCTAAGGATGCTATTGGGGCAGTCCTTACTCAACACGGGCATCCAGCGGCATATCATAGTGAGACACTTTCATACACAGTCCTGAAGTATCTCACTTATGACAAAGAGATGTATTCCATTGTGTAGGCATGCTGACAAAGGAAGCATTACATTTTGGGGAAGGAAACGGTCATCCACATAGACCACCGGCCCTTGCAGTTCATACAGACCCAAGGGAAGTTGCAGAGTGATCACCATCAGAAGTGGTCCACATATCTGCAACAATTCCATTTGAATATCAAGTATACGAAGGGGAGCACCAATAATGTTGTAGATTGCCTCAGTCGACCATCGATCATGGCGTTAACCACTGTGATCAACTCTTGTGGGCATGAGACTTCTGATTGGCCACTTCTCTACAAAAGTGACCCAGAATTTAGCCACACATACCAAACACTCTTGGAGGGTCAGCATGTTCCAGATTTTCACCTCCAGGATGCCCTGTTATGCCACCTGGGTCACCTTTGTGTTCCTTCAAGCGAGCGTGCCAAGATGATTTTGGAAGCACACTATAGTTGGGTTACTAGGCATTTCGAGGTCGAGAAAACGATGGTAGTACTGCAAAAGTATTTCTATTGGTTGAATCTTCGACAGGATGTCGGGAAGTATATCAGATCCTGCACTACCTGCGTCATTGCCAAACCGACCATCAAGAAGCAAGGCCTCTATACTCTGCTACCTACCCCTAGTCAACCTTGGGAATCCATCTCCATGGATTACATGTCGAGCCTTCCTTCTACTAAGCATGGAAACGACTGTGTTTTTGTGGTCGTCGACAGGTTCTCGAAGATAGCCATTATGGCGGCCTGCAAGAAGAATATCAGAACAGAAGCCACTGCTAAACTCTTCTTTGAACGAGTGTGGGTACACTTTGTAATCCCACAATATATCATCTCAGATCGGGACAACATGTTCCTCAGCACATTTTGGTCCAGTCTCTGGTCGATGCTAGACACCAAACTCATTAAGTCCACAACCTTCCATCCTCAAACTAATGGCTAGACAGAGGTTGTCAACAGGATGATCATACACATTCTGCACATGTACAACCCATAGCATCCATGCACATGGGATGAGAGCCTCCCCTATGTTCAGCACAGCTATAACCAGGCTCTCCACAGCTCGACTGGCCATAGCCCTTTTCAGGTGGGCTTGGGATTCCAACCACTATGTCCCATTGATGTGGCCATGCCATTTACAGCTATTCAAGTAGGTTCGGCTCATGTCCAGTCCGAAACAGATTAGGAAAATAGCTTCATTGAGCACATCCAACATATCCGCTAGTAGGTCCACGATATTATGGAAAAATCAAATGCTAAGTACAAGCAGCGACATGATCAACATCGGGTGCCACACAAGTTTCAAGCGGGCGACAAAGTCTGGTTGCATTTGCAAAAGGAACGCCTTACCGGAGCCTATTGGAAACTCAGACCACTCCAATATGGTCCTTACACCATTACCAAGGCTATGGGAGACAATGCATGTGAGCTCAACATTTTCCCATTCCTTGGCCTGCACCGAGTGTTCAATGTGGACCGCCTTCGGCCATACTTTCCACCATTACTAGACACATCCGACATTGTAGAACAGCTCACACCAACAGAGTTAAATCTAGATTGCATGGAACAAGATGTAACTGATCGAATCATGGACACACAGATCAAGCACACTCGCTAGTAGAAGATCCAACTGTATCGAGTTGTCAAAGCAGGCCAACTCCTTTACCAAGGCAAGTGGCTCACCAGAGACCAAGTTCAGCAGAAGTTTCCTCATCTCATGGAGGAACTCAATGCAATGGGGACCATTGCTTCCTAAGGGGGGGAGGAATGATCTAGGTGGATATTGGTGGCCACCTGCCGATTCCACTTGGACCCCCAACATTGTTTCTTTCAATTTTTCAGTTTCCTTAATTGTAGCACAATTTATTATTTTTTAGCAGTTTTTCGGGTCCTAAACTTCCAGAGCCGTTTTGAGGCCCTAAACCCATGGACTGATGTTGCTCATCCAAAAGTTGTAGTCATCGGATAGATCTTTCTAACGAGGTATTGTGCGTGTCAAACGGAGATCGCATGCCAAAGTTACGACCTTGGGAATTTGATGTACCAATTTACCCAAAACGGGGCCCATAGTTTGGCGCTTCATCTCCTAATGTTAGGTTTTTGGATGTTTAGGGTTTTCCATTGTTTCTCAATAATAAATAGGCCTTCAAACCTCATTTTAAGATAGTTCAGAGGCATGTAGCTGCCACATCCCTCCTAAGAGATAAGCTACCATCGCCCGAGCTAGTTTATTTCCATTTTTATTTGTAAGCATATTTCAGCATTTTACATTAATGAAATGAAGTATTATTTCTGCTGCATCTCTGTATTTATGGTTATTTCTATAATTTGTTGTGTTCCTGTTTAAATTCGGAGCCAAACGCAACCGTTGCCACCATGAAGATCTAGAAGGAGGAAAATATCCAGAGGAGGAGGAGTGCCTCTTCCACTCCCAGATGTGGGTAAAGGGCTCCCCACTACAGTTCATTATCAACAGCGGGAGCTAAAAGAACCACATTTCGGCAGAGGTCGTGAAGCGACTGGGCTTACCAACCACAACACATCCACAACCGTACACCATCGGGTGGCTTCACCAAGGATAGGTTCTTCGCGTGAGCCAGCAGTGTCACCTTCCATACAACATCAAGCCCTTCACAAATGAGGTATTGTGTGACATTGCTCCCCTTGATGTTTGTGATGTATTATTAGGCCAACCATACTTGTGGAAGCGACATGATGTGTATGAGTCAAGGCCTCGTGTTGTTATTGTTACTTTGGGAAATAAGTTGTACAGGATACCGGAGGTAGCACCACCTACCGCTATCTCCTTGGTTACTGCAAAACAATGCAGTAAGCTCATTGCCAAAACCGGGAAATTTGTTTTCCTGATGATACGCCCTCAAGGAAAGTAGAATATGGTGGCCACGACTTCCAGACAAGGCCCCTCATCACGACAACTACATATGGAAAAGGTCATGGAGGAGTACGAGGACATCTTCACCTCCCCCGTAGGGGTTCCTCTGCACTGTCAGGTCAAGCACTCCATCGATCTGACCCCAGGTGCACCGCTGCCCAACGGACCAATCTATTAGCTCTCCACTCTGGAGAACAATGAAATCAAGAGGCAGATTCAAGAGCTGATGCAGAAAGTTCACATCCGACCGATTTCATCGCCTTGTGGGAGCCCGATTGTGTTGGTACAAAAGAAGGATGGGACTTGGAGACTCTGTATTGACTATCTGGCACTGAACAAGATCACTATCTGAAATAGGTACCCTATCCCACGGATTGATGACCTTCTTGACCAAATGAAGGGGGAAAAATATTTCTGCAAGATCAATTTGAAGTCAGGATATCACCAGGTACCAATCGAACCCTTCGATGTGTGGAACATTGCCTTCAAAGCCAAGGAGGGCATTTTTGAATGGTTGGTTATGCCTTTCAGGTTGACGAATGCTCCTGCAACCTTAATGAGGCTAATGGATGACATCTTGCACCCATTCACCAACTCCAACCACTCTGACAGAGCTCCACAGCTTTATGGGTCTTGCCAACTTCTACTACAAGTTCATGTTGGGATTTTCTCATATCACTTGGCCCTTGAGTCAAGTCACCAAGGGAGGAGCGAAAGAAAAATTCTTTTGGTCTGAATCTCAATAGAAGGCATTCACAGAGTTAAAACATCACCTCTACTTGGCACCAGTGCTCACATTACTAGACTTGCAACAACCATTTGAAATCGAGATAGATGCCTCTGACTATGCTATTGGGGTAGTCCTTACTCAACACAGGCATCTAGTGGCATATCATAGTGAGACACTTTCAGACATAATCCAGAAGTATCCCACTTGTGACAAAGAGATGTATTCCATTGTGCAGGCTTACCGATAATGGAAGCAGTACATTTTGGGGAAGGAAACGGTCATCCACACAAACCACTAGCCCCTGCAGTTCATACAGACCCGAGGGAAGTTGCAAAATGATCGCCATCATAAGTGGTCCACATACCTGCAACAATTCCATTTGAATATCAAGTATAAGAAGGGTACCACCAATAATGTTGCATATTGCCTCAGTCAACCACCGATCATGGCGTTAACCACCGTTCTCAACTCTTGTGGGCACGAGACTTCTGATTGGCCACTTCTCTACAAAAGCGACCCAGAATTCGGCCACACATACCAGACACTCTTGGAGGGTCAACATGTTCCATATTTTCACCTCCAGGATAACTTGTTATGCCACCTGGGTCACCTTTGTGTTCCTTCAAGCGAGCGTGCCAAGATGATTTTGGAAGCACACTACAGTTGGGTTGTTGGGCATTTCGGGGTTGAGAAAACAGTGGCAGTACTGCAGAAGTATTTCTATTGGCCGAATCTTTGACATGATGTCAAGAAGTATATCAAATCCTGTATTGCCTGCGCCATTGCCAAACCAACCATCAAGAAGCAAGGCCTCTATACTCCGCTTCCTACCCCTAGTTGACCTTGGGAATCCATCTCCATGGATTACATGTCGAGCCTTCCTTCTAGTAAGCATGGAAGTGACTGTGTTTTTGTTGTCATCGACAAGTTCTCGAAGATGTCCATTATGGCAGCCTGCAAGAAGAATATCACAACAGAAGCTACTGCTAAACTCTTCTTTGAACGAGTGTGGGTACACTTTGGGATCCCACAATCTATCATCTTAGATCGGGACAGCAGGTTCCTCAGTACATTTTGGTCTAGTCTCTGGTTGATGCTGGACACCAAACTCATTAAGTCCACAACCTTCCATCCTCAAACTGATGGCCAGACAGAGGTTGTCAACAGGATGATCATACACATTCTGGACATGTACAACTCATAGCATCCACACACATGGGATGACAGCCTCCCCTATGTTCAACATAGCTATAACTGGGCTCTCCACAACTCCACTGGCCACATCCCTTTTCAGGTGGGCTTGGGATTCCAACCACTATGTCCCATTGATGTGGCCATGCCATTTGCAGCTACTCAGGTAGATTCGGCTCATGTCCAGTTCGAAACAAATAAGGAAAATAGCTTCATTGAGCACATCCAACATATCCGCTAGCAGGTCCACGATATTATGGAAAAATCAAATGCCAAGTACAAGCAACGACATGATCAACATCGGGTGCCACACAAGTTTCAGGTGGGCGACAAAGTGTGGTTGCATTTGCAAAAGGAATGCCTTACTTGAGCCTATGAGAAACTCAGACCACTCCGATATGGTCCTTACACCATTACCAAGGTTTTAGGAGACAATGCATTTGAGCTCAGCGTTCCCCCATTCCTTGGCCTACACCCAATGTTCAATGTGGACCGCCTGCGGCTATACTTTCCACTATTATTAAACACATCCGACATTGCAGAACAACTCACACCAACATAGTTAAATCCATATTGCATGGAACAAGCTGCAACTGATCAGATCATGGACACGCAAATCAAGCACACTCGCCAGCAGAAGATCCAACTGTATCGAGTTTTCAGAGCAGGCCAACTCTTTCACCAGGACAAGTGGCTCACCAGGGACCAAGTTCAACAGAAGTTTTCTCATCTCATGGAGGAACTCAACGCAATGGGGACCATTGCTTCCTAAGGGGGGAGGAATGATCCAAGTGGATATTGGTGGCCACCCGCCAATTCCACTTGGACCCCACCATTGTTTCTTTCAGTTTTTCAATTTCCTTAATTATAGCACAATTTACTATTTTTAGCAAATTTTCGGGTCCTAAACATCCAGAGCCGTTTTGAGGCCCTAAACGACATTTCTTGGTTAAAATGGGAGCAACATGGGTCCATGGACCGATGTTGCTCATCCCAAAGTTGTAGTCCTCGGATATATCTTTCTAACGAGGTATTGTGCGTGTCAAACGGAGATCGTATGCAAAAGTTACGACCTCGGGAAGTTGATGTACCAATTTACCCAAAACGGGGCCTATAGTTTGATGCTTCATCTCCTAGGGTTAGGTTTTTGGATGTTTATGGTTTTCCATTGTTTCTCAACAATAAATAGGCCTTCAAGCCTCATTGTAAGCCAATTCAGAGACATGTAGCCGCCACATCTCTCCTCAGAGATAAGCTACCATCGCCCGAGCTAGTTTATTTCCATTTCTGTTTGTAAGCATATTTCGATATTTTACATTAATGAAATGAAGTATTATTTCTGTTGCATCTCTGTATTTATGGTTATTTCTGTAATTTGTTGTGTTTCTGTTTAAATCTGGATCACTAAAAAATATAGTGAGCTAAGGGTTGGTGTGACCCATGTCGGGTGCGATCCTCGGGTGACTTTGACGACTTAGATGCGCTGGGTCGCGACTCCTCAAGCCAAAATTCAATGCTAGAGGATCACAGAGAAATTGACAAACAAAAATAAGAATTATTAAAATATGTTTTTAATACAATAATAAGTCATCTTAAATTGAAAATAAGGAGAAAAAACTATAATTCATGAAAATGGAAACAATAGAAAAAGAAAAAGAAAAAAAAATAAAAATAAAAAAGTTAAATAAAAAGGAAATAAAACTTAAAACAAAAAATTAGTAGGGTGAAAGCATGAAGATGGGTTATGCTTTTGGGCCAAATGTGGCGATGAAATTTCAAGTTTTTCCTCTTTTATCAAATTGCACCCCTCAAAATTCATATAAGAATTATGAATTTTGATTCGGAGTAAAAAGACAACATGTAGAGAATTATGTTGTTGTCCTAATGATATTTTTTGCAAAAATATTTAGTGTCGTATAATCTCTCAATTTTCCATTAAATGCAATATATGTCCTTGAAAATTTTCACAAAACTTAATAGATATGTGTGTGTTCACGTAGCATAACTTAGTAGAAAAAGTGTAATTTTAAATATATATATATGAACATGATCTACACGGAGAGAACTAATTTTTTCATATCAACAATTTATTTTTTTGTGCAAAATTAATATTTTTTTTATTATTTTTCGAAGTTAACGAAGTAGTATTTCAATTACGTTTAGGAGACACATGTTTTCACGTAAGTTTTTTTTTTACTCCTTAAATAAATTGAAAATCCAAGAGTACCCTTTTGAAGAGGACTTGTAAACGAATATAGTGGTATTTTTTGAAATTTTTTTGTTGTGTATATTTTATGTTATTGATTTTTTATTGAGCTCCTTTGAAATTTTTTTATTTTGAGGAAAAACCTATGAACAGTTTTGAAACCAACGTTTCGGACTAGCTTAGTGAGTCCATCATCAGGGCAATGAGATTTGTTTTTGAGAAGAGAGAGCGTGAAAATTACGGAGCTTATTAATAGATTTTGTAATAGATTTTTGATTTAATTTTTTTAGATGTTACTCCATCTAACATTACAAAACAAAAAGTTTTGTGAATTAAAAGAGTGACCAAAAAGTTTTGTGAATGGAAAGAGTGACAAGTATTTTTATAAAAGTAAAAAAAACCAATATCTATTAAATTAAAAGTTAACATTAAATTTAATTATTTGGAAATAATATTAAACATATTATTTTTAAAATTTTCTAAATTAAATTATTTTAAATATTTTTAAATAAAAAACCTATTTTATTTATTAGTTAAAATGGTTTTGTTTGTTTGTTTGTTTGTTTTTTTTTTTAAATAAACTTGAAAATACTCATTGGCGTCAGATTCCGTCTCGTCTCGTCCCTCTGTGGCAGGAGCTACACCACCACATCATCGAACATCAATTCCAACATCCGCATCATTTTTTCTCGGTATGTAGCATATACCATATGGCCATACTTCTTGAACAATGTGAGAGGCTAGATGGTTCTGGAGAAACAATACCTAATTACTTAGAGGATTACTTTCCTACATGGGTCAGTGTTGAGAACACTACAGTGATGGATGAGTCAGTCACCGTGGAGGAGCTGCTTCAAACACTAAAGGAGATTGCTAAGGAAAAGAGTCTAGAGCCTGATGGATGGTCTAGTGAATTCTTTATTCACTTCTTCGAACTCATGGGCCCAAATTTGGTCAATATGGTGGAAGCAATCAGAATGTCCGGATGAATCCCAAGTGCAACCAATTCCACTTTTCGAACTCTTATTCCTAAGAAATCGAATGCTCGGCCTTTTAAAGATTATAGGGCAATCTCATTATGCAACTCTATCTATAAGATGATGTCTAAGATTATCGCTAACCGTATCAAGAACATCATCTCTCCACATATTTTGTTGGAGCAGTTTGGATTTTGCTTAAACAGGAGAATCCACGATGCTATAGCCATAACACAAGAAGTTATTCACTTAGTAAAATTTAGGAAACAAAACTCATGTTTAATGAAAATTGATCTCATTCGAGCATACAATTGTGTGGATTGGGAGTTCCTAACAATGGTCCTATATATAGCCAGTTTCAACCACAGGCATTCCAATGGATCATGTGATGTGTCAAATCAACATCATTGGTGGTTCTCATCAATGGGGAGCCCACAATCTTTTTCAAAATCAATAGAGGACTCATACAAGGGTGTGCATTATCGCCACTATTATTCATTCTAATAATGGAAGAATTTCAAAGGGGAATTAATGCCAGGAAGGTTGTTGGAGAAATCAAATGTTGTAAGATATCTATAAATTTTCATCTAACACATTCACTGTTTTTGGATGACATTATTTGTGCTAAGGTTGTTAGTACCTCAGAATGGGAAGTTTTCTTCAACTTCTTCTAGAAATTTAACAATGCTTCTGGCCTCAAAATAAACAAAGACAAATCATAGATAATTTCTGAGGACACAGATTCGGTGGAGATTAAGAAAATTGCAGTAATGTTTGACGTTAAGATCCGCCCTTTGTCAAATGGATTCAAATACTTAGGTTGTTACTTAAATCCTTGTGGATATAGTAATTTTAATTGGGAGTGGCTTGGTCTTAAATTTGAGAAGACATTATTTCATTGGGACCATAGGTGTCTAACTTTAGGAGGAAGGGTCATCATGATTAGAGCGGTCTTTTAGGGTATCCTATTATACTGAATGCATCTCTTCCACATTCCCCAAGATGTTATAAAAAAATTGAATCCATTGTGACAAAATTCCTATGGTTCGGGTTGGGATCCAGAAGGGTGATTCAACTTGCTGGCTTGCACCTAATTTCTTGATCAGTGAAAAAAGTTGGTTGGGGCATCCTGAATATTAGAACCTTTAATCTTTATCTTCTAGCTACGAGGTTATGGCATATATTCAGGGAACAGGGACTTTGGCGGAGTATTATGATGGACAAAATATCCATCACAGAGGTTTGGAGGAGTGGATTAGTGATGAAACCTTTTCGAAATACAATAAATAAAAAATGTGGATAAGTCTCAGGATCGTTATTCCTTGGCTTAGCAGCAACCTTAGTTGGGTGTTGGAGATAGGAAGAAGGTACTAGTGGGATTGGATGTTATCAAAGGCATGTTTGGTTTCCATTCTCTTTCATATCATATCATATATGCTCTAAATCAGAGGGGTTTTTCCAACTTGGAAAGCATTGGGAGAGGCCCCCAAGCATTATTGACAAATACTTTCTGGCCACACGGATGGGAAATTTGGATCCCAGACTATGTGGGGGAAGAATGAGAAAAATGTCGAGCTAATCTTTGTCAAGCTAGCATAACCATGTCTCATGGTCAGGACAAATTGGTTTAGGGGGATCATATTGTTGAAGGCAAGATTGCAGCTTTAGAATTCTATGAACACATTACTTCACGTGTGCAATCTCTCCCCCATGTTGTTCTCTTTGCACGTTTGTGGACCTGGGATTCCCCTCACAAAATTATATGTTTCTCTTGGCCAATGTTCTACAACCAAATATCAACCTGAGACACCCTTATGAAGAAAGGCATGGTGGGGCCTAGCTGTTGTGCCCTACGTAAATCAAATTTGGAGGACATCAACACTTCTTTATTCATTGTCCCTTCGCAAGGGGATATTTGGAAAGAGGTTTGTTCTCTATTGGGGATTGAAGTTGGTGGAGACAATTCTTCAATTGTTTCTAGGATTAGTTCTTGAGCGCCATTCCAAATCATAGAGGGCTCTTCCCCTATTCATATTTTGGGGCATTTGGCGCTCCATGAATGAATGCATTTTTTAAGGTATTTCTCCTGATGTCAAGTTATCATCTCTTCGCATTGTTTCCCATTTTCAGGAAACTGGCCCTTGGAGTCCTAAGGAATCATCCAGGTCAATTAGGTTGGTTGACTTCTCAAACTCTTTTCCAACCTATTTTTTCGATGGGCATCTGCTAGAGGAAGTTGTGGTTGTGGTGTCTCTCTCCACATCAAGCATGGGATGTCCTATCGTTTCAGATGGTTTGGTGGCTTCAAGGACAAATGTAGGGTATAATTGCTTGCATTATGGGGGGCCTTACAAGTAGCACAATGGCTCAGCATTGATAACCTCTTGGTAGTCGAGGATTCTCTCTCAATGATATGTTAGATCCAAGATTAGAATTCCTTACAGGTTCCCTTACTTTTCAATTGGATTTAAAGAATATGAGTTCTTAAGGACCTCTTCTCGGTGATTTCATTCCAGAATGTATTTAGAGAAAAAAGCATCGAAGCTGACTCCCTCTCCAAGGTAGATGCACTTTGAGCTCATAGTGGAGGCGGTTGTGCACAATCAAGAAGTTTTTTTGTTTAGTTAGTTTTACTATATTGTTTCCTGTGTTCCAAAGGTTTTATGTTTATAACAGGGACACATCATTTTTTTATTTATTTTGCAGTTAATTCTCTCTGTGCTTGACAACAAATGGTGATACATCGACTTAATCATTTTGGAATCATTATGTTTGTTGCCCTGCATAGCAACAAGGGGGTTAAATAGTTTAGTAATGGTGGATTTTGGATTCCTTTTGAATTATAGTTGAATACTTTGGACAAGAACTAAGGACATGTAAAACATTTTTCTCTAATGGAAAGTGTTCTGTTTTTTCCTCCTGATAAAATAAAAGAAATTAAAAAAAAAAATTGCAATTAAGATGGATCTAGGTTGGTCTATTGTTATTGAGGAGATAATCTAAAGATAAATTTAATATTTTTTTTAGAATTATGAGGATCAACAAATCTCTTATATTATACCTAAAGAGATCTATCCTCTTTTTTAAATGTTTATTTAGTTTCAATTGTTTTACTAAGGTTATTAGCCGATGTACCCTCCATTTGAAATGTTTACTTTTTTTCACGAGAAAATATCAAACATTGATTTAAATGGAAATAAAGTTTACATATGATAAATATGCTAAGTTTATCAAAAGTCAACAATAACCATCACCTATCGCTAGATTGGAAATAAATTATCCCACAAGGATCAATATAGGATATATCTAGAGACTAATCCCAAACTTGAAAGACATACATCAACAAAGATATAAAAAGAGATTTTCAATAACAGATTCAAAAAAAGTGTTGAAAGTTCGGCGTGCCGAAACGTTCCATCAGATATCAAAGAAAATATATAGCATGTAGACATAAACAGATACCTGTCCACCATACCATACCATGTACCGCGAAGTAGCCTACCCCCATGAATCTGTCATGAGGACTGGAGAAAACTTGCTCAGAAAGACTAGAACCATATATGCCCCTGAACCCTTATGTAGCCCTTCTTTTGACATCCCATCAACCGAAAGGTTATGTTCTCGAGGAATATGTGAGAAGGAAACCGCTCTAAAGAGGCCTTTTAACTTGTGTATCAGCTACTCGAAGGAGACTTTAACTTGTGTATCTACTACATCCAGTGGCCCATAAGCAGAGGAGTGAATTTTGTTCCTTTGTTGATCTAGTCTATAGTGACTTGTGAGTTCCCTATATATATATATATATATATATATATATATATATATATATATATATAAAGTGTGAGTTATCGAGGGTATCAAATATTGCATGTGATGTGTATGAAAAAGTGTAAGAGGTGTCACATCATGGAAAGAGACTTTAACTTGTGTATCTGTTGCATCTAGTGGCACATAAGTGGAGGAGTGAATTCTATTCCTTTGTTGATCTAGTCTATAGTGACTTGTGAGTTATGACTGAAGAACTATTTTTATTGGTTTGAAATGCATTGGCCAAAAAATTCTCTCATGTGATTTCTACCGAAAGACTTTGTTTAATTCATTATGGATCACAGAAGCTTGAATACAAAAACTATTTTTATTTAAATTTGAAGCACTTTTGGAGATTTTTGTGGATTATATGGCACTGCAATTTATTTTTAAAGAAAATGTGAAAGAATGGTCGAGAAGTAGTACTTGTGGGAGAGGAAAAGTCCTCCCTAGTCCTTTTTTGGACCACAACATGTATATTCATTCCTAATTAATATAAATATATATTGTTTCCATATATATATGAATGATAATGATGATGATGATGATGAACGTCTACTAATACCAATATGGTCTATTGGACCTTAAGAAAGTAAAATATTATTTCAGATTATTTAACATTTTATTTCTATGATCGAAAAGAAGGGAGAGGAGTGTTCCTAGGTCATTGTAGCTTTGCTGACTTAGCAAGTCAATAAGGTTGGTAGTCTGGAAAATATTTTGAAAATTAGGACAAATGTGAGTAAGAGTGAGGTAATCCAAGAGAAAGTTCTTTTCATCTTCAGTCCTTTTATTGTCACAAAGGTGACAAACACTTTCATATATATGTTGTCAAGTTAAGAGATCTTCCTCAAGTCTAAGCTTGAGAGAAATCTTCCTCGAGTCTAAGCTCGAGAGCTAGAGTGAGGTTGTTGGTACTAAACTAGCCCACAAGTATAATCACTCATGAGTTTACAACAATAAGAAATTATAGCTTAGCATGTCACAAGTAGAGATTTCAAACTGCTTGGGGAAGATAACAACCATTTTGCTCAACCACCCAAGAGAACCCTAATTGACGAAAATTTTGGGCATTAGGTATTTCCCAAGGAAGAAATTTAGCTTCCCTCTAAGCCCGATGGAAAGAGAGAGGTTGCTAGTACTATGCCAACCCTTAGTATACACTCATTTAATAGCGCAACAAATTTACTTTATTCCAAAGAAACAACATGTCAGCTTAGGAGACTTGAACCTAAGTGGGGAGGATAATAAGTATCTTGCCCAACCACCTAAGCCAAACTCAATTGACACACACACACACACACACACACACACACATATATTAAAATAAATAAATAAACAAACCTTTTTTCCCTCAACGTGAAGATAACATGTAACATCCAAAAGAAATATTAATCAACTATAAATAAAATATTTTAATATCCACCTTTAGCAATATAATTGTATATCAATTCTATGACATTTATAAAAAATATTAATAAAAAAATAATAATTTTAAGCCATAAATGAAATATTTTCATGGCCACCTCAAGTGAGTTAATTTTATATCACTTTCAATATATACAAGGAGAATATGTAACTAAAAGTAAAGAAAAACTTACTTTCTCCACAGGTGTTTTCGTACTTTGTAGTACAAAGGAGGTTTGTAATGATTAAATTCTTAATATGGAGTTGAGATGTCTCATATTGACAACCAAATTAAATACATCATAACTCCAAATCTATCATGAGTGGAACTAGATCAAAATTTGAATCCATGATAATATAAAGTTAGAATAGATCTTTTATATGTTAATTATAGCATGAATACATACATTGAGAGATCTGACAATATAAACTATATTTTTGTGAGTTAAGTGAAATACTTCAATAACATATGTGTGTGGGGGGATAAAGCAATTGAAAGTAAAAACTTTCATATGGCTAAAATATTTCAATGATCTGTTGCTTACTATGAGGGTGATACTAAAATGTATTGCATGTTTAATTTGGATTCGACATGTAGTGTAATTTCTTTCATACCCAACATGGAATTGGCACATGACATATTAAAAACCAACATAAATATATCTCCTTTTATGTAAGTTAATAATGTATTTCCTCAAAAAAGTATGCAAATCAAATACATCAGTCCATAAACCAACCTAACCATGTTACTGTGTAGGTGGTCTCAATCTACCCAATGGGAAACCAAATATTTTTGACCACCTATCATTTCAGTAATTTGTCCAAAATTCCCACAATTTTAACAATTAAACAAAATGTTGTAAATTGACAGGTTGAAAATCAAGATTCAGAGGAGGTGACTGGTGTTGGGTCTTTAGCATTGTATCTTGGAGGAGCTCGAGGAATAGGATCACATTGGAGGCGGAACTTGATATGGATTAGCTGCGCATCCATTCTTTCTAAAGAAACCCTCTCATTTCTCTTAACTTGTTTGACATCCTCTAGACTGGAAAATATATTATATCTTTATTCTTGTCTATCCTTCAATACCCTTCCCAACAAGGTCTTCATTTGACAATACATTAATAAGGCATGAAAGTATTGTTTCGTTCTTCCCTTGGTGTGTCTAGGTTCGAGAACCCAGGTGGAAACATTTTTAATGATTTAAGAGTCCAAGAAAGATTATATTTCTCTAGTTGTTATGGATTCCAGTTGGTGAATCTAATTTCAAGTTTAAAGGGGGTACACCTGAGTGGTAGTTTGTAGGAGCCTCTTAGGCTTGTTGTTGGACCCAATTATGTCCCTGGAGTCCACATCCTCCCTCGCTGCGACTACTCTGTATTATTTGTCACTGCATATGTAACTAAGATAGTTTGGACTTGTAGTCTACAAGGGATAGTTCATGACAGAGGCTTGAAAGTGACTACATTGCAATGTCCTAGCTAGATGTAGGTTAAGGAGCTAAGAAAACAAAAGGTTCATAGTTAACCATAGGGCTAGGAGAAACAAACTACAGGAAGAAGGGTGGCAATGAATGGAGCGGATTGAGGGTTTCAAAGTAATAGGATCATCGTGGTAGAGGGATGCCATACCACATGTGCAATTGAAAGAACAAATTTACAACCCAAAATAAACATAAACGCATCTAAGCCCGCAATAGAATTTAGATAGAAACCCAAGATAGAAATTGATAAAGTTTTGTATAAAATAAAGAGTTACCCAGAAGAACACGACAAATGTTGAACATAGGGACTCGAGGAAGGATATAGAGTGAGGAGCACTGAAGGAACGAGGGATGCCTGAGGAGTTGCATCATGCGACTATGATAATGCCTCCTCTCTCTGCTATTGTCCAATAACTAGGAGCCCTCCTCTCCAGCATAATGCATACCCCCCAACGGATTGAATACAAAGCCAGGATGATAAATTTTCCTTCCAAATTTAGTCCATTAAACACGACATGGATACCTAGAATTAGCTATAAAATGATATTGATAGTCCTCCCAACACTTCAACTTTCCACAAGCCAATACTCCTCAACTTTCCACAAGTCAATACTCCTACAACAAAGGACTTGGCTTATTCCTTTCTGTCCAACACGATAGATGGACAAACTAGCTTGAAGTCACCTTCTCACCATAACCCATATAGCATGTCTTCATTACTAATCACATGCTTATGCGTGCATAGAGATAGTCACATTATCCCCAATATTTAATATCCTCTCTACTATAAAGTAGTGAATTCATCCTCCAGTCCCATTACTTAAAAAAAAAAAACACCCCATCTCAAACATAATTCCAAATATACCTTCTACTAAAAAATAATAAAAATTAATTAATTAATTAAAATATATACAAACCTATTTAAAATATGTATATATATATTATCTTTTTTTATTCGCAAATTTATTATAATATTCAAAATTTTTAAAATGAATATAAATATATATTTACATTTATACCATGTTATATAAAATTCTCTTAAAATAAATCTCCATCTTTACCACATTTAATGTGTATCTACGAATCAATCTCCACAAATAAAACAACCATAACCGTGGCATGTATAATTTTCAAAGAAATGCGAAACCCAGCGCTGGTTGATCGCGTTGCTTAATATAAAGTGGATTTAAACGTAAATAAAGCATGGCTTATATTTAAATAATATATATATAATTTTGATAATAAATTTTGGAGTACATTTTAATAAAAAAAAATTGTTATTTAATTTACCTAAATAAATGAAAATTTGAAATTATTTAAATTAAATAATTTTACATTTATTATTCTTGAATTAATATAGATTTATTTTAACTTTGAATTTATAAAGTATTGAGAAGGATCAAATCTCTTGAGGTGAGTGTAAAATTTGAGAAAAAATTTGCACTTTAAAAGATTTGAGACCTTTTGGCATTTGATAGATTTGGGATTAAGATGGATCTCTGCAAGTTTATATATACACACATAAGATATCTAGGCTGGATCCATCTTTCCTCCCACTCTACTCTCTCCCTCTCTCTCTCCCATAGCTTGAACGTGTTGTTGCAACCTTTGCACAATATAATGCCATGTACACTGCCTTACATATTTTATGCCATAATTTATGTATATGGTTGCAATATTCATGCATGGTTTTTTGATATTTGTGTAGTGATTTTTTATTCTTAAGTTAGAAAACATGCAAAAATAAAACACTTGAAAATAACTTATACTCAATTAAATAACATATCTACCATTAATTACTTCCCACCATAATTTAAACAAGTATTTGCATAAAAATAAATAGGAATAAGATGCAAAAAATATATGTACATAAGTTACTTCCCACCATTATTTACTTTATGCAATAGAAAAATTGTAAATGTGTAGACTTACTAGTGGATACTACACACAAAAATTTATGCAAATTCCTCTGTTTGAGTAAGCAGTTTACTTATCCACTTCAGATCACATCTCATTAGTTACTACCAAAGCAAGACTATAGGATGATAGACTTCAAATCACATCTCCTTAGTTACTACCAAAGCAAGACTATATGTTGATTTGTCTATCAACCATTATTTATTTACCATTGACCAATATAACTCATAATTATTTATATGACTTAATTTTTAATTTGAAATTGAAGAATAAACTCCCTACTAAAAAATTACAAAATAACAAATTAAATTTTTAATTAAACAGAATTATAAATATTTATATTAAATGACATAGCCTACCCATCTAGGCTATACTAAATTATAAAACAATATAACAAATTGATTATTTTCTCATTACTGCTTTTAACCTTTTTATGCGTACACATCTACCCTATTTTTAAATAAATTTTATTTAAAAAAACCATTTTTATTTATTAGTTAAAATGAGTTTTTTTTTTTTCCTGGAAAACACTCCATGAAAAATGAATTAAGCGTCAGATGCCGTCGCGTCACGCGTCCCTTCATGGTAGGAGCTACGGCGATTCCTATTTCCGCCACAATTCTTCAGCTTGCGTTATATTTCCTTAATGCCCCCCGCATGTCAGGGGGCATTAATTAAAAAATTGTGACGGAAATAGGAATCGCCTAGGAGCTACACCTTAGCATCATTGAACATCAATTCGGACATCCACGTCGTTTCTCCTCGAGTATGTAGCATATACCATATGACCACCATATGACCGTAGGCCATACTTCTTGAACAATGTGAGACGCTAGATGGTTCTAGAGAAACAATACTGAATGAGAAAGAATTAGGCGTCAGATCCCGCGTCCCTATGTGGCAGGCTACACCTCTGCATATCTAACATCAATTCGGACATCCACATCGTTTCTTCTCGATTATGTAGCATATACCATATGACCGCCATGTGACCGCAGGCCATACTTCCTGAACAGTGTGAGAGGCTAGATGGTTCTGGAGAAACAATTACATTGGATGCTTCTGGACAAACAATTACATTGGGTGCTTCTGGATGGATAGGGTCGAATAACAATAATACGGCAAAGTGAAAATTCACATGTTGCTGTAAGAATGGTCTGGAGCTTACAGCTGTATCCTCTTGCCAGCATTTCAGAATCATCTCGAACCTCTTGCGTTATAGAGTCGACTAGACGGTTCCTCCTCGTCTTATAAAAATAGAAACTAACATCTCTCCTGATGTAGTCGGAGATCGATCTTGAAATCCAAACACTGAGAGATTAGAGTGTTGTTTTTCTCTATTCATTCCAATCGCATATATTGCAGTAATTCATTACTAGTTGAAAATGTCGATAATTCCCAGCTTTTTCGGCAGGAGGTCAGTGGATCCCTTCTCCTTGGAAGTATGGGATCCTTTCCAAGCATTCACAGATCTGGCCAGCGGGGGACCATCTGGGCAATTTGTAAGGGAAGCTTCTGCGGTAGCAATACCAGATCGACTGGAAGGAACGAACGCACAGAGGCACACATTTTCCAAAGCTGATCTTCCAGGTTTGAAGAAAGAGGAGGTGAAAATAGAGTTGGAAGAGGGCAAAGAGTTCTGCAGATAAGCGGGGAGCGCAGCAAAGAAGAAGAGCACAAGAACGACAAATGGCACCGCATTGAGCGATCCGTGGAAAATTCCTTCGGCGTTTCCGGCTGCCGGAGAATGTAAGGTGGGAAGAGATAAAGCGAGCATGAAAACGGGGTGCTGACCGTGACAGTGCCGAAGCAGCCTGAACCCAACACTCCGCAACCCAAATCATCGAGGATCTCTGGTTGACCTCTCACGCGGTATGAAGATGTCATGGAAGACGGGGTGCTGACCGTGACAGTGCCGAAGCAGCCTGAACCCCAACCTCCGCAACCCAAATCCATCGAGATCTCTGGCTGATACTCTCACGCGGTATGAGGATGTCATATTAGACCTGCTGTGGCCGTAGAGGAAGGTTACATAATG